>LS556445.1:14091-53921 GCA_900490775.1 Pristionchus maxplancki | reverse complement strand
TCCAATTACAGACAACACAGTTTCTTTCCCAGAGCGGCTAGGCTAGTAGTAAAATCCGGAATTCTGACCAGTTTCTCTGATTGACCCATTATGTGATTGTAAATGCTATTTCATTCCATATTTCCATTGATCCATCATTTTCACTATTACCAATTGTACCCGCGTTCTTCCTTGTGAATACGCATAAATATTATATTATTATTTCACGGGAAAATTACATCGTATGCTCACAGATTGTCGATCAAAAAAGAATTCCATTGAACGCCATAGGGTATTTTTTAGGATCATCTTGCTAGTTAGATAGGTGAGAGAGCATGCGGAATTCACAAATACAAACAAATTTCTCGCCTTTTTCAAGTTCACTTTCGGCCGAAATTCCTGCACGAAATCGGCCATCAGTCGCTGCGAGGTGCACTCCTTCTTGAATAAGTAGAGCCTGAATTTGGGAAATATTAGTAACGAACCACTCTTTTCCCGTTATGACCAGAAATGTCTAGAAATGAGGAATGGTCCGACTCTCTCATTTCGCCACGCTCTCTCGACGGTCATAGAAGCGAGAGAGTACGAGAAAGTGAGAGAGGCAGACGATTGCTCCTAGAAATGCACTTACTCAGCTCTTCATGAAGAGCTAGTACGAATATTTCGAAAGTGATAGCAATAACTCACTCCCTGAGAGTCGTCGGTCGTCCCCAGCTCTTCGTGAACAACTTGCTGAGTATGAGTGTCTGTCGGAAGAGGCGGTCGACCTTCGCGTCGATCGCCATGCGCGTCAGCAGATCGCCGGAGAGGCTCAACCTGGAATTAGCCTGTCTTGGCAACGTTCCAAAAGTCGCTATCTCAGATTTGCGTTCTGTCTGACCGATTCTGTGCTTCAATCAGGCCCAAAATTTAGAATACCATGCTTTTTCCACTAGTTCAAACTATTTTTGAAAAAAATAGTGTTCTGTTTTTCAGATCGACGCGTAAAAACCATAAACTGACATGATTCTCCTGAAGTCTGCCCACTACTTGGACGGGTCTACAGCATCGATCTGCGTCGCCGAGAAGGCTACTGCAACATTTCGTCATCTTCCTCAATCGACTGCATTGCAAGTGGGAGAAAAAGAGGATGGGACAATCAATTGTGAATTCAGTGGATACGGTAGAAGTGGGTAACACGCAAAGTATCAACAGGATCCGAGAACCTAGGCACCTTAGAAACGATCTCGTAATGATAAAAATGAATTGGCGAAGAGGGAACAATATATTTAATTAGTTAACATAATTAATTTAAAAAATAGAATAATAAGAAAACAAATCTGACAAAAGCAAACTACCGTAGTGAATACAAAGCACAAGTGATTGTCGGTGTTCAATGATCCCGCACAATTAATCGCCTTGAATTGTATGTTGGTGGCATCAAAATTTAATTATAAAAGTGTTTTGACATTGGCTAATGGTGCGGCACGACAATAGCAATGATTAATAAAGGAGCAGGCGCGATATATTGCTTAAAACGAGAGAAAGAAGGAGAAAGTGAACCCAGTAAGTGCAAGGAGAGCCGGGAATACCGTAGTGTGCACCGACCGAGCCGGGCACAAAAGAGAGAACGCCTCGCCGCACTCTGCATACACCACTGAATTCTTCCTTCATTAATTCCAAATAATAATTTCAAAAAGACTCGATAAAGAATATAAGGATTAATACAAGCATTCATAAATATTTCATCAGGATTTGATGACCTGTGTAATTCTAGAAAATTAGTGGACGTAGCAAAATTAGTGGACGTAGTTCTTTATCCAACTAAAAACATAAACATTAAATTTATAACCTATTTTAAATTTACAACAAAATCTCTTATAAAAACGACCGAAAACAATCGAATTCTACGAATTAAAATCTTCATCTTTAGCACTCGTCACCAGGGAGCAGCCGCTTGCTGCATCCCTGAATTTGCAGCCGCGTGCAGTGCCTGATCCAGTATGTACTGCCAGTAATGAACGGCGGCGACGTAGACGGACCCACCACGGATATGAACCTAAAATGTCCACAAATTTCCAACGCTCTGCGGCTATTTTATGTTGCGTACCATATCTATGTGCCTAGTCGAGAGGAGGTGGTCGAAAACGTCTTGCTGGGAGATCGCCATCCCGCACAACTCACACGGAAAGGTCTGCAAAAAACATTTTTTTTGTTGATTTTTACAAAAATATTCACCTTAAACGGCTGAGACATGTGCCATCTCTGCCAGTTTGCCTTTCCACACTCAGAATACTTGCACTCAAGTTGATTGAGCGCTTCGTCGAATGGGAACGCTGCAATATTCATTTACGTTTGACGCTTTTGGCACATATTGCTCCAGACAACTATGAATAATTGAAGAAATATACAAAAACGAACACTCAGGTGAGTGGGGGTGGCATAGTAGGAAGATGTTGATCGACTCTGCAACATTACATTAGGACAATTCTCAGTGAACACTCACTGTTAATTGTCAAGGGCTGCTGCGGCATGGGATCGAATGGTTGATGGAGCGGCGGATCGAATAGCTGCTGCTGCTGCTGCGGCATCGGACGGAATGGTTGCTGCTGCTGCAGCTGCTGCAGTTGCTTCCTACTCTGTTCGACCTCTTCTCTCAGCTCCCTGCAATTCATCATTCATTGGCGACCATGCAAGAAATATAGCATACTTTTGCACTTTAGGCTCAGATGCTAGGACCAACAAGTGCGGGTGTTGCTACATAAGTAATTAATGGGAACTAACAATTCTCTTTTCTTCCCATTCATAATCTCCACCCTCGCTTCGTCCAATCTCTTCGACAGTGGCAGTAAGCTGCGTTTATGTACCCTGAACATAATATTGTGGAAAAGAAAAAAAGCTGAAAAATATGTGCATAATGAGTATTTTAATTTAAAATTTATGAAATATGCCAATAACTAACACATTTTTTCTTCCTCCCAAATCTTCCAAATCTTCCTTGAGTGTGGCGTTCTCAAGCACAAGCTCGCTGAAAATTTCGTACATACACGTAAGTTATGGCAATTAAAAACATACGCGAATCGCTTTGGAATGAAATCTTCGTTCTTCTTCGTAATTTCCTCTCCTTTTCCCGCTATATATAACTGTTCCTTGAGTGTCTGGTTCTCCCGCGTTAGCTCACTGAAGTATTTTCAAATTCAATAATTAGAAGACAACTAACTCGATGTTCGTTTCTTGCAGTTTCTTTCTTGATGAATCTAATTCAGCCTTTAGAGCCCGGTTACGTAGCGCCAGCTCTCTGCAATTACACTATTAATATCAGAAAACGAACTCGTTAAATTATTAGTCAGCTAACTCGTTCGCCTTTTCAGCTTTCGTCAACATTCCCTTCAGTCCAACCATCTCAGCCTTGGCAGCATCGCTCTCGCGTGCCGCAGCCCTGCAATTGTTGAAATGATGGATGAAAAAATCCTCTTCTTTGCACTTTTTGTCTCGGTGAACGTAAAAAGTTATATGTGAAGAATTTATGAATTTGTGGCTCTTTTTCAAAAAGTCTCCTATTTTTGACGTACATTTCTTTGAAGGTTGCATCTTCAACTCTTCTTCTGGCCTCTTCCAATTGTGTGGAGAGCTCGGCTAATCTGAATGAGAATAATGATGAACTGATTGCAAGGTCGAATTCAAACTACAAACAGAACAAAAAATCCTACCTCTTCTCCAGCTCATTTTTCAATTCCTTCTTCGGATCATCAAGAATTCCTCGCTTCGAGTCTGATTGTGAACGCGATCAATAATAAACTTATTACAGTATTTTTCTAACCTAAAAGACTCTCCGCTGATTGTCTTGCAGCTTCCGACTCGGCTGCAGCACGAATGGCGCGCTGGAATCATTTGAAACTGATTTCAGTGAGATTCAAAGTGACCTGGTACATGTCCTCCAACTTGGTCACTTTTAGTTGCAATTCGGCGACTTCTGGAGAGGGAAGGGGAGAAGGCACGGGCTGGAAAGATTACTCATGGGGGAGTGCAGAATCATCTGTTGTCAGTTGGATCACATTCTAACAATAAGTACGCCGAAAATAAAGAGAAAGTAGATAAGGGCTAGGCCATCGAACCCACCGCTGCTGTCCTCTTCACAGTTTTCACTGCCGGTTGACCGTCCGTCGATTCGTCATCGCTGATGGTGATCACTTCTCTCTGAAAAAAAAGTGAAAAAGACAACTCGATACATTTAATAACAATTTTTTTTAGTTTTTAGCAGTAAATGACACTGAATATAGTTAACAAAGAATTGATTAGGATGCGTGGCATAGCTTACCTGGTACATGTCCTCCAACTCGATCACTTTCTGTTGCAATGCGGCCACTTCTGGTGAGGGAAGGGGAGGAGAAGGGATGAGCTAAATAAATTTTTCGTTCATAATTTTGATCGGTTCAATAAATTGAAGTTCATATTATCTGTTTGTGAATGGTGTTCTACCTTCACGAAACGAACGATGGAAAATGGAAAAGAAAAAAACCCAACCTCCGCTTCTCTCCTCGCACTCTTCTCTGCCGGTTGATCGCTCGTCGATTCATCATCGCTAATCACGACCACTTCTCTCTGTAACAGCTACTGTTTATTGCTATTTTAGATAATAAAAATTAAAATAATAATTAACAACAACAACGAATATCGATGATAAATAACCTTTGCGCGCCGATTTGCCGTAGCCGCAGCTTTCATCCTGCATAAATTCGAAGGACCAACCAAAATACTGAAAATATTCTATTGTCGATATTATGATAATGCATTCGAGCATAAGTGAATAAATACAACCCGATTCATATCTCAAAATATTAGCAAGATCTGAGAACCTGATCATGAGGTTTCATTGGGGATCGGACAGATCGAGAAAACTTTTAATCTACCATTCACAGACTGGTAACGAGAACTTTCTGCTAAACACGAAATGAAAACAAAGATATGGTCCAATGCTCTCACGAAGAAGTATTTGTCTAAACAAAAAAGTGATGATATAAAAGTGAGATAATCAAGTAATCTATTAGGTTGAGGGCTTCAATCATTCTCCAGATCTTCTCCATTCTTCCAGCTCATTCAGCCAATGCTGCAGAGCAGGACGATAGACGGCTTCACCGCGCTCCCGAACCTGTAATCCCTTTAAATCAGAAATTGTGTGGGTTCACAGTAGTCATCAGACAAAAGAGTAGCAGTATACCTTGTTTCGATGTCCCTTCGACAGAAAATGTGTGATGATAGCGAATACTGGCAGTTCTGATCCTTGGCATATTCCGCAGGAAAGTTTCTGGAAGGAAGAATAAATATCACAAGGTTCCTCTAAAAGTATAATTCCTCTAAAAGTATAAAATGCTAACGTCTGTCTGTCCGTCTGTTTGTCTGTCTGTATGTATGTATGTGTGTCTGTCACGCTCCAAAAAATGCCTGAAAAAACACTTTAACGTCGTCGTACAGACTCAGGACCGGTACCAATCGACTTGTCATGAAAAGTTGAAGATAACAAATCAATAACTATTTCGTCATCATTACGAAAAATATGACGAAATCCTTACGCAATAACCCGTTTTTCGCGCCTTTTTCAGCGCTAACTCAAACAAAATGGCCATACAAGCCCCCAAACAACTCCACGTGAACTTTCATATTTTACACATATTTCATCATCAATATGCAATATGACGAAATCCCTTGTTTTTGTCATTTTCAGCGTTTGTTCACTCATGTTTGTCATTTTCAGCGTTTTCTCGCTCATTTCTTTATTTTTTTGCATGTGAGAGCGCGCCAAAACACGCGAAGCCTGCGATGCGCTTGTGAAAGGCTCGTGAGGCCGAGAGCTAGGGATGCAGTTTCGATAGCGATGTCATTGCACCCTCTCACCTCCCTCGCCCCGCCCCCGCGATGTCATCGCAAGGAGAGGGAAGAGAGAGGTCAGAGTGCGATGTCATCGCGCCATTGCAATGTCATTGCACTCTTGCGATGATCTCGCCCCTCTCCCCTTCTCGCGCCGCGCCTCACTGCGGAGTTCCCTCAGTGCCAGGTTCAATCCCATCTCGGGGCACCGGTTTTGCTCCCCTTTTTTGTCGGTGCGGGATCTGTTTGGGAGTGCACTGGGAGTATCCTGACCAATTTTCGGAGGTATTCGGATAGAATAAATCGAGTTTGATGTGATTTTATGGATTTTAGCGATTTTCGGAGGTCCAAAATGACCTAAATCGAGAGGAGGCTAATTCCCCGTTATAGGTAGAGCTTAGGTTTGTTCATACGAAATGTAGAGCAGGATACCATTGAGAAGCTACTTTCATCGGGAAGTGGAGCGACCAAAGGGAGCAGAGCTATGCCCATTCTCGTGAGGGACTATTGTTCCGCTCGCCCCGCCCACTCGTGGAAGGTCTCACGGGAATTGGCATAGCTCAGTTCTCTTTAATCACACCACTTCCCGATTGAAATAGCTTCTCAATTAGATCCCGTTCTACAATTCGCCAGAACAGATCTAAGCTCCATCTATTTTGAACCTTCAAAAAACGCGATTTTGCACAATAATTATTGTAGCTCAGCGAATTTAGCTCGAAAAATTCTAAAAATCTGACTGGGTACTCCCAGTGCACTTCCAAACAGATCCCGCACCGACAAAAAATGAAGCAAAACCGATGCCCAGAGATGGGATTGAACCGGGCGCTGAGGGAACTCAGCAGTGAGGAGCGGCGCGAGAAGGGAAGAGGGTGCAATGTCATTGCAAGGATGCGATGACATCGCACTCCGACCTCTCCCTTCCCTCTCCTTGCGATGACATCGCGGGGGCGGGGCGAGGGAGGGGAGAGGGTGCAATGACATCGATTTCGCCATCGAACCGGCAACCCTACCGAGAGCGATTTCTTTCTTTTTTTTTTCCGCCACTTCGTGGCTACATCGCAACTTTTTCGGATCGCTCGAGGGTTTGGAACTACTGACCACATGGCGAAGGTTACGATTACGGATGAACTTCCGCCACTTCTGTTGATCACATTCCTCGAATTTGGCTCGCATCAGCTTCACTGCTTCGTCGATTGAAATCTCTGTGAAAATGAAGATAAAATAATAAATTCATTATCATTTTACAATCAACTCTTTGAACAAACGGCATGAAAACTTACTCTCATGCGAACCACGCGAGTGGCACAGCTGGAAGATATTGATCCGATCTGTAATAGATGAAGCATATGAAATCCTGATGTATCGTTCTACATATTTCTTTCGAAGCTCACAATCGACTAGTGAAGAGCCGGGATCCGCGACAGGAATCGACTGCTGAAGTGGAACTCGAGGTTGCTGCATCGGAGTAGGTTGCTGCAGCGGCTGCTGCTGTCGCTCATACTGCTCCAGTTTTTCCCTCAGCTTACTGAACACACGACAATACGATTTCCAAATGGAATGTGAATGCGATTCAAAAACTAACAGTTCACGATTTTCCGTAGTGACCAATTTGTTCTTCAATAAGTCGAGTTCGTGGCTGAAAATATAAATCATTGAATGAATGACAGATAGTTGAGCAGTATATTGACTTTTCCGGTTCCGTGCCCCACCCTTAGACATCTGGCATGCAACTAGAAAAGTGTCGAATATTCAATTTAGCATAGAAATGACATCACTCGAAATCCATGAATAAGATTGAAACGAACTCAGTCTTCTGCATTTGGCTGTTGAGCACCGCGTTCTCACGTTCTATCTCCCTGAAAATTGCAGAGTATATACTTAAAATTTATTTTAAAACGTTCTCGCCTAACCTTGCTCTTCTCTTCTTTTCCTTGTAGGTATTTCTGAAGGTATCCAATTCTTTATTGAGTGCGGCGTTCGTGTGCTCAAGCTCACTGCAAACAGTCATGTGACAATTCAATCATTGAGAGAATAAAAACAACAACAAAATTACACGAATTCCTTGGACTTCGAATTCTTCTCTCTTGTCGCATCATCTAATTGATCCTTGAGAGAGATGATCTTTCGCGTTAGCTTACTGAACAAAATAGATATTTCGAAAGTTAATTTAATCCGCTGTAAAATTTAATCAACAAAAAGATATATACAACATACGTATTCATTCCTTCAGCAATCGCCTTCTTGTTGCTCAATTCAGCTATCTCAATTTTGAGTGCTGCGTCATTTTCAGGAGCAGAGGTTCTGAATTTGTACCATGGATATTGAATTTTTAACAAGTGATAAATAAAAAACCCATAATAAACTCACTCGTTCACTTTAGCAGTCGCAATTATTCCCCTCAGTCTGACTATCTCAATCTTTGCTGCGTCGTTTTCGCGTGCTACTGCCCTATAAAATGAATTTTGAATTGCATATTTATAAAAAAAAATATTGTAAAAAACAGACATTTCTCTTATAGTCGCTTCTTCCACCCGTTTTCTTGCTTCTTCTAATTGCGTTGTGAGGTCGACAAGACTAAATAAGTTTGCCATCATCACGAAACAATAATTGGTTTAAACCTCTTCTGCAGTTCCTTCTCCAATTCCTTCTTCGAATCATTACGAATTCCTCGTTTCGAGTCTGTAATCCATCAACTATTCACTTATTAAATATTTTTTAAACCTAGAAGATTCTCCGCAGATTGTCTGGCAGCTTTCGACTCGGCCGCAGCACGAATGGCGCGCTGGAATGGAATTAAATATTTTTGAGTGACTTATTACATATTTAATAACAATTTTTTTCAGTTTTTAGCAGTAAATGACACTGAATGTAGATAGTTAATAAAGAATTGATATAGGATGCGTGGCATAGCTTACCTGGTACATGTCCTCCAACTTGATCACTTTCTGTTGCAATTCGGCCACTTTTGGAGAGGGAAGGGGAGGAGAAGGGATGGGCTAAATACATTTTTCGTTCATAATTTTGATCATGAATTGAAGTTCATGTTATCTGTTTGTGATGGTGTTCTACCTTCACGAAACGAACGATGGAAAATGGAGAAGAAAAAGAACCCAACCTCCGCTTCTCTCCTCGCACTCTTCTCTGCCGGTTGATCGCTCGTCGACTCATCATCGCTAATCACGACCACTTCTCTCTGTAACAGCTAATGTTTATTGCTACTTTAAATAATATTAATAATAATTAATAGCTAATAACTGTGATAAACAACCTTCGAACGTCGATTCGCCCTAGCCGTATCTTTCATCCTGCATAAATTTGAAGTAAAACTACACTCATGATAAATGAATTCATTGTCAGGCAAAGAAGAAGCTAGTAGCACTCGATTCATAGACTAAATATTAGCAGGATCTGAGAACCTGAACATTTGGAGTCAATTGAACATATCGATAAAAAACTTTATCTACGATTCATAGATTCGTACCGAGAACTTTCTGCTAACACGAAATGAAAACAAAGGATATGATCAAACACTGTGAGATAATAAAGTGAGATAATCAAGTAATCTATTAGGTTGTGGGCTTCTAATCATTCCTCACATCTTCTCCATTCTGATCACTCCTCAGCCGATGGTGCAGCGTCTGCAGCATCTACAGCACCAACCTGCTGCACGGGTCCCGCAGCAAGCAGTTCCAGCTCATTCAGCCAATGCTGCAGAGCAGGACGATAGACGGCTTCACCGCGCTCCCGAACCTGCAATCCCGTTGAATCAGAAATTCGGAAGGGATCAAAGTAGTCATCAGACTAGATACAAGAGTCGCAGTATACCCTGCTTCCATGTCCGTCCGACAGAAAATGTGAGATGAAAGAGGATACATTCAGTTTTAATCCGCGGCAAAATCCGCAGTAAAATTTCTGGAAGAAAAGACAAATATCACAAGGTTATAATAAATGCCTCAATTACTTAAATTACGTCAGAAATCACTAGTGGAATTCTGATGGCAAGATTTGGAACTGTCGTTTAGGAACCATATTTTTGGGATTCTAAATGACACTGTTCTCAAACTTCAAAGCATGTAAAAATTGACATCCTGTTACAACTAACTTAGAGTGTGGTGGGATGATACAGAAGAATCAAGACAATCAGAGATAGCAATCATACAGTCGTACTGACCACACGGCGACGGTTGCGATTACGGATGAATTTCCGCCACTTCTGTTGATCACATTCCTCGAATTTGGCTCGCATCAGATTAACTGCTTCGTCGATTGAAATCTCTGGGAAAATGAAGATAAAATAATAAAATCATTATCATTTTACAATAAACTCTTTGGAAAAAAGGAATGAAAACATACTCTCATGCGAATCACGCGAGTGGCACAGCTGGAAGATATTGATCCGATCTGTAATAGATGAAGAATATGAAATCCTAAAGCATCGTTCAACATATATCTTTCGAGTCTCACAATCGACTGGTGAAGAGCTGGGATCCGCGAGAGGAATCGACTGCTGAAGTGGAACTCGAGGTTGCTGCATCGGAGTAGGTTGCTGCAGCGGCTGCTTCTGTCCCTCATACTGCTCCAAGGTTTTCCTCAGTTCACTGAATCCACGATAATATGATTTCTTAATTAAATGTGAATGTGATTCAAAAACTAACCGTTCACGATTTTCCGAATCGGCCAATTTCTTCTTCGTTAACTCGAGCTCATGGCTGAAAATATACAGAACATCGACAGATAGTGTATACTCTAGGACCTCTGGCACGGAACCATAAAAATGTCAAATATTGAAGTTAGTATACATAATGGAATCACATGAAATATGAATAAAATTGGAACGAACTCAGTCTTCTGCATTTGGCTGTTGAGTACCGCATTCTCACGCTCTATCTCTCTGAAGATTGCAGAGTATATTTTATAAATATATATTTTAAAACGAATGCAACTTACTGTTCTCTTCTCTTCTTTTCCATGTAGGTTTTTCTGAAGTTATTTAATTCTTTGTTGAGCGCGGCATTCATGTGTTCAAGCTCACTGCAGATACACTTTTCTAACAATGTAATCATTTGAGAGAAGAAAAACAACAAAAATATTACGCGAATTCCTTGGCCTGCGAATCCTTCTCTCTTGTCGCATCATCTAATTGGTCCTTGAGAGAAACGATCTCACGCGTTAGCTTACTGAACAAAACATATATTTCGACAATTAACTTAATCCACCTAAAAATTTAATAAACAAAAAAGATATATACAACATACGTATTCATTCCTTCAGCAATCGTCTTCTTTTTTCTCAATTCAGCATTCTCAATTTTGAGTGCTGTGTCGTTTTCGGGAGCAGCAGTTCTGAAATTGAATTAGAATATTTGATTGAACATTTTTCACACGATATTTAAAAAAAACTAACCCGTTCATATTATCAGCGGTCTCAATCATTCCCCGCAATCTGACCATCTCCATCTTTGATGCGTCGCTTTCGCGTGCCGCAGCCCTTTAATACGAATTTTAATTAAGAGACCCTCCACGAGAGAACGTAACAACTAGACAGGAGTCCACGGATGGTCAAATATTCGATTCGGCTCATATATTTTTTCTAGAGTGGTGGCCCATAGGGACAGGTGATGGCATACATAGGTAAGGTCTGAGGTCTATTTTCGGTGAGTTACAGAGGGGGTCGATTTTGGAGGTCGAAAAAATCGATGTCTCAGAATCAATTGCAAAAAAGCTTATCCGATGTATTTTGACCCGTAGAGTCCGAATTTTAATATCTCGAAACATGAAACAGCGAAAGAAAAAAGTTACGTTCGAAAAACCTGGTTTTTTCACATAAAATGTTAAAAATTCATTTTTCACAAAAATCTCTGACCTCCAATTTTACAATTTTCGGAATCTACGTAGAAAAACAGTTCTAGGCTAATTTTTTCAGATTTTTAAAAATGGGCATTCCACGTTTTTTCTGAGCCTGAATATCGCAAAATCGAGAAAAGTGCCAGATTATCCACTCTACATTTCGTCTAAATTACTTCAAACGCACTTTAAAAATGTTGATATCTACTTATAATAACATAATATCATCGTGGCAACAATTCCTGAAGGAATCAGCCGTTTTAAATGAAATTTTATTTTTTGAGGTTGTCGAAAATGCTAAGATTTCGAAATAATTTTTTATCGTTTTTTTGCACTGAATTCGCCGGAAAACTATTTTAAACAATTATTTAGCTACAGATTAGTCAATTCCAACAAAAAAATGTCATTTTTGGAAAAAATAATTTTTCGAAAATTTAGCATTTTCGACAACCGCAAAAAATAAAATTTCATTTAAAACGGCTGATTCCTTCAGGCATTGTTGCCACGATGATATTATGTTATTATAAGTAGATATCAACATTTTTAAAGCGCGTTTGAAGTAATTTAGACGAAATGTAGAGTGGATAATCTGGCACTTTTCTCGATTTTGCGATATTCAGGCTCAGAAAAAACGAGGAATGCCCATTTTTAAAAATCTGAAAAAATTAGCCTAGAACTGTTTTTCAACGTAGATTCCGAAAATTGTAAAATTGGAGGTCAGAGATTTTTGTGAAAAATGAATTTTTAACATTTTATGTGAAAAAACCAGGTTTTTCGAACGTAACTTTTTTCTTTCGCTGTTTCATGTTTCGAGATATTAAAATTCGGACTCTACGGGTCAAAATACATCGGATAAGCTTTTTTGCAATTGATTCTGAGACATCGATTTTTTCAAAATCGACCCCCTCTGTAACTCACCGAAAATAGACCTCAGACCTTACCTATGTATGCCATCACCTGTCCCTATGGGCCCCCACTCTAGAAAAAATATATGAGCCGAATCGAATATTTGGCCATCCGTGGACTCTTTCCACTCTCTCGTGGAGGGTCTCTTAACCTAGTTATAAAAAAATTAAAAATTAAAATACAAACATTTCTCTGATAGTAGCTTCTTCCACCCTTTTTCTTGCTTCTTCTAATTGCTTTGTGAGATCGACAAGTCTGAATAAATATCACTTTGCCATCATCAAGAATCAATAATTGGTTTAAACCTCTTCTGCAATTCACTCTCCAGTTCCTTCTCCGAATCAGCACGAATTTCTCGTTTCGAGTCTAAAAAAGATCAATAATTCGATTTTTAGTACGTTAAAATATTATTCTAATAAAAATCGATACCAAGAAGATTCTCCGCCGATTGTCTGGCGGCTTCGGACTCAGCCGCAGCACGAACAGCTCGCTGGAACGATAATAACATATGAAAACATTTAAAAAATGGAATACTTTTATTTTTAAGAATGGTAAAACCTACCTGGTACATGTCCTCCAACTTGGTCACTTTCTGCTGCAGCTCAGCAACATCAGAAGAAGTAAGGGGAAGAGAAGGGACGGTCTGGAAAGGTTTTTTTTCTTTTTTTTTGTAGCAATAGGGGAGCAATGAAAGGGAAAAATAGGAGCTTTCTAAACAAAACCTCTTCTTCCCTCCTCACAATCTTCTCTGCCGGTTGACCGTCCGTCGATTCGTCATCGCTGATGGTGATCACTTCTCTCTGAAACCATTTGTGGTCCATATATCTCACTTTTATGAAAAAAAACAAAAATGAAAAACAATGAAATAAACCTAAAATTAGGCACTAAATTACCTTGATTCCTCGATTCACCAGAGCAACATCGCTCATTCTGCTCCAATTCGATGGACTACCCAAAAAAACTGAAAACAGTTTTCAGTGATTGACTTTCGCGGATGTTGGTAAATATTAGCAGGATCTGAGAACCTTAGCATTTTGTACTATTTGGAGTAATTTGGGAAAATTAGTTAACGTGAGCACACAGTTCTTTATCGAACTAAAAACATAAATTAAGAAATTACAACAAGAATTTGGATAAAGACAAAGAGCCATTGGCTAAAAAAATACAATTTCTACAGTGAATATACGTGATCTCTTCTACATCTTTAGCAGTCCTCACAATGGTGCGGCAGCTCACTAAATGTTGGCAGTAGCCGGTTGCTACATCTCTGGAATTGCAGCTGGCTGCATTGCCTGGTCCAGCATGCGCAGCCAGTACTGAACGGCGGAGAAGTGGACGGTACCACCATGCATCTCAACATAAAATGTTTCTACTTTTACAAGCACTCGTACCATATTGATGTGCTTAGTCGAGAGGAGGTGTTCGAAAACGTCTTGCTTGTAAACCGTCTTCTCGCACAATTCACACGGAAGAGTCTACAAAAAACATTTTTTTGTTGGTATTTAAGGTAAAGTTGATCATTTCACACTCACCTTAAATGGATGAACCATTCCCCACCTCTGCCAGGTAACCTTTCCACACTCTGAATACTTGAACGAAAACTGAGCTAGAGCTTGTTTGAATGAGAACGCTGAAAATATTACACTTAGAACTTGCTGACACCTGGCTAATTTATGTAATTAAAAAATAGAGAACTGACACTCAGGCGAGAAGGGGTGACACAGTAGGAAGATGTTGATCGATTCTGAAACATTCAGTGATGTTTTTCGGGAAATTCTAAGTGAATACTCACTGTTGATTGAGAGGGGATGCTGCAGCATCGAAACAGGAGACTGCTGCAGCTGCTGCATCCTGCTCTGTTCGAGTGCTTCACTCAGCATCCTGCAATTCATCACACGAAGCTTATTGTTATTGCGACAATCATAAAACATTATTGCACTTTTTGACCAGATTGTCCATTATTGGTGTCCGCCTTGTATCAGAAAGGAAGAGGGACAATAGGTGCAGCTATTGTTATATATATATATATTTTTGGGAACTAACAATTCTCTATTTCTCCCATTCAAAATCTCCACCCTCGCTTCGTCCAATTTCTTCGATAGTACACTGCGTTTATGCTCCCAGTACCTGAACAAGAACAATTGTTTCGAAAATAAAAATCTGAACTATTGTATTTTAATGCAAAATTGAAGAAATATGCCTATACTACTAACGCTCCATTTTTCCTTGCTTCTTCATACTTTACTCCCAATTCTTCCAAATCCTCCTTGAGTATGGCGTTCTCAAGCACAAGCTCGCTGAAACTTTCGTACATACAAGTAAGTTATGGCAATTAAAAACATACGCGAATCGCTTTGGAATGAAATCTTCGTTGTTCTTCGTAGTCTCCTCTCCCTTTCCCGCTATATATAACTGTTCCTTGAGTGTCTGGTTCTCACGCGTTAGTTCACTGAAAGTATGAAGCGTGAAGTAAAAAGCATGTTTTTTCGCACGATGCGCTGAGATAGTTCACATACTCCGTAAGACCTTCCTTTCTTCTCGCTTCATCCAATTGTCCCTTGAGTTTGTTGTTCTCATGTGCAAGCAATCTGAAATTTAAAAAAAATTAATTTTAAGAATTTAGGAATATATTAAATTATAATAACGAGACCCTTTTATGATGTTCGCATCTTGCGTTTTCTTCTTTGATCCATTTAATTCAGTCATCAGCGCAAAACTCTCGAGCACCAGTTCACTGCAAACTTTCCCATCTCAATGTATAGCACGATATTGTCATATTTAATTATAAATTTTTAGCTCCACAAATTTTAATTCATAAAATTAAAATCATAAATTATGGCTATAACAATAAGCTGAAAATAGTATACTCTCGAGCTAATTTTTGAAGCGAAACAAAAAAAACAATAACCACCAGCCTTTTCTCTCCTTCAGCAATCACTTCCTTTCTTCTCAATTCGACGATCTCGATCTTGAGTGCTTCGATTTCACGAGCAGAGCTTCTGAAATTGCGACATGAATATTTAGTTATTCAATTTTAAATCAACAATTTATCAAGGGATTTCTTAAAAACTAACTCATTCGCTCTTTCAGCTGTATTTAACTTTCCTCTCAATTCGACCATCTCAATCTTTGCAGCCTCGTTCTGCCTCGAATTATCACGAATTCCTCGTTTCGAGTCTGAAAGCAATAAATAATCAGCTAAGTACTTTCAATTTTACGTATCATAAAAGTATTTGCGAGAATATAAACCTAGAAGACTCTCCGCAGATTGTCTGGCAGCTTCGGACTCGGCCGCAGCACGAATAGCGCGCTGGAATGATAAACAAGTCGCATTTAGCAGGAAAAAATTAATGCTTTACCTGGTACATGTCCTCCAGCTTGATCACTTTTTGCTGTAGTTCGGCGACTTCTGGTGTAGGAAGGAGGGCTGGAGGGACGGGCTGGAAAAGAGCTCATTGGGAGAAAGAAGAAATTCTAAGGTTCATAGGGAGGAAGTAGGAGCTAGCCCATCGATCCTACCTCTTCTTCTCTCTTCACAATCTTCTCTGCCGGTTGACTATCCGTCGATTCATCATCGCTGATGGTGATCACTTCTCTCTGAAATAACCTTTTTCCGTTTTTGATAATAACAAAAAATAACCGAATTTCGGCAATAAATTACCTTGACTCCTCGATTCGCCAGAGCAGCATCGCTCATCCTGTTGGACCAATCGAAACACTTGAAATATTAATTGTAATGGTCAGTATTCGTCCATAGTGGAAAGTATTAGTAGGATCTGAGAACCTGGACAATTTATACCATTTGGACAGATTGATCACACTTTATATAGACTCTTACAGAGAAGCAATCATTGGTAAAAACGAAACAGGTAGAAACTGTGATCCTAGGCTCTCACTAGACTACATTTATGAACAAGAATACAATCCTATTAACAAGAAAACTATTAATGCGATCAACTCTAATATGGAACAAGTTCATCGTCTCTGTTCTGATCACTTTTCCGTGCAGCAGCTGCAGCAGCTGCAGCATCAGGAGTGGCTGCAGCCACCTTCAGCTCGTTCAGCCAGTACTGCAGGGCGGGACGAGAGACTGCGGAACCGGCCGCACGTACCTTCAAAACTAGCACATTAGCAAAGTTGTGAGAAGATTTTGAGAAGTTGCCAACAATCATGAAAAATGAACAATGGTCTCGTAACTCCATTACTCTAATCTCCAGGCGGTAAGACAAAGCAAGAGAGAGAATTTCAAACGAAAAAAACAGCTCACTCACCTTCTTTCCGTGTCGCATCGTGAGAAAATGCTCGATAAAATCATCCAATCTGAGTGGCGTATTGTCGCATAGTCCACACTTGAGATACTGAAACAATCAATCATTCTTTCGGATTTTTTTCAGAAAAAAACGCATTTTTACCTACCACCATTTCGAGTTTTCCCGTTTTGAAGCAGTAATCGTGCCACTTCTCCTGTCTGCACTCTCGATGTTTGGCGCGCATCAGTACGATCGCTTCGTCCCACGAAATCGCTGCAAAGCACAACAAAAATATTCAGAATTCTGACAAAAACATACAATCCGGATCGTCAGGGCTGCAGAATCTGAAGAAGTCCAGCGGATCTGAAAAGGGACATTTACCCAAAAAATAACAACAATAACAACAACATCAGCACAAAAACGCACTGTCGGGGTGCTGCTTAATGCTCATTTTGCCCTGCGTGATTGCTTGCTGCACGAGTCCTCGATCCTCTGCAGCCAGCTGCAGCTCGTGCAGCCAGTATTCGAAAGCGGACAGAGACATGGCAGAGCCGCTACCTCGGACCTAAAAAAATTCATTAGTGAAATTATTGAAGAGACCCGATAGAAAGCTCCTTATCCGACGAAGTTAATTAAGTTAAAACAATCATCTGAAAAAACCTTCATTCCGTGTGAATATGAGATGAAATGGTCGACGAGACTAGGCAGTCTAATCGTCTTGTTGCACAATGCACACCCGAGGCACTGCAATCGCGTTTCATTCGGATACCAATGACATTACTGCCTTCATAAGTTTTAATTCGCAGTTGACGTCTATATATTGCAATCACAGCTCCCAATAACACCATACGATGTTCAATGAGTTGCATATGTTTACTGACCAGCGTGCGATAGGTCTCGAAGCAGTATTTCTTCCACATCTTCTTAGTGTGTTCGTCCTCGTATTTGGCGCGCATCTCGCTCACTGCGTCCTCGAACGAAATCGCTGAAGATAATTCAATTAAACAAACTTTCTAATAACCGTTTTTTTTTGCCTTTTTGCATTCTAAAAATTGCGTCTATTCTATTATTTGATGTGCACTATTTTAGTAAAAAAAAGTGCAGTCAATCATCCGAAAAGAGAGAACCTACAATTGGGGTCGTCGGGGCGGCACAACTTGAAGAAGTCCATCGGTTCTGACAACGATTTTGATCAGACCAAGACTAGAAAGGTCGACGCACTATCGGGATGTTGCTGCAGCCTGAGTTGAAACTCGACCACTGCCTTCTGCACTGGTGCTGCAGCTTCTGCAGCCAGCTGCAGCCGGTGCAGCAAGTGCAGCAGGGCGGGAAGCGAGACGTGGCCGTCGCGAGAGCGAACCTTCAATGATACATTGAAAGACCTGAAGCATAAGTCTACCCATCCGATTGCTATAATATGTTAACGAGTACGAACATTTCCGCCAGAGGAGCAACTGTTGTTATTAATGTTATTCGCTTTCCAGAAGAAGAAAGCTCCTAACAATAAGCGTCCAATCATTCATCCCACAATGTATTTTGTATCTTTATCGTTCTCAACCTTCTTTTATCTACCCCCATTCTACAAGTGCCAACTGGCTCGATATTTGACTCCCCCTGCCACCCCACCCTACTCTTGGTGCCAAGCAACCCAACTGATTCGATCTAATCGACGGACCTCCGTTTCTTGAATTCTTCTTCGCAATTTACTGTAAACGATAACAAAGGAAATAAATGAATGAATCACAGCTCTGCCATACCATATCAGCGTGTTTGGGCGAGAGAAAGTGCTTGGGTAGATCGTAGCCGAAGAGCGCCTTGCAGCCACAACACTTGTGACTCTGAAACAACAATTATTGTACACGTCAAAACAACAACAGCAACAGCAACAACAACAAAACAACAACACGCTCACCACACGGTTCTCCTTGTCATTGTTCCAGTAGATGCTCCACTGTGCGGTGTCGAATTTGGCGCGCACCTGGCTAAGCGCGCTCTCGAGCGAAATCGCTGCAAAATTCTTTGTTTAAAAAAAATTTATATTATAAGATTATAATCATTGAACAAAAACAACAACAGACAGCCGTAAATATTCTAAACATACTTTGCAGTCCCTCTTCGTCTGTACTGGGAAAGCACACTTGGAAAATGTTGAGCGGATCTGCAATTCGACATTCACGCAGCCACTAAACAACGTAACTTACCGTCAGGCAGCACCGTTGGCATCTCGTGATTCCTTGCGGCAGTCTGCAGCTGCAAACATTTCGTCGTTATTCATGTAATAAAACAATAAAATAATAATAATAAAAATAATAATAATAAAAAATTTTTAAAAAAATGATGCAATAAAACGTACTTCCGGGAGAGCGGAGCCGAGGGGCAGATGCGCTGAATCGTCGAACTCGGCGAGTCGCGACTTCAGATGGTCGTTGCTGCAAAGCAAGACGTGACGTGAGGCTTCTGGACGCAAATATATCCTATTCAATTGGGTAGGCCAAATGTTGTTTAGCTTGGGTTTCCGATCCCATTACTCGACAAGTTCATTACCAAACCAATAGCAAACCTCTCCCGCAGTTCTTGATTTGCAGACGACTCGAGATCAATCGTCCTTGAATGAGAATTTATTGTCTTTTACAGTTAAAGCCCCGCATAAATGAATAACCCGAACTTTCTCAAAGCATCCAATTCTTTATTTAGTGCGTCCTTCTCCCGAATTAGCTCACAATTGCCACTGAAATTATGATTTGGAAATAGATAAACGTGCCGATGCGAGAAGTCGGCCATTTACCAGGCAAAATAAAATTTATTACAACTAACTCTTTCGCATCTTGCGTTCTCTTCCTTGAAGCATTTAGTTCAGCCTTTAGAGCGAAATTCTGCAGCGTCAGCTCACTGCGAATAATTTTTCCTCAACACCTTTTGTCGTAATTCGACAGAATAAACAGACATAATATCAAAAAATGAAAAATAACCTTTTCTGCTCTTCAACAACCACATCCTTTCTTCTCAACTCGACCACTTCGATCTTGAGAGCTTCGTTTTCGAGAATCAGGTCTCTGGATTTATATTTTTTTACCAGTATATAATACTCATTGGTTTGAAAAAGAATAACTAACTCATTAGCTTTTTTATACGTCTCCAACATTCCCTTCAATCGGACCATCTCAATCTTGGCTGCTGCGCTCTCGAGTGCCGCCGCCTTAAATAAATATCAAATTAAATAATGACAATTTTATGAGATATAAGAATTTGTAGTAAGCTGAAGCTCGAAACCTCGAACATGCTCTCCATATTGATCACTTGCTGTGCCATTTCGACGACTTCAGGATCGGGAAGGGGATGCGATGGGGCAGGCTGGAAAGTAGCTTATTGAGAGTTCTCCCCACAATTATCGAAGGAATATTTTGAGACAAGAGAGCTCAATGAACCCCACCTCTTCCTCCCTTTTCAGAATCTTCTTCTCCGGTTGATCTCTCGTCGACTCGTCATCGCTGATGGTGATCACTTCTCTCTGCAACCGATTGTTTTTGTTTTCCCTTTTTGAACAATCATAATAATAACAACAACAATAAAAACACATAAACTACCTTGACTCCTCGATTGGCTATATCAGGATCCTCCATCCTTCCACGAGCCGAATCGCAACTCTGAGAAATGTTCTCCTATACGACAAATATAAGCGACGAAGCACTCAATGATAATCATAGATATTAGCAGGACCTGAGAACCTGATAATCTGAGAGATTTGGTTAGATGGATAAAACTTTTTATCCCGAAATTCACAGGCACTTGAAGAGAACAGATAATTACAACAAAAACTGCATGAGACTGTGATCTACTCTCACTAAAATACAATTCTGAATAGAGATGCGCCATGACTTATTATTAATTAACTGGAGAGCATTAAAATTCTAAAACAAAACTCGTTTGTGGGTTTTTAATCTGCCCAAACCACAACTTCTTCCTTCGGAACACTTGGTGCAGCATCTGCAGCAGCAACTTGCTGCACGGTTTCTGCTGCAGAATCTGCAGCCAGCTGCAGCTCATTCAGCCAGTACTGAAGCGCAGGTAGATGTACGGCAGAGCCTTGGGCCTGCAATAAGCAACCATGCAGTGCTTTTTTCGATCTCTCTTCAATCCGCAATATCTTGTATTGCCTAACAAAAATCAGAATACGACCGATGAGGGCAATTAGGGTTCATGGAGAGATGCTCAAGCTCCATTTTAAAAGTCGCTAAACCCCTGTAGCGTAGTCATAAAATCGAAAATTCGTTTGTGCACGATTTTGCATGCGCACTCTCAAATGACTGCATACGAAAAATTGTCCGTTACCTTTTTCACCAATTTTCCGTGTGAAACCGAGATAAAATGGGGGAAGAAATTGGACAATATGAGGTGTTTATTCGTGCAAATCGGACACGTGAGCTCCTGCAATAAACAATGATCAATCGATTAAAAACAAACTAATTTCTCACCACCATGGGCCGATCATAGCAATACAGGTACCACTTCTCTGAACCACATTCGCTCATTTTGGCTCGCATCTGGCTAACCGCATCGTCGAATGGAATCGCTACAAAATATTTTTATTTACGATATTTTTGCGCACCTACAATTGGGTTCGTCGGGGTGGCACAGCTTGA
Organism: Pristionchus maxplancki; assembly: GCA_900490775.1. Classification (NCBI taxonomy): domain Eukaryota; kingdom Metazoa; phylum Nematoda; class Chromadorea; order Rhabditida; family Neodiplogasteridae; genus Pristionchus; species Pristionchus maxplancki. Next base: position 32,459 of record LS556445.1, on the reverse strand, counting down.
AGAAGTCTAGAGGACCTACAAAGACATTTAGTGTATTGCCACAACAACAACAACAACAACAACAACAACAATAAAGAATATCGTACTGTCGGGATGCGCTTGCAGCTTCAGTTGCGCCACTTCCTTAGCCTTGTGGACGGCATTGAAATCGATATAACCCTTGGCCAGCTGCAGCTCATGCAGCCAGTGCTGCAGGGCCGGCAGAAAGACGGCCGCGCCGACTGCACGCACCTGAAATATGCATATCGTGCGTTACGATTACTCAGCAAAGTCACTACTGTGTTTAGCAAAAGTTCTGTGTTTAGCAGCAGACTCCGCCCACATTACAACATGTGAACATCGGAACGCTTTAATCTCTGTTTCGATTTTCACGTTTTCGCGACTTGTTTTATCGACTGCCTCCGCGATTTTGTTTTTGTGTTGTTAGACAAAAATAAATGCAAAAAAACAAGCCAAAGACTCAGTGAAACGAAAGTGGGCGGAGCCAGCACTCGACGCGTGTGCTGGCTCCGCCTACCGGAATTGAATTCGTTACCACCGGAACTGATTATATTCTCACGATAACATTTTCTTTAAACTTGTCTTTATTGTCACCTCCATTAGCATAATACAAAGAACCCACCGCTTCAATGTGCTCATGAGAAATGAAGTGATCGATAAAATGAGCAATTTTGTGCAGCCTTATCTGGCAGGCATCGCAGTCGAGAATCTACAATCACTAGGACATTAGAAAGACCCGATTAAAATGGTTGCTTATTAAAGCGGTCTCGACTGAAAACACAGCGCACATACCATAAATTGGATCTGCTCCGTTTTAGAACTTTACAGAGGTCAAAAATAAAATGTCGTAAAACACTTCCTGAGGTCGAAATAACAAGAGTTCTTACAAGAACAGTTCTAAAACGGAGCAGACACCATCAATCGCACTGACCATATTCCTGCCCGTTACCATGCAGTATCTCGCCCATCTCCACCCCTCGCATTCTCCCAGCTTCGGGCCTAGTAACTCGAGTGCGCCGTCGAGCGAAATCGCTGTACAAATTGATTGAATTGTTGACAATATCGTTTAAAACTCACAGTCGGGCGCTCCGGGTCGGCATGTTTGAAAGATGTTGAGCCGATCTGCAATTTTGCGCACATTTTTGTCACGCTTATCGGCAAATATTGATCTCACTTGAAGGTCCCAGAGGCTGCTTCAATTGCGCCTTCTCAAACGTCGTCATTCCCTGTTGCTTGATCTTCTGCTGCGATGGCTGCTGCAATTATAACCTCAATTTTACCCAGATATTGATGCAGACACAGTCCGAATAGTACGTGAAAAAATATACCCTACCCTTTTTTTGAAAATGAGGTGTAAATTGTGAAAATTGTGTGTCTTTACACCCAAAGTCTACCCGCATTTTAAAGATTTTCGTCACCTACGTATTCGAACCCTGGATGCAGATCACAAATTATAAACGACCACTGACCACCGGCTGAGCGGGTGAGGGATGGAGCTGCAGCAGCGACTGGGCCGGAGCAGCTGGCTGTTGCTGCAGCTGCTGCACCCGAGGCGGTTGTGGCTGCTGTAATTTCAGCCATTTCCAATACGCAAAAGGAGTTGTCCAACACTGACCGCAGAAGCAACCGGCGCATGGAATGGCGATGGGACGGGAGGACTCGGCTGTTGCTGCAGATGCTGCATCTGGGGTGGTAGCTGCTGCATGTGCTGCATCTGCAGAGTCTGCAGCCGCAGCTGCCAGTCGCTCTCGCACTTGGCGAGTCGGCCCTTCAGCAGATCGTTTCTATAACGAAATATCTTCGATCGACTACCTTTTCATTACCATTGTCTCTGCCAATTAGAATGAAAAATGATCTCACTTCTCCTGTAGTTGAAAGTTTGCAGTAACCTCAAGATCTATCCGTCTGGAACAATTTATTTCATTAAAACAAATTGTAATAATATATTTCAAAACCTTTGCATATCAGCAACTTCTCTGTTGAGTTCGTCTTTCTCCCGAGTCAGCTCACTTGAATTCTCCTGTAGTTGAAAGTTTGCAGCAACCTCCAGATCTATCCTTCTGGAAAATGTTAACAAATAGTATTTTAAGCATTGTTTTCTCAAACCTTTGCAGATCAGCAACTTCTCTGAAGATTTCGTCCTTCTCTCGAGTCAGCTCACTGAAATTTAGCGTGTATTTTGAGGAATAAATATACCAAACAATGCTCCAAATAGCTACAACGCTGCAAATCTGTGCTCAAAACCAACCAGTTTTTGTCACACGTATCTCCTTCTCTTTTCAGTGCAGCACCCCACAGCTTCGATAAATCGGACAACCTCAAAATATTTTAAAATCATTTAATAAACTAAAAGAGCGCCAAACTCACTTTTCCTTCAAACTCGAGACCAATTCCTTCTGCGAATCGTTCTCTTTCTTAAGTGCGAAGTTCTCTTGCTCAATTACACTGAAATAATACATTAATTTTGTAGTTAAACTTTGTAGTTAATAAAATAGCAACGAACTCTCTCCGAATGATCGCCTCTTCCTCCTTTCTTCTCGCTTCTTCTACCTCTTCTTTGAGTGCAAACGTATCTTTCGCCCGCGCACTAAAATCAACGAACCCAATCAACGAACTTCTGAGTTACCGAAAATGTGAAAAGAAGATTCATATAACCAACTCTTTCATTCTCTCCGCCATCTCCAATCCTCTTCTCAGTCCAGTCACTTCAAATTTCAGCATGTCGATTGCACGCGCCGATTCACTGGAAATTATAAATTATTAATTAACTAAAATATTTAATAATTGAATTTAAAAATAATTACCTTTCCCTGATCGTAGCTTGTTCATTCAAGTGTCTCGCTCCCATCAATTGAGCCGAGAGCTCTTCCAATCTGAATAGATATTCTTTTAAAAATTTAAAGAAACAAAAAAAACAAGATAAAATAGCACCGTTTTTGCATTTCCTGCTCCTTTTCGCTCTTCGAATCACCATGAGTATCTCTCGCAGAGCCTGAGAAAGACCCATTAATACGCTGGCACTACAGTATCCTAAACGAAAATTAAAACAATCGATACCACGATTCTGCTGCGCTGGTTGCATAGGAAATCCCGAAGGTTGGATTGCTTGCTGAAATATCAGTATGAATTTGGAAATTTCATCGATTTTCAAGCACCATCAATTATCTCATTGATTATTGGAAATCAATCAGACACACCTGCAACATTTGCTCCATCTGTATCATTTTCTGACGCAACTCGGCGACTTCAGGGGAAGGAGCGGGAAGAGGACGAGAAGGGGGAGGAACAGGAACAGGGTCTGGCTGAAAATAAACAAACAATTCACAAAACACTTTCAATGAAATGTACCTCCTCTTCCTCTGTCTTCATTATCTTCTCAGCCGGTTGATTTCTGGCCGAATCGCTGATAGTCTTGGCGTCTCTCTGCAATTAATATAACTAGTCTACTTGTCTCTCCTGGAATCTATTAGCAGGGTTCGAATGAGGTGTGAAAAATGACACAAGCATACCACATTTTATTGGATGAGAATATAAAATTTCAAGAAGCACACCTCTTTTGAAGGGATAGTAAGAGGATATTTTTAAAAATATACCACATTTAGAGGGTGAAGACATACAAATTTGAAAAGCAGCCCACGTTTCAATCTTTGATAAAAATGTGCATTTACCTTGGCGCTTCGATTCCCTATAGCAGCATCCTCCATCCTTGACGAAAACTGAAAGTCAAATGCTGAATCCATTTCTCAAAAATTACTGAAAAAGTGCCTTTCAATATCAGTAGGATAATACAACCTGCGCATTCTTGTACAAAAAGAATCGCTGACTCAAAATCATTTATTAGTCGCTTCCGAAAAGACAAGCAAAAACAAAGCCGCATGAATATCAGGAAAAACAATAAAACGATGAATTTAGCGATAAAAGAAGACCTTTTACAGTCTTACATCAGTACTAAATCAGCAACAACGAAAAGAAACAGTGAATTTAACAGCAAATTTAGAACAATCTTCGGTATTCGATCCGTATCTTCCTTTCACTTCCACGCTTTCCCAGACGACGAAGCCTTCTAAATTTAAAAAAAAATATAACAAATCGAATTCGAAAAGTAAAATCATTAACTTTACCCAACCTTCTGCCTACCACAGTGCCCAATCTACAACCAACCTGGGTGGCCTGACTGAAGAAACTCTCGAGCTCGCACGTATCTCTGAATTTGCATCCGCATCCCTCCAAGGGTACCGGCTTCTTTCTCCAATCATCTTCCAGCTTGATCGTGACCTGATATTATATTTTATCGCGGCTGTAGGTCCATACAGTATAAAAAAAGTAACAAAAATCAACCTCTTCATTCTGCTTGATTCGCTCCTTGGCTCTGATGACGAAATGCAGATCGGATCCAATGAAGATTGCAGCCAATTCAGAATTGGGATGGCACGATCTGACATTTCGAATATATTATCTACTAATTTATAAAAACCACACCTTCTCAAATTTCTCGCGAAATTTCCGTGTCGTCTCGCATCGATAATCACATTGACCACATCCTTATGTTTGATTCCGAATCCCTCCTTCTCGAATAGGTATGTGCGATCGTTGAGGGTACCTTGCAAATATTCGTTCTGATTGGCACAACAATATTTAACAACAAACCAAAAGAAAAGAATAAATCAAACCGGCCGCGAGGCATCGATCGACGCCCTCCTTCTGCAATGTGATGAAGCCGCGCATCCTGAAATAGTCAATACTGGTAAACATAAAAAAACAAAAATAAAAACAACAATAACTCACTCCGCGATCCATTCCCCGACGTCGATTGCCTTTCTGGTCACCAATCCATGCACACTTGGAGCAACGATTTGAGGGTCGGCTCGCAGGGTCTTGTTGATGCTGGTCAGTTCGACGCCGTCAGAGGAAAGGCTGGACGCGAGACCGGGCACGGAGAGCAGTTGACTGAATTTGCATACTTATTTAGAAGAAGAATTAATAATAAAACTGCCTGAAACCTCTCAAACCTCGCTTGGTCTGAGTACGGGTTCTTCCCATAGATAGAATTCGCAGGCACGACGACAGTTTTCGGCTTTCTTCTGACTGGTGTAGCGCTCTTCTGGGTATAATATCACGATAAAATATGAAACATAATCTAGCAAAATGTATAATAATTACCTTCACTCCGCTCTTCTCTCCCAGTTCTTTCGTCTCTCTTTTAAGTTCCTTCAATCGCTCCTGGTACGAACGGGCCTAAAATACTGATCTACTTTTAAGCAAGATAACATCAAAAATGAACCTGCGCGGGAGTGAGCTCCGTGGGTCTGGGCTTGCACTTATGGCAGATGTACTTTCCCTTCGGAGCTTTCTTTGTTCTCGGGAAAATACAGTCCACATGCTCCCAGTTCCTGAAAATCGTTTGAATTATTTCAAATTTCGAATTGACTTTACAAAAAATAAACGAACACTTTGCACTTATTGCAGAAAACCATCGCCTCCGCATCGTCTTCTTTCGCGCCACAAATGCACACAACCTTCCATGCCGGGTCCTCTCCCTCCTCACTCTCCGCCGAACTCTGCATTTTATTGAAATTATTAAAAAATTGCAAAAATAAGCAATAAAAAAGTGTGAAAACCGACCTCTTTTGTCTTTCTTTTCGCTTCATCCAACGCTTTCTTCAGCACGGCGTTCTCACTCGCCAGCTCACTAAAATCTTGTAATCATTCACCATATTTGGCTCTATTCTAATTCCGTACTTGGATCCGCCCCCTTCGCCCCCCTAACATTCCTCGACAAAATTTATTTTTAGATTCTTTGGTTTGCTTAGGCTTATCAACTCAAGTATCCGCCAACTTTCAAGAGGAGGGGGAAGGGAGGCGAGAGGGCGGGGCCCAGTTCGGAACTAGAAAAATCCCACATATTTAAACGCAGATTAAGCATAAAAACCAACCGGATTTTATCGTTTTCATCCTTCAAAGCTTTCTTGAGCGCAGTGCTCTCGCTCGCCATCTCTCTAAAATTTTATACGATAAATGAATGAATTAATGAATGATTAAAAAATTACTATATGCATATCGGGCATGAAAATCTAACCGGATTCTATCGTTTGCATCCCTTCCAATTCTTTTCGCTTCCTCCAATCCTCTCTTGAGCGCCGCATGCTCACCCGCCATCTCACTACAATTTCGAATCAATTACAGAATACATCATACAACTTCTAAAATGACAATCATATTTCATTTTACCGTTATTTCGCATGAATAGCATTAATAATATTATAATAAACCAACTCCTTCTCATTATCCGCGTCCACTGCCCTTCGCTGCGCCGCATTCAACTCCTGCGTAAGGCGCTGGACGTCACTAAAATATTTTAAATGATGATTGAAAAAGTATTTTTTTAAAGGTAAAGGTAATTAAGCTTTTCCACGCAATGCGGACTCTGCCACTCCTTCGCATGTTAGCAACTAAGATCCTGGGACGACCAGTACCTATTGCGAGGCTTTAACCGCCTGTTTTGTGTGCACGTCGTAGGGGATTTCTTTACTGTGGTTTGCACCACTTCTAACATTTCTTAACCCCCTTGGTTTGGGTGGTTCTGAGGACGCGGGGAGTCGAACTCGTGACTTTCGATTCGCATTCCTGGTACACAACCACCGCGCCACCCGTTCCTTTCATCATTGCAACTAACCCCATCGCGTTGCCGTAATCATACACTTCCATGAATGCGTTGTTCTCTTGCTTGATATGACTGAAATATTCGAACATTTCTCACAATTTCTCACATTAAAAAGCAACTAACTCTTTCACGCGCACCGCCTCTTCAGCCTTCTTCTTCGCCTCTTCCAACTCCTTCTCCAGCGCGCGAATTTTGATCACAAGCTGACTGAAATTTGTTATAATTTCGCTCCGAATATTCGCAGCACGAACACGAGGCCCCCTTCTTCCCTACACCTCTCCCCTTCACTCCTCGTAGTCGCCAGTTCCCAACTCGGTGGAGGGTAGAGGGGCCAGAAACCGAAGAAGATCCGAAAAATCATAAAACCAACTCATTCGGTCCTCCCGCAAGCCCCCTTTTCAGTCCAACCATCTCAATCTTGAGTTTGTCGTTCTCAGAGGCCAATTCCCTGCAATTTAACAGTACATCGTACGATTCAATAAAATAAATATTTTAAATAAAATTACATTTCTTTGTAACTCGAATTAATTTCCTTCTGCATCGCCTCCTTTGCTCTTCTTCTCGCTTCTTCCAATTGATTCGAAAGATCGGCCAATCTAAAAAAATAAGTATTAAAATTCAGTTTTACAGCAATCAAGGTTCACAAAAAAACTTAAGACCAACCTATTCTGGAGGTCATTATCCACGTTTGAGCCATCGAGAATGCCGCGCTTTGAGTCTGCAATATAAATCACAATTAATATAATTTTAAGTTGTTTATCTAGTTGTTTTGTGTTTTTTCTACCGGGCAAATCGATAAAATTCATACCAATAAGAGATTCAGCGGTGAGTCGCGCAGTTTCCGCCTCCATCAGCTTCTCCTTCAATTCGATCACTTTCTGTCGCAGTTCGGCGGCTTCTTGCGAGGGAGTGGGCTGGATAATATGGAATTCTAGGCATAGGCAAGTAGTAAAAAAAACCTCAATCTTCGGCATCTTCTCAGGCGGTTGACCACCGATCGATTCATCATCGCTGAGCACTATCACATCTTCCTGTAATCGTAACATTTGTTTAGACACTTTGTTCCTTGCGAAAAACATTAATTATTTTTTTAAAAATGAGAAAGTAACCCCAGCGGGACGTTTCGGCGTTTCCGCTCTATCCATCCTTCGAATGATTCGCACTATCGATTACTGAAAAGAAAACGATTGCAACAAGCAAAAGCGTCAGCAAACATGTATGCTATAACAAGTATTTTCAGGATCATAGAACCTGGACACTTTTCAAAATACAATTTAATACTCAAAATTGTTTATTGATCCTTCTTGCACGATCATCAAAACATCATCAAATTGAAACGTACACATTAAATGGCGAGTGGAAAATGAATAAAACAAAGACACCGTAGATTTAGCGAAAACGGTAGATTACTAATTTATAGTTCCACTTTAATATTCAAATAATCTCCAAACTTCGACTCTCCGTCGGGGGACGCTGCAGGCTTCTGAATTTAAATTTAAACAATCATAATCGAAAACCCGACCCAATAGTACTAACCTGGGCGGTCTGGTTGAAGAATCTCTCCACTTCACAAGTCTCATTCTCATTGCAGCCGCATCCCTGCGCCGGTTTGGGCTTTTTCTTCCAATCACCTTCCAGCTTGATCGTGATCTAAAATTGCAATTTTTTCAGTTCACACAATTGACTAGTGTAGCCGAGGGCAGCCACTGAGGCTTCAATGTTGGAGAAAATACAAGAGAACAGTGTATCAACAAATTAACCTCTTTGTCCTTCGAAATTCTCTCCTTGGCTTTGACCAAGAAACGCAGATCAAGAAGGTCGGATCCAGTCATCACTGCCACCAACTCCGCGTTCGGTTTGCATGATCTAAGGACAGTGGAAATGATACTTTCAACAAATAAAAAAGATTGTTTTTACCCATTTATAAGAAAAAACCTCACTTTCTCAAAAATCTAGCAACATTTCCGCCCGTTCTTGCATCGATAATTAGGTTAGCAGCATCTTTTTGGACATTTCCGAATCCTTCTTTCTCAAATAAGAACGTGTGGTCGTTCAGTGTACCTGCAAAATCTTCTGAAAAAAAGTTCTGCTAGGTAGAAGAAAATAAGAGCATAGCCGCCAATAATAGATGATTATAGACACTAAGAAATACCGGGAAGGAGCTCTCGATTGGTGCATTCCTCTTGCAGGCTCACATAACCACGCAACCTGGAATCATTACTCAGTCTCAAAGTCTACAACATAATTAGAGCTGGCACATGAAGAGAATGCACTCCTCATTTCGCATTCTCTCTCACCGGTCCGCTCGGCAAGAGAGAGCACAGAATAAGGTGAGTTTTTCTTCATTTGCCAGCCGAAACATAATATGAAAAAATGTAAAAACATAAACATACTCACTCAATGATAGAATCGCCTGCAGAGAAATACCCATAGGCCACTAATTTAACCAAATTGGGCGCCACATCTTTCGAGGTGACTGGACACGTTTTCATCAGTCCAGTATTAAATGATGAAAGGCTGGATGAGAGTTCACAAATTGACAGCAGTTCACTAAAAATAGAGAACATCAAAAGGAAATAAATGACTTTGGATATTGTTCCAATTTCGCGGTATTCTGAAGTTAACTTTTTCTAAAAAAATTATTTAAAACCAGTTTTTGGTCGAATATGTTCAAAAGTAACCTACAATCACATCGCAACTCGAATTACCGTGTGATAAATACAAAAACGACCGCGTCATTCTAGGTAACGGCAACCAAATACAAATTAGGTAACTGTAACTGCAAATGTGATTGGGTATTGGAACAAATAATCGATTGATCAAAAATATGATTACTCATGAGGTTCATGATACAACTGTAAAATCTGGAAACATTCAAACCTTGCTTTCGGAGAGAACACATTCTTTCGCATACTGTCATAAATCCTTCGCGCGCGCCTTCTGTCTGTTGTAGCGTTCTGGGAGTGGCATTCACATTTATTTCCAACTCTCTATTGACAATGAACAATTCCGATGAATCTGAGAACATGAGATAATCGATAAAATCAATACCTTTCTGCGCCCCTTCATAGCCACCACGCTCTTCTTCCCTTGCTGTATAGTCTCTTTCTTTATCGCCCTCAGTGGATACGGAAACTCTCTATCCTTAAAAGACGTATTTACTTTTCACCTACCATCACAACACCCCTTATCACTCTCCTTCTCAGCCACCTCGCTATAATCGCCATGCAGTTTTGTCCCTTTCTTTATCACCTTCAAACGATCCTGATAGTCCCGACCCAAAACGATACATTTAATAGTCTTCTGCCATGGAAATGGATATTGATTGTTGGAAGACCAACCGGAACTTTTGTAGTTCCGTGCCAAGCAACGCCCCCTCGGCTCCTCCCCTTGAATAGGGGCGAACCTATCAGAGTCAGAGGCTGAGAGGCCAAGACTAAGCCTAAGCCTAAGCACCCTAAGGATGAGATCCCAAATCATTCATGCCCTAGGGTCCGCCCCCTTCGCTAGGGGAGGAGCCGAGGGGGCGGTGCTTGGCACGGAACTAATGCCGACCAACCCATCGATAGAATAAATACCTTCTCGTTCTCCTTCTCAGCAATTTCGCTCTTATTTGCTTGCTGTTTTGTCTTGTCTTTCAGTGCCCTCAATCGATCCTGATAGTCACGAGCCTAAAGCAAGTAGTAGTCATTTTTCTCTTCTATGACAGTCTATATTAATATAATTTATTAAGTCCATATTTATATTAATTAGTGAGCATAAATTCTGAAACAATCCTCCCTCTCGCAGCGCTATGGACTAACTGTACCCGGGATGCAGACATTAGTTATAAGCTTTATAATTTATAAATGAACCTGTTCGGGGGTGAGCTCCGTGGGCCTGGGCTTGCACTCATGGCAGAAATACTTTCCCTTTGGAGCCTTCTTTGCTCTCGGGAAAATGCAATCCACGTGCTCCCAATTCCTGCAAACATTTTAAAATATCGATTTTTTGCACATTAAGTCTAGTTTTATCCTTATCCAGAGCCTTTTATAAAAAAATTATTTGTATCCATGTCAATTTCTATGCACTAGAATAAAGAACAAACGACAAAACTGATACAAAAGTAAAACGAACACTTTGCATTGATTACATTGAACCATCGGTTCTTCTTCGTCTTCTTCCACACCACAAATACAAGAGATCGCCCACATTGCACCCTCTTCATCCTCCTCACTCTCCGCCGAACTCTGCATTTAATAAATTATTATTTATATTTGTGTGCCTTTTAGTGCATTGTAAGAGGACTAAATTTAAAATAATAATACGATTAAATTTGCGTGCGAAAAGGAAAGCCCTGGTAAATATGACAAACCTCTTCTGCCTTTCTTTTCGCTTCATCCAAAGCTGACTTGAGCTTAGCATTCTCACGCTCGAGCACACTAAAAAAGAACAATTACAAATCCGTAACAAACACACATGAATCCAGTTCTATCCAGGTCGCTAAATTATCCTGCTGTTACACTTACATCTTTTCATCGATTGCAACTTTTCTTCTTTTCATCGATTGTTTCAGTTCAATCTCGAGTGTGGAGTTCTGTTTCGCTAGCTCACTGAAATTCGAAAACATTCCTAAATAGTTCGAGCAATCGAGCCGCATAAAACCAACTCCTTTGCTTCGTTTGACTCCTTCCAAGTTCTTTTCAGCTCTTCAATTTCGTTCTTGAGTCCAAGATTCTCTTGCACCAGCTCACTTTAAATAAATTCATTTCAGGTGCCAAATTTTGTTTGTTTTGTATTAGTAACGAATCGTATTTGAAATATCTACTATATGAACATGAAGCATTGTATTCTTTTGCAACTTACTAGTTATTGTTTGCTTCTTCCGCTTTAATATCAAGAACCGGCTCCATGAAAACGGCATTCGCTTGCGAAATCATACTGAAATTTCGTACATTTCGTAAGTTTGCCACAAAACAGAACCATTTTTATAATCCGAATTCAAAATACATAATTAAATTATAACTAACTCATTCTTAGATTCAGCCTCCTTTTTTGCATCTTCTGCCTCCTTTTTCGCATCTTCTGCCTCCCTTTTCGCATCTTCTGCCTCCCTTTTCGCATCTTCTGCCTCCCTTTTCGCATCTTCTGCCTCCCATTTCACATCTTCTGCCTCCCTTTTCGCATCTGCAGCATTCCTTTCAGCCTCATTCAATTCCTTCTTGACCTTGCGAATATCCAGTTTAAGCATTCTGAAATTAAATGTTAACATCGTTAGCTCACAATGAAAAAAAAAGAATTTAAAAAATGTAAAAAAAACTAACTCAATAGTTCTATCTGCCGCCCTTTGCTTACTCATCAGATTGACTTTCTCATTCTTGAGGACGTTGTTTTCACTTTCCAATGCCCTGAATTTAAGTAAATTTATTCTTCAAAAAACAAACAAACAATACATTGTTTTGTATTTCAAATCCAACTCTTTCTTCATTGATTCCGCCACTTCCTTTCCCTTTTCTTCCAATTGTTTCGAAACGTCCGAAAGTCTGAAAAAAAACAACAAGAACAACATATTACAGCAAAATAAAACCTATTCTGCAGGTCATTGTCCAGTCCCTGATTCGAGCCATCGAGAATGCCGCGCTTCGAGTCTGCAAATAGTAAATTATAAGGGAAAATCGCACTCTAAATGCAGAACTGATCAGGGAACAGAGGAGAATTTTTCATAAAATATAGGTGAAAAGTCGATACCAAGAAGAGACTCTGCGGAGAGTTGAGCAGATTCGGCTTCCTTCAATTTCATCTCCAATTCAATCACAGTCCGCCGTAAATCGATAACTTCTTGGGAAGGAGAAGGAGTACGCTGTGGCTGGAAACAAAAAATTTCAACGAATCATTATTATTTTCACTAAATTTTCCATACAATAAACATCGTAATGAAATCGTAGCTAGTATATAGATACTGACGCACTTGTAGGTTTTAAATCTGATGTGGGTACCTCTAGCTTCGGAATCTTCTCTGCCGGTTGGTCACACGTCGATTCACCATCGCTGAGCACTACCACATCTCCCTGTAATCGTGATATTTTTATACCAGGTCACTTTATTCTTTGCACGGATAACATTACTTTCAAAAAATCAAATAAAAAGGAAAATAACCTCAGCGGGACGTTTCGGCGTCTCCGCTCGGTCCATCCTTCGACTGATTCGCACTATCGATTGCTGAAAAGAAATCAATTGCAACAAGCTAAAACTTCAGCAAAAATTTATGTTCTAACACGTATTTCCAGGATTAGAGAACCTGTGCATTTTTCTAAATACAAATAATCACGCAAATTATTTATTGATCCTTCTTGCACGATCATCAAAACATTGTCAAATTTAAACATACACATAAAATGGCGAGTGGTACCTTCTGTTCACCCTACCTCGCATTGTTGATAGCCGCGTCTATCTTTGTTAAATAATCAACAGGCAGGTCATGATCAACACGCCCGTCAATTTCGGAAGAGAAAATCCTGCGCGCGCGCCCGTGGGAACCGAAACTATGGGTGTGGGGGCCTATGCCCGATTTTTGATTATAACCGTATGAGCCGTTTCTGACCCGCCGAGTTTCTCTTGTAAAACGGTGATCCGTTGAGCCAGTTTCGCCACCCTAGTAGTTACAGGATCAGAAAACCTGAATAGCTTCACATATCCATTCACATAGCCAGAAAACAACTTCTTTATCAAGCATGCCGGTTTAGTGAGTGTTCAACATTTGAGAAAAGCAATAAATAGTAATGAAAACAGGAAGTCTTCTCAAAATAACATGTTATTAACGCGATGAAATTGTGAGTGGTTAAATTAGTTGCAAAATGTAGTCTTGTCGTCTTTTTAAATTCTTCCTGAAGCAAGCAGTCGCATCTCCATCCTCCTCACTTTATCCTTGAGTACTGCATTCTCTCGAGCCAGATCCCTGTAATCCAAAATTATTATTTTCTTAATAAAATGGACACGTTTAACTGAATTTGACAATTACAAACGAATATATTAAACAACTAACCCTTCTCTGCTCTTCGACTCCTCCTCTTTGCTTCCCGCTTGTTCCAATTCGTACGCGAGCAACAAATTCTTGATTATCAGTCCACTTCAATTGAAAGCATCATCGAAACAATCACCATCTTGAGACTCACTCCTTCTGCTTCTTAACAATCTCCTTCTTCCTCCTTGCCTTGTCCAATTTCCTCTTGAGTGCGAAAGTCTTCCTCGTAAGGGCACTAAAATAAATATATTTGTATAATTAATTATTAAATCATCAATTAATTAAGTACAACCAACTCATTAGCCCTGCTTACTCAATAGTGGATATTATTGTAAACTAATTATTTAATTAATTAACTAAAAAACTAATTAAGTACAACCAACTCATTAGCGCTGCTTGCAATCATTTCGTATCTTTTTGTATCGTCCAATCTCATCGCCACTCGATCATAAGCTGCTCTGCAATTAATTAACTACAGCTGTTTAATAAATTCACCCACAGTGATTAGTGTCAAGTAACAACGCATAAATCAACCAACTCTAACGACTTATTCGTTGCGTTCAATTCAGCCACCTTGCTCTTGAGCTCTTCTTTCTCGCGAGTCAATTCACTGAAAATATTCTAATTCCTCTAAAAATAAATATTCTATAACCCAAAAAATAAATATTATAATTTATCCCTTACTTTGCTTTCATAGCCTCTTGATCTCTCAATTTCCTCGCACCCCTCAATTGAGCCGAGAGCTCGTCCAACCTGACCAATCGATAATCAATAATTACCGTATCAAAAATGTCAACCTCTGATGCAAATCATTCTCCTGGTCCTCGCTCGAGTCATCCCGAGTTTCATCGTGAACGCCGCTTTCGGAGCCTGAACCTGCAGCGATCTTACAGTATTCTACCGTATCTGGCCGAGCAATAAATCGATACCGTGTCCAGGCATCGCATGGGCCGCGCGGTCTTCGGCCAGCTGCAGAGCGGTAACCGCATTCTGAACAAATTATTTTCGAAATACTTATAAAAAAATCAATTTAAACATCAAAATAAACATTATTACACGGTAATTGTACTCCAATTCGATCACTTTTTGTTGAAGTTTGAGCACTTCCTCAGGAGGATCAGAAGAAGTGGAGGACGAAAGAGATGGGATGGGAGGGATTGACTGCAAAGTCAACATCAGGATAACTTCTTTTTTCCCCAGAAGCAACCTCTCCGTCTTCTATCTTCGCAATCTTCTCGGGCGGTTGTCCAGTATTCGATTCGTCATCGCTAATAGAGATGAATTCGACCTGCAACAATATTTCCAACTTCGACGACGAAGCTACTATTACAAAACTATTACTGGAATCATGTAACGTTCACTACTTGAGCTAGTGCAAATCAATAATGCAAACCTTAGGTTCGACGACTCTTCTCTTATGGGTTACACGATCCTTAGGATCCACATCAACCCTGATGAATCGATAGATTGACGTCCTCTTCATCCTTCGTCAACTCAGCAGTCGAGTAACTGCAATTTCCATAAAATTTCAACATCCTGAAAAAGAACAACATCAAGTATGCACAGGAATTAAACCTGAACCAGAACAAAATCGGATAATTAAGATGGCGAAACTTCTTTATTAACAATTGCAACTTCGAATTTTCAGAACACTGTAACAGCTACCAACTACGAATCTAATTAGTCTACAATTTCTCCCTCTTCCAATTCCATCTTTTTCTTCTTTGGCGCTACGTCGCTTCTCGCAGCACCGGATGCTTTGCTGGGGGAGGCTGCAGCAGCTGCAGCTGCAGGCTGCACCTTCGATGCAGCAAGTTGTTGCTGCTGTCGCTGCTGCTTCCACACATCGTACTCCGCCAGTAGCTTTGTCATCTGGTCGTTGCTGCAAGTGAATTCGGTTAATTTCAAGAAAAACTACTATTTTTGCAACATGATAACAACGAGTTTTAAACAAATTATCTTTACCCTATCATATTCGCAGCTTCCCCATTGTACTCCCCACTCGCTCGATTTCGTTCCGCTTCCAATTGATGCGTGAGGAAGTTGACGCTGAACCAAGTTTATATAAAAAAATAAAAAAAATAATTCACAGACCTCTCCTGCAGCTGCTGGTTCGCATTCGCACCGAAAACAATCGTTCTGAAAAAACAGAGAAATATTATTCTAAAAAGAGAGAAAACAACCTTTTCAAATCAGCCACTTCGTTCTCGAGTGCATCCTTCACTCGAATCAGCTCGCTGAAATTCTGCGCCGAAATTCTAAAAGAACATGAATCGGGAAACCGTTTCAAAGGAAGAAAAACAAACCGATTCTGGTGGAAGACATCATATTCTCCGTTCGAAGCTTCATCCAATCGAGAGGACCTTAACTGGAATGAGACAGGCCCTCCCTCAAGAAGAATAAACCCACGTTTGCTGAATAACACCAATCAATCTCTTCAGCGATTCATTTTCCATTAGGGCAGCGTCAAATATTCCTTGGTTCGAGACTGCAAAATAATCAATAATATGGAGATGAGCTTGAAGATTTTAAATACCGAGTAAATTTTCCGCTCGCTGCGCACGCAACTCGGCTTCCCGAGCAGTATGGCATGCTTGCTGAAGGGGATTGACATGACAAAACATCATGAATACAACAAAAAAATATTTCGAAATATGCTAAATATGTAAAATTACCTCGGTAACCTCCTCCCATTTGACCATTCTCTGTCGCATTTCGAAAACTTCTTGAGGAGTGGAAGAACACACGGTTCTCAACTCAGCAATCTCCAAGATCTGTGCGTAATTCTTACGCTCGAGTTCACTGAAATTTCAATTTTGAAATTACGATTATCAAGTGGCCTACATAATCTTGCGGCTAGTTTCCACAGCAGCTTCCTTCGTTTCTTCCAATTCCTCCTTGAGTAGGTAATTTTCTCGCGTCAGCTCACTGTAATTTCGAAAATAAATACAAAAAATGAGACTCGGCAAATCAAAAATACAACCCACTCTTCATTACTCATCGCATCTTCAGCCGTTTTTCTCGCTTCATTCAATTCATTTGTGAGAGCCGATTCCGTTTGAGCCAGTTTGCTGGAAAAATAGGATTAAAAATGCAAAAAATACAGCCAAACCTTCTCAAATCAGCCAATTCTCTACTGAGCGCATTCTTCTCCAGAGAACACTTACTAAATTCAGTAATTAGAGTTCAGAATGAGAAAAGCTCTAAACCTTTTCTCCATTTCAAATTCCTTCTCCGTCCCAGCAGCGATACTCAATTGTTTCTTGAGAGCGGCGTTTTCTTGCTTCAGCACGCTCAAATAGTATCAGCATCATTTTGGAGTAATTTCGCAACCAACTCGTTGACGCCTTTTGCCTCATCTTGCCTTCTTCTCGCATCTTCCAATTGCGCTGATAGATCGCTCAACCTGAATAAGGAACAACTTTTTTTTAAACAACAACACCATAAAAAAACAAGGATTTATTCTCACCTCTTCTGCAGATCTTGCGCCAACTCATCATTCGATCCGTCCAGAATGAATAGCTTGCATTCTGAATAGAATGAGTTTGGGAACAACTTTGAGATATAGTCGATACCTAATTGGGCTTCGGCGGATTGCCTTGCGATTTCCGACTCGGCTGCAGCTCGGACCGCCCGCTGAAAAATATCATTTATCACCCTTTCCTGGTTCCAAAATCCTACCTGCAATTGCTTCTCCAACTCGGTCACTTTCTGTTGCAATTCAACGACTTCTGGAGTGCGAGAATGAGAAGGACCAGGGTCTGTCTGGAAGAAGAATTTCAGACAATATTAATCTTGTTTGGACCAGCGTTCCGCATTTAATAAATATTAAAACCAACTCACTTCTGGTTCCGGTGCGTTCGCTGCAGCTTTACTCATTCTGACGAATCGCCAACCCGCCTACTAAAATAATAATTTCTAATTGCAATTTTACATACGAGAACTTAAACAGAAAGCATTCTCAATATCAACAGGATCGAAGAACCTGGGCCGTTCAGGTTTAACTCAACCGATTGCATGAAACGCTTTATCTAGCTCTTTTCAAGGATTAGCGAAACAATTAAAAGAAGAACTTCTGATCAAGAATACATAAAAAAAGGCAAATACAGTGAACGATGAACAGTGAAATAGGAAATCGTGCAAATAACAGTGTATATCTACAGTTCACTCTGAGAACAGTCTATATCTACAGTATCAAACAACATATTTCCCCATTTCGCTCTGGCCACTCAAGCAACTGCAGCAGCTGCCGCATCCTCCCATGCGTCCTCCTTTGCAGCAACTGCAGCTACCTTCTTCTTTGCAGCAGCAGCAGCCATCTTCTGCAGGGACTGCATCACATTTCCCTTCACAGGCAGCTTTCCCTTCTTCGCAGCAATTGCAGCACCCACGTGTGCTGCAGCAGCTGCAGCCAGTTTCTTCTTCTCTTCCTTCTGCCTCTTCACTCCATCCTGGTAAGCACGCGCCTTAACGAGATTGTGTGTTATTTCAATAATACCACGGGAAAATATATGAGACGAATCGCGAGAGAATCACCCATTTGAGAGGCCCCGCGGCGGTAGCAAAACATATGTCCTACCCGCCCACCAAGTTTATGTAAGGTACTATGAACGATGCTCTTTCAAACTACGCTTCCCGATTTTTGATATCGGGTCTCATTTTCGGGTTACGGTAGGTCAAAGATGGAGGATACTGTACTTTTTCGCG
>LS552744.1:136377-153877 GCA_900490775.1 Pristionchus maxplancki | reverse complement strand
CATGCGGCGCGCCTTCAAGTGAGTTTGAAATTTGAATCTCGCGCCGGAATCTCGAAAAATATGAAGGGGTAGTGCAATTTTGACAAGGTTTTTCAAAATTATTAATTAATCAGCAAACGCTAATTAATTAAGCAACGTCATCAAGACGATCAAGGACACGAAGCAGCTGCCGCAGGACATGGACATGGACAGACTGGTCGGTGATCTTTGATCTTTTGCCTTTGATCTTTGATCTTTGATCTTTGATCCTCATCCTCCATGCTAGAATCAATTCTAGGTCGACGAGCCCGAGCCCGAGGCTGCAGCGACCGCCGCCGAGGCCCCGGCCCCCGTCATGGCCGAAACCCCGCATCAGCTCGTCTCGGCGCGCCACAATCCTTGTAAGAGATATTCAAATTTGAATCTCCCGCCATTAGTTTCCCAAAATTGCTGGCGTAGTGCAAAAATGCTCGATTTTTGGGTATTTTTAATAAAGTCATTTTGCGATCAATGAATGAATTTCAGCCGCCACGCGCGTCAAGTCGGTCGACGCCGTTGCCGTCACGCCTGGTAATTTAGAATCAGTTTGCGATTGTCGTAGGGGTACGGTGCTGGGGTACTGTTGTAGGGTTATGAATTATGAATTAATTATTAATAATTAATAATTAATACAAATTAATTGCAGGTTTCACGGCCACCACACCTCCCGAGCCCGCTCCCGCTGGTGAGTCGGTCTCTTCATTTGACACACACTCTAACTCTGTCTGATCGACGAGAGAGCATGGATAGGGGCCACAACGCTCACAGCGGATTTAGCGCAATGGGATTATAAGTGTGTCCAAGCTGTTCCTCAGGGACCCAATAATATCATACTTTTTACCGTTAGTGAATATCTCATCTAGAACAAAAGTTATGCTCCGAAAACCACGCGCGAAAGGCACAGCGGGCGAGAGGGGAAAGTGAGAGGGAGAGGGGAGGGGGGCGGAGCCTCTCTCGCGTGTGTCTCTCTCACTCCTCCCGCTCTCTCGCTCCGCTCTCCCTGCTGTTCTATCGAATCGAGTCACAAGCCAGGGGATTGTCGTAAAAATCTGAAAAAAATCCAAAAATTCTGAAATATTCCAATAACTCAGAAAATTGCTGTTCGAAGGAAGTTTTCACATTGGAACAGGTCAAAACAGCCCTATTCCCATTGTTTTTCTTAATTTTGATCTACTTAGTGAACTTTTTTCAGCTTTGAACAGCGCTCGATCGATAGAGGGTTAGAGTGGCTATCTAACGCGCTTTTAGACGAGTGATTTGGTTGAGAAAGAGCTTTGTGACTTCTCCATCTCGCTTTTCGGGGGAATCATGTCCATACAAAGTGGGCGGAGCTTGTGGCCCCTAAGCATGGATAAATGAGAGAGTAATCTGATTCTGGATCCTCTTCATTTGACACACTCTCTAGCTCTGTATAACCTGCGAGAGAGCATGAAAACATGAGAGAGTTGGGCCAAATTGACTCTCTCCATTCCACACGATCTCTCGCTGACTGGCGAGAGAGCATGCTGAATTGAGAGAGCCTTCTATATTCAGGATCCGCCGAGACGGACAAGCTGCTCAAGAAGTGACGGGGGCGAATCGAAGCTCCGCCCCTTTTAAGCCACGCCCCTTTTCAAGCTCCGCCCCTTTCCCCCTTTCTCCGTAGTTCATGATTTCCTGATACAATCAGAGGTTCGATAAAGTTCACTTAAGTATTCGGGTGGCAAGCGTTTATTACAAATAAAACGAATGAAATACATGAGTAAGAACAACTCATAATTCGCAGATAAATAGTGGGATCCAATGAGTACTAATTTATTTGCGTGAGAAGTGAAGTGATGTTCTCATCTATCGAAAGCTTTGGTGTTTAGAATAAGTTTCACCATCTGACTATGAGTTCATTTATTTACGGTTCATCAAAGATACGTCGATGACAAAGAATAAAAAGCAAAATAATGTGATCGCCATTTAAAATAAGTGATCGGGATAATGTTTCTAAATTTATTTCCTATCCACTTTTCTGTGGTCTACCCTTGTAAGAGTAGAACGATCCAATAACTTACCTCAGTCGTAGAGTTCGAAATTCGGGCAATCGTCTCATCATTTCGCGCACTCTCTCACCGGTCAGAGAGGCGAGAGAGCGTGTAAAATGAGGAGACGCTTACCCATATTTCGAACTCTACTCAGTAGACTCATTCCAATAGTCCACAGTGCCAATTTCTTCGTCTGACCTCTCTATATCTCCCCCTCTCTCTCCCCCCATCCTCCCCTAACTTTCACTTCAACCGACTTTTGCGAGTGTTCGCATGCAGGATCGAACGCCTCACTCTCATTTTCCGGCTCTGCCTTATTCCGATCGGACTCTCTCCATTTCCCGTGCTCTCTCGCACTGTCTGACCAGCGAGGGAACACGCACAGTGAAGAGATCTTTCCTTTTCTCTCCCAAGATCGCTCCCACTCTCATTTTCCTCCATCGCTGCATTGTTTTCCTATTGATTCTTCCCATTTCTGCGCATTTCGGAAATATAAATTATTCGCAATTATTTCCCGTTGTCTCATTAGATAGTAATCTTTGATCGTTGATCTCCGCAACGTTAGCACCAAGTCGCCGAACGCGCCAGTCATTTCTCAAAACATTCATACATCTTTGATCTCTGATCTCGCTCTCTCCATTTCGCACGCTCTCTCGCTTTCTCTGACCAGCGAGACAGCATGGAGAGAGCTATTCTATCTTTAATCTTCGACCGTAGCCAGGGCCAGATCCGGATTTCTCCCTTCTTATCATAACTAGAATGACGGCTCTCAGTGGTCTCTCACCGGTCAGAGAGACGAGAGATCAAGAGAAAGATGGAGAGCGTTTTCACTATCGCAAATCATAACAGAGCCGTAGTCATTCCCACTTAGTCATTTCTAATCAATCAACGGTTGGCATAACTGTTGTTTTGCTACTGTTGATTGCATGAGAACTGTCGATCGATTTGATAGGAATACTCATTTATCTGGGCCAGTCAATGAATCTCATTTCATTTTGTATCCTTCGGTTAACAGATTTGTTTTTACAGTAGCTGTTGTTTTGGCACCACTGGTTGTTGAGAACACTAGATCAATTCCGTAAATGATTCTTGTACCTTTTTCTAGCGCCGAAATGCGCTACGAAATCCTAAGACTTCCTAAATTTATTCTCTCGCTTTGATTAACTGCCCCGTTTAGGAATCTCATTTCACTTACATCCTCTATCCTTTTGACCAGAGATCGTTTGAATCACAGAGAGTCTCCTGACTGGTCCTAGTGTGATGGAAATGGGGAGGACTCTCACGTTTTCCCATACTCTCTCGCGTCTCTGACCGGCGAGAGAGCGTTGCGAAATGAGAGAGTCAGCAAATTCGAAAAAGGATGTTCTCGGTTGATCACCACCGAAAGGGAGTCGAAAGATGGTTTTCAAAGGCGAAAAAGTGACCGAAAACCGGCTGTTTTCACTTGGAAAGTCTGAACTCTCCTCATTTCGCATGCTCTCTAGTCTCTCTGATCGATCAGACCCCGTTTTCGCGATTTTCTAGGATGGATTACTCAGATTTCAAACAGTATAGAAAAATCAGGGATCAAAATCGGAAAGTCAACGTATTTCCTCCCCGATCATTACAACTTGCACTAATTTCCTCACTCATTTCTCCCTTGTTTTGTACTTTTCTCGCCTCCAATTTTAAGTGCGCGCATTGTATAGTTCACCCCTTCCCTACTTTGATTCACTCCACCTCATTGCTTCCTCTAATGTTGTTTTTCATTGTTTGTGTCGATTAGTGTGAAATTTTTATTAAATTAGTCTTGAAACTGTAGTCAATCAGAAAGTTGAAAAATTACGCATCAAACGAGGTTTTGTATCAAATGAGTATACATTTTATGCGAAAGCCTTCCCTTTGAGCCTGTCATTTCATTCATCTTATCATGATATCTCATATCACGGCTCTCACCTAAGATTCGACTTAGAATGGCTGATTCTTGTCAGCGAGCCATTTTTCGATGTCCGTTTTTCAACAGTTTTGGTCCCTCCTAGGTACCTCCAGGCCCCCCGTGAACGGAATAGTGTCAGAGATTATTCCCCGCCGAGCTGCAGCTCCGGTCGGGTGCAGCCTGCCAACTTCAAGGCCAGCTTTCTGCCCTTCAACTCAATCCTCGGAAAAACTTTTCTTCTTGAGCTATTGCTATTTTTCGATGCTCTATCGAGCTATACAAGGTAGAAGTCGATATCTATCCTTAGAACAGTGTTATAAACAGCGAGCGATATCTTAAAAACCGCTCGAAGTAGCGATATCTCACGCTTGCGCGCATCTCACACCGTTCAAAGTGGGTCGCCAAGGGATATGACGGGCGGAAGGGAGCTCTCTCTCACTTTCACCTGCTCTCTCGCTCTCTCTGACCTACTAGAGAGCATTAGAATAAGAGAGAGTTTCGCTCCTTCAACACAGAAACAAGTCAGCACAGTGAAGTGAAAGTGAATGCGCTGCGTTCAGATTGGATTTCTCGATCGAGATAAGATTGGTTGTGCTGCGAAATCTCGCGAACTTGCGCTGTTTAGCAAAATTTAGATGTCGTAATGCAAAAATGACTACTTTTTCGAAAATTGTGCGCTGCAGAATTCGTGAACTTCCTGGATTTAGCTCCGCCCTGATCTCTCCTATCAGAGTAGTCCTCGCGTGACCTTGCCCTTGCTCAGATTGCCAGAAATGACCACCGACCTTGTCCTTTCCTCTACACGACGACGTTTCGGAAATCTCGCCGATGCACCGCACAATCACACGACGAGATTATCGATCGCTTTCCCAATCATCGTTAGACGGGGGTTGATTTTGGTTCAAGGCCGGCGACTTTGACGGGACTCTCCTCGTTTCGCGTTGTCTCTCGCCGCTCTCTACTCTCGTCGTCTGGGCTCTCTCACGTTCCCTCAGTGTCTCGTCTCGAGCAAAATTACCACTGTCCTGTATTATCTCTTGGTCAATCCTGTTAGACGAACTGACCGCTACCCTTTCCTCCTTACTTTTCGCTGCACTTTTCTGTCTTTTTCCTCACGGATTTTTACGGAATTTTCTGGATAATTTCGTAATATCAGTGATAGATGATATAGGTGATATGGAGAAAGTTCCTGATGAATTCTGTTTGATGACCGGTACCCTTTCCTCCTTTGTTTTCCTGCACCTTTATTCTTAAATTTCTCCATTTTCACAGATTTTTCTGGATCCTATTATCAATATCAGTGATAGTGCAGTAGTTTTCCTTACACATTCCCTCACTGATTTTGGCTTATTTTTAACTCGTTCTGTGATGAAAAACTGTAATTTCCTGCATTACGGGAGCTGCAGAATCCTCCGACTTCCTGGTTTTAGCGCCAACACTGATCCCAAGTTTCCCCTAGTGCCTAAAACCGGACGGATTTCGCGGCGCGGCTGATACAAGTGAATTCAAAACAACGCATCTTCCTTCCCTCTGGATTGCCGCTCTCCTCTTTTCTAGTGCTCTCTCGCTTCTCTGACTGGCTAGAGATCAGGAGAAAGTGAGATATCCTTTATTCTCTAGTGGGGGTAGGCATGCCTATTGATGGCATGTTTTCATGTGTTACTCGCGTCTATTTTACTGCACGGTTCGATTACCTCGCGATCTTGAATCTTTTTGACACCTACTTCTGCATTTACTTACGTAGTTTGTTCGATTGCGGCTCAGTTTGTAACTGCTAAAAATTAGAAATGAATCAAAATAATGGCACGATAATCATGTTAAACTGTTCGGGCTCGGGTTATGCATTTATTTCATTATTTGCGTTTGTTTTGCGAGCAATAGACCGCCTGCAGGGATCAATCTCCAAGTTCTGGCGAGCCTTTGACAGCTTTTTGCGGTGTTTTAGATCTGATGAAGGGAGGGGCGAACAATGGGGCCGACTGTCAATAGTTTCTTGTCCCCTTTGGGCTCTATTCTCCTTGCTCTCTTCATTTCCCATGATCTCTCGCTTCGTCTGACCTGCGAGAGACTGTGTAGATTGGAGAGATCGTCCAACCCCTCGGGCCGCTACCTGTGTTGACTTACGGACTGACCAGAGGGGGGGAGGGGGTTGAAGAGGGTAGAGACGGAGAAAGGAGGAGGGATAGGGAGCGGAGGGGAGGGAGGGAGAGAAAGAGAGGAGGGGTAGATCAGGAGCTAAGATCTTGATGATTCGTCATAGCCTTTATTCAGGGTTAATTCATCAATTTTTGGCACCTATCAAGCTCAATCAGCGCTATTCCTTTCGAATATCGCCTGAAACATAACATAGATTTCTGATCAATTCCCACGTAATTGACGACTTTGCTGACCATTACCACTCTACATTCTCGATCAACTATCTCTCTCTTTCACATGCAATCTCGAGCCAGCTGCGCCGAGATATTCTCGAACCTTCCTCGATCTTTTTTCTACAGTAAATTGAGTTTTTGAGCCAAAAAATGAAACTAAAGGTGTTTTCGTAAGCGACCTTGTAGCCTATAATCGCTGATATCTACAACGTTCTCGAACCTTCTCTATCATTAAGGGGATCAATCACCTGTCCAAACGAGGGAATTGCACAATCGCTCGTGACTTTTTACCTATCTTATTCACCCCCCTTCTTTCCTTCTATTTTCGCACATCCTGTTCAACCAGTTTGCCACGTATTGATTGAGTTCTAATTTGTCCGTCTCGAGAGTCAAAATCATGCACCTTTCTGATCATATTTGACCATACCGAGTGCTTTTTTGTGATAGACTCTTCGAAATAGTTAGAACTGCTATTCCAACTCACCCCCCTCTAGCACTGCGCACGGAAAAGTGACCCCCTCTTCTCCTAAGATCTATTTGCTCGCAAAATACACTTTGTAAGAGCAGTAAATTATCGAACGCCTGCTTTTCAACCTTCATTTGCCTACTTGGTTGATATCCCTAACGAATACATACTGTCATGTTTAAGACCCGATCCAAGTAAATTTAAGGCTCGAATCTGTAGTGCGAATCAGAAAAGTGACCCCTCACCTTTTCTTCTCTAAGGCGTCTATTTGCGCCTAAAATACGCGGAAATCACCCTGTCTCTTTTGGATATTGGCTAGGGATAAGTTTGAGAGAGAGGGGTGGGTAGAGCGCCTAAGAGGGGATAGAGACAAAAAATCAGAGGGGGCTGGCACGCTTAAGCACTGATTGAGCACTTACTCTATTGGGCCCTTCCGGGATTTATTTGAGACCGGGCCGCGGTTTAGGACTACAGTTTTGTTATTGATTGTATCATTATTCTAGTATCTTGGGAGGTTTGAAGATCCCTTGATCATCAGGTCATCCCATATCAGTCATATCTCTCACTAGATATTGATCAGAGCTATGAGAAAGGCGCGCTAGTGGGAGAGATATGAGTCGTAAGATCAGGTCCCAGATATGGGGGCCGAGGCCTCGGAGATTGCGTAAGGGTCCATCGTTAGGGAGGTGGCGGTCTAGACTCATTGCACCTCTGTGATTTTCTTCTCGTCGCGATCTAAATTTCGAGTTTGTGTTATGTTTCATGCGATTTACTTGTTCTCTGTGTTTCCTTGCTGTTCAATGTCTCCTTTCCGCATCTCTTGGAAGTAAATAAAAAACAAATAAATAAAAATTGCAGGGCCCGTTCCATCTGCCCCACACACCGCTTCGGCAGATCACCCCCCCATAATAATATTTATTATTCATGCAGCAGGATGGTAACCACTAATAAGCGCACAGGCGAGTTGTTTCTGTTTATATTTATATGTTTTGACCTGAATTTAATTTTAGGATGGCCTCCGTTGTTATTACTCTCTATTTGCCTCCTGCACTTTGCTGAGCCCGTGAATATTCTGCCCAGTGGTAAGTCTACGCATTTTTCGCACTTCTTGAGATAAAAAGTGATCGAATCATGATGCAAATGGTCATTAGTTTGTGTTTCGAAAGCGGTCAACCCATGATACAGTTGTTTGTTAGAAACATGTTACCGTGCTCTCTCATACATTTGCGATGCAGATCATTCAACAATTCCCCCTCGTCCACTGACGAAATCAATATGGTGATAGGGGGGTTGAGTTCGCATCTCCATTCCCATCGCCCCTTTCGACTCCCGACCGACCTTGCCCCACTTCTCCTTATCAAATTCGCACCGGCCGCGAACTTTTGCCCACCGTGATTCATCCGGTAAATAGGATCTCCGGGAATCTCCGGTCTCGGACCGGGCGACCGGCTTTTAGCGGGTGGTTTTGTGTGTGTGCGATACTGGCCAGTCAATGAGAAAGTGGGGAGAAAGGGTGAAATCACCTCTCCCCTCGAGCGGTCAAACAAAAAAGTGCTCTTATTAGAGCACTCCCCTTCCCTCATCAACAAACAGATGAAATCCGTGCAATCACACACACAGATCGGTGCTAAACAGCGCAAGTATTGATCCGAGGGGAACGATCGGAACGGGAAATTCGAAACGGGAGAAATTCACACACAGTATTGAGGTCATCGCCGTTCAGAAAAAGTTTATGAGAGAGCTAATGTTGATTTGATGAGATTTACTCGGGCCGGCTTTTAGTACCCGGCTCTCGAAATTGATTCCTAGATGCTGGGAAGAAAATGGAAATTAGGGGTGTTGCCGGTCTATTTTGGACGATTTTGGAGCGAGAAAAACACATCCCATCACGTAGCGTCTAACTGTTTCTCTGTATTAGAACCTGTTCTATCTCCACGGTTGACCACGAAAGGCTTAGAGGTTATAGCGGTTTCGCAGGGGGTTGGGGAGATCAGAATAGTATGGTTCATTGAGCATTATTTTGGATTTATGCTTGGTGTTAGGGATTCAATTGATTCAATCTTTCTACACACAACGATGTGAAGGATATGGGGAAAGTTGCTTCGATAACACATGAACCGACATGGTTCATGTCGCCAGATCGCTAGAACCGATCTCTCTCACATCCGGGTTCTTTCCCTTTCAATGTTCTCTTATTTCTCGCCAGTGAGACAGAGCGAGAGAGCGTGCGAAATGGAGAGAGTCAGAACATTTTCTCTCTCGCTCTCCCATCATCCTTGATTGGATTCGCGTGGAATAGGGATGAGGAGATACATTATCCTCTCCATTTCATTCACTCTGGAATAGAACATGCGAGAAGATCGAAGCCGAACGTGTGATTCACAATGAAGTGAATTTCGAAAATGTCAAAGTGGGATTGGATGTGTTTCAAACTGTCTATGCAATGATGAGAATCTCTCCAACGCCGATCTCTCTGCGGGAACCATTTCAAAAAATCAATAATCGATCACCTCAGGCCCTCCCGGCATCCCCAGCGCGACGCTACCGGGCGGCCGAGTCTCCGCCTCCCTTCACTCAGCTACAGTAAGATATTGGAATTTTTTTGAATTCCCGCCACTATGCAGTAATAATAATGATTCTATCGAAATTTTGACAAGGCAACAAACTTTCGGGTACGGTAGATAGTTGAATCGATAAATACAGTAATCAAATATCGAATTCCAAGGTTACCTGCGCCGACACCGACTTCCGCTGCACGGACGGCAAGTGCATCCGCAGCGAGTGGCGGTGAGTATTTGAATTTTATCTGTTCCCGCCATCAAAGCAGGAAAATAGCAATCCTGTCGTTTTATCAACAGGACTGCATTTTCTGAAAAATAATGGCGCGCGATTCAAATTTGAATATTTCAGATGCGACGGCTCCGGTGACTGCCACGGCGGCGAGGACGAGAAGGACTGTCGTGAGTTGATCTTTGATCTTATGGAGGCAGAGATCAAACTACAGACTACAAAGATCAAAGATCAACCTTGCAGCGCATCCCGGCTGCAAGTCGGAGCAGTGGCAGTGCGACAAGTACGTGTGGCAGGGCGTGAGCTGCATCGCCGAGTACCAGCGGTAAGTGTGCTGTGGTGTGGTGTGCGGGCGACGTTTACTAGTGGTCGCCTGTCGATTTTTCGACATCGTCATGCGTTTTTGTAAGATTACGGTATCTATCGATTGCAGATGCGACAACACGACCGACTGCGCGGACGGCTCGGACGAGAAGGACTGCCGTGAGTCGCATTTGAATTATATTCTTTCGCGCCCAATGAATTGTGAAAATGGTGGCGTAATGCAAAATTGTTTCGATTTTCGATTTTGTCAATTCATTGGCGGGAAGAGTCAATATTCGAATATTTCCTGCATTTAGCGGCGAATCCGGTGTCGTGCTCGAACGCGGACGGAACGGTGTTCTCGTGCGCCGACGGCCGTCAGTGCTTCGACATCTCGAAGAAGTGCGACGGCAAGTACGACTGCAGAGATCTGTCGGACGAGAAGGTGCGTGCGTGGTGTGGGCGACGATTAGTAAAGCTCGCCTGTCGAAATTTCGACCGCGGAGCGAATTGTGTGGTGTGGTAGTAAACGTCGCCCTTTTCAGGACAACTGTTCGCGCAACCACACCGCCTGCTTCCAGTACCAGTTCCGCTGCGCCGATGGCACTCAGTGCATCCAGGTATTAGGACGTCTTACTCTCTCCATTCCGCACCATTTCGTTGTGTTTGACCAGCGAGAGAGCAATACATCTGAATAGTATAGTTTTTTTTAACGATCACCACAGGGATAGATCAAAACCTCAGCAATTACTCGAATATATGCGAAGACTGTAGCACATTCGCTCGTTTCAAACCTCGAAAAATAATGACGCAATAAATTCGCAGAAATCGTGGGTGTGCGATGGATCGAAGGATTGTGCCGATGGCTCCGACGAACCAGATACGTGCGGTGAGTGGTGTGGTGAAACGTCGCCCTGTCGAAAATAGCATTGCGTGAGGCGATTCTGCGATTTACCAATGCCTTGCAGAGTTCAAGGAGTGCTCGGCGTCCGAGTTCCAGTGCAAGAACAAGCGGTGCGTGCCGCGCAAGTTCCGCTGCGACTACTACGACGATTGCGGTGAGTGGTGTGGTGATTGGGAAAGGTTGCCTGTCGAAATTTCGACAGGCGAGCTTTGGTAAACGTCGGCTACACCATGCTAATTGCAGGTGATAACTCGGACGAGGAGGAGTGTGGAGAGTACAAGTGCCCGCCGAGGAAGTGGTGTGTTGTTCTCTTCATTATGCGCGCTCTCTCGTCTGGAAATGATTTTTTATAAAAATTTAAATTCAGGAAAACCGTCACTTACTATCTTTATCAACCCATCGACCACTAAGAACCATGCTTGAAACTCATTTGGACACATTTTTATCAAAACAGCGAATCATTAATAAATGATTTAAATTTTTTTGCGATTTAAATTATTAAATACAAATTATTAAATTAATAATCTCTCAGGCGCTGCCCGGGCACCGGCCATTGCATCGAGAAGGAGAAGCTGTGCGACGCGCACTCCGACTGCCCCGACGGAGGCGACGAGAAGAATTGCAGTACGATATTCGAATTTTGAATTCCCGCCAAACATTTGGCGGAAATGAAGGCGTAAAGCAAAAAAGTCACAATTTCCGAATTTTTAGATAATCCGCGGGAAGTAATAAAATTTGAATACTTGCAGCGAACAACCTCTGCGCGTTCCTCGGCTGCCAGGCCGGCTGCAAGGCCTCGCCATCGGGTGAGTTCGATGATCTTTAATCTTTGATCTTTCATTTTCATATCTAGCTCCCTTCGTTATTCTAAATTATGTGGTTTTCGAACATCATTATCCTGAGCATCTCACTCTATATCTTTCCATGCCGAAACTCATCAACACTCTCTCATTTGTTATTTTTAATAAAAAATATTATTAATTAAAGGCGGAGTCTGCACGTGCCCTGAGGGCTACAAACTGGACGACCGCTTCCAGCGAACCTGCTCTGGTAAGGATGATCTTTGGTCTCTGATCTTTGATCTCTTGCAGACGTCAACGAGTGCGCGGAGTGGGGCTACTGCGACCAGCTGTGCGCCAATCACCGGCCCGGCTTTACCTGCTCCTGCCTCGGCGATTGCTACTCGCTCCATGTGAGTTGTATGGTGGAGCGACGATTAGGAAAGATCGCCTGTCGAAAATCATAGTACGTCATTCTGCAATTATGATTTGTTCGAGTACTGAAGCCTGAGGAATCATTCAGCGTCCATTCTTCAAAATATCTGTCAATCCTGAAACATACATGCATTCTTATTTTTTTGCATTGCGTGAGACGAC
The DNA here is from genome assembly GCA_900490775.1 of Pristionchus maxplancki. Lineage (NCBI taxonomy): Eukaryota > Metazoa > Nematoda > Chromadorea > Rhabditida > Neodiplogasteridae > Pristionchus > Pristionchus maxplancki. The sequence goes on along the minus strand of LS552744.1, from coordinate 141,724 downwards.
TCTGTCTTTTCCCAAGACTACTGTAACCACACCATGCAGATGATCCACGGCTCATCCACCGACGGCGCCAACCACTCCACCAGAGGGTACTGTATCTCGAATGAGGCCGAGAAGATGAAATTGTTCGTGGCGAGAAGGGAGGGACTGTACAGGTACGGTAATTTGGGCTACGGTAGCTTCGTGTTCCTGGATTACGGTAGCCGCCCTTTCCAGGATCAATCCTACCGGCCCGAACGAGGAGCCCAAACGACTGGCGTCTGGCGAGTTCATCTTCGGCATCGACTACGATTACGAGGACAAGAAGGTGCGTGGTGTGCCTGGTGGTGCGGCGAGTGCATCTAGCTTTCTGCCGTTTCCCATTTATCAATTTTTGCTTGCAGATCTTCTGGACCGATCGACTGGCGCACTCCGCGTTCTCGGCCACCGTCGATGTCGAGGGCGACATTCACGACATTAAGTAAGAGTCGGCTACAATATCCCGGTGCACAACGGGTTGCTATCGAGAACTGATTTTAAATGTTACCGTAATCAGGAAACTCGACCTCAAGTCGCTGATCTACCCGAGATCTCTGGCAGTCGACTGGATCACCAACACGCTCTACATCATTGAGTCCGGATCTCGGTGAGAATTTTGAATTCCCGCCAATAAATTTGAGAAATAAAAAATTCGATCATTTTTACACTACGCCATCAATTTCATAGATTTAGCGGCGGGAAGGATTTAAATTCAAAAATTGCAGTCGTATCGACGTCTCCACGTTCGACGCCGACCGTCGCACCGTGCTGCTGGCCGATGGCCTGACGCTGCCGCTCGACATCGCCCTCGATCCGCTCCGAGGGTATTTTTGAATTTTATCACTTCGCGCCATTTTTCAGAAAAAATCGAATATTTGGTCAATTTTGCATTGCGGATTCATTTCCGTCGAATTATTGGCGGGAATTCAAAATTTGAAATGTTGCAGCGAGATGTTCTTCACGAATCAGTTCAAGCTGGAGGCGTGCGCGATGGACGGCTCCAGAAGGCGCACCCTCATCGACACGCACACCCATCAGGTGTCCGGCATCGTCGGTCAGTGATCTTTGATCTTTGATCTTCAGTGTTTGATCTTTGACGCAATATACGTTCTCACAATGGTTTCCAGTAGTCTATGTAAACTCATGGAGCCAACACCCCATTTGTAAACTCCTCATTTGCTACGTGATCTTTTTCTCAGTAACTAACCCATCGATTGAAAACAAGGACCGATAGCAGATATTAAATAATTATGAAACTCATTCCAATCACCAAACAATTTCAGTCGACCTCGCCGGCAAGCGCGTGTACTGGGTCGACCCCAAGGTGAGCGTGAACCTTTCAATAGCATTTGAATTTTGCGGCATAAAAATAGAAATATTGAAAATCTGGTCATTTTTGTGCTAGACCGAAAAAGTGAGATATTTGGCGCGAATTCAAAAATTTCAAATAATTATTTCAGGTCGACCGTGTCGAGTCTGTAGACTACGATGGTAACGACAGGAGAATCGTCGCTCAGGGCATGCTCAAGTGCGTATCTCCATTTGTTCTTGTTGTTTTTTTCGCATCGAAAATGAGCTAAAAACAACCGGGAATCACCCAAATCGACCAGAAATCAACCTGAAGTCATCCTGAATACTAAGTGTCTCCCACTCGTTCAGCCGAATTAGGCCAGTATGACTAGAGACCACAACGTCATTCACCAAAGTAATCTAGGAGCCACAGTTTCGTGCCCAATGTGTAGCTCTAGCGCTGAATAAGACTATGCTTTTTACCGATTGGCAAAATCTCATCTCTAGGCCGAGTTATGGATCAAAAACCACGCTCACGGAGCACAGCGGGGAAAGGGTAGAACCCAGGACAAGACAAAAGTGGGCGGAGCCTATTTCTAGCCATAGCGCACAATCAAAATGCTATAGCTTCCGCCAGTCGAGCTATGAGCTGTGCGACGGTTGGAGAGGGGAGCGAGGTGAGGCCACTCCTGCGCGCGCGCTAGTCAAGCCGGGTAAGAAACAGCGGGGAGAGGGGAGGGAGGGGAGAGGGAGAGAGGGGAAGGGAAATAACTGGGGAGGCGCGCATGCAATAAACTATTAAATTCGCCGACAATTCAGGGAAACGTCTAATCACCAATTTTTCTTAGCAGATCGTCTCCTAAAAATATAGAGAACGAATGACCAAAGGTGGAGCTGATCACAATCATGAGAACCCCCTGAAACCTCAATTCTGGACCATATTTCGTCATTTTTCACCTACTCAATGTAATCCGATCATGCTCCACCTTGGACCCTTTACGGAGGCTGGGGATAGCTACAAAACGCGCCCTTACTCGTCCGGGTCGGATTAGAACGCGAGCTGTCGGACCATGATCCCGCTTTTGAGGGAAACTCTATCCCCACAAAGGGGGCGGAGCTTGCGGTCTCTAAGTATGACATTTTGACATTTTCGGCAAATCGACGAATAATTGATCCATTTCAGCGTTCCCCACCCCTTCGGCCTCGCCCTCTTCGATCAGTACCTCTACTGGACGGACTGGACTCGTCTCGGAGTGACCAGAATCGAGAAGTTCGGCAGTGCGCCCGAGATGATCTGGTGAGTGGATGATCTTTGATCTTTGTCGTTATTGTTGTTGTTGTTATTCGTTATTATTTCTATTGTTATTGTTTAATTGTTTCTAAAAAAAACGTTCCCACCATCGTTCCAACTAAGCAATCCAGCTGTTGACATCGGGATGAAACGTATTCGAAAATTTTCAGAAAAACTGGTCAATTTGTGTAGAGACTTTTATTTTCTCCAAAGTATTGGCGCGAATTCAAATATTTCAAATAAAATCTCCAGGACGAACAAGGACAACAACGTGTTCCCCATGGGCATCGCCGCCTTCCACAAGCTCGTCCAGCCCGGTGAGCGGAGTGATCTTTGATCTTTGTAGTTTGTAGTTTGATGTCTCGATTCCAAATTCCACATCACCCAGTCGCAAGCATTTGCTACTTTGACAACAGGCTGAAACACTTTGAAACACTCTGACTTTTTAGTTTGATCGTTTACTTTGATCTTTGATCTTTGATCTCTGACTTCTCAGGCCCGGAGCAGTCCAAGTGCCTCGCGATGAACATCGACAATCCGTGCGCGAACGCCGACTGCCAGGTTTGTAGTTTGATCTTTGATCTTTGTAGCTTTTAGTTTGATCTTTGTAGTTTGATTGTTGATCTCTGATCTTCCAGGGCATGTGTCTGCTCTCTAAGGACGCTGGCGGGTTCGGGGTTGGATACAAGTGCGCTTGCCCAATTGGACAGGTTTGTAGTTTGATCTTTGATCTCTGTAGTTTTCGGCCTTTTCGGTCAACTGTGTGCTCTTTTGCTCTTTTTCTGTTAGTTCTAGATGAAATAAATGTCGATAAGCGTTTAATAGCTAATGCAAATTACAGAAACTCATCGACGGTAAACGTTGCGAGGAAGCCACTGATTACCTCGTGTTCTCCAGCAACAAGGTTGATCTTTGGTCTTTGAATTAATTAATTAACGTCGAATTAACGCCCAATTAATTCCAGGTTGTTCGCGGTATCTTCCCCGAAATCGTGCAACCTGCACTCGCTGAGGCCGTCCTGCCCATTTCGCCCGTGTCCCAGCGCCGCATCGGCATGTACTTCGAGGCACGTTTTATTCAATTTTGAATTCGCGCCTTTATTTCCTATAATTTGTCGGCGCTGTAGAAAAAAGTCGGATTTTTCAGAAAAAAATATTTTTGGGCGCGAAACTCAAAAATTCAAATATTTGCAGGTCGAATGCGACGTGCACGGCGGCAGCTTCTTCTATGCCGACATCATGGACAACACCGTGTATCGGTGAGTGGAGGATGATCTTTGGTCTTTGCTACTTTCTCTGCAACCATTTATATTCGAACGATTTCAAGTGTGTTTCAGAAATATCATTTGAAAAACCAACGAACTTTTATTCAATCCCTTTCCGTCTTGCGTTTCTAAAACTAAAAAAAAAAATCTGGTGTGCGAAACTTTCGATTGAACCATGTAGAGATTTTAAATTTCCTGAAAGTTGACGGGAATTCAAATAATTCAAATATTACAGTATCAAACCCGACGGCGAGGGATCCGCGCCCGTGCTCGTCACGCACAACGACGGACTCGTCTCGATGAGCTTCGATTGGGTCTCGAAGCAGCTCTATTACGTCGATAACATCAGGAACAGTCTGGAGGTACGGTGGTTGTGGGCAACGGTAGGAAGAGTGTGGTAATGTCGGGATCAATTCGTAAATAGAGACTTCAATCAGTTTGCTCATGATATTTTTTCCTTTTTTATTAGAATACATCCCACGGCAGAACAACAACAACAACAACATCAACAACAACAAAAAGTAATAAATAATCAGGTGGTCAAAATCTCCGACACTGGTCTCGTCCATCCCGACAACCTCGTCCACAGAAAGCTCCTGGCCGGCCTCAACGACCCCGTCTCCGTCGTCGTCCACCCCTGGAAGGTATTCGAAAATATTCAAATTTAAATCTCGCGCCAATAATTTCGACAAAATGACGACGCTGTAGAAAAATGAACGAGTTTTCGATTGATGAACGGACGACTATCTTCGCGCAAAGATCATTTAACAGATATGGCATTCTTGATACATATCCGAATTGAAACTCATTGCTCGAAGTAAATCTCAAACGAATTTTGTGTCGGATGTGTTTCAGGATTGCCTTCTCCATTGAGTGACTTTAAGGAGGAGATTTAGGGGCCACCACGTGATATGCAAATCATGGAAATATGGTTCATGAACTATTCCAATTTATTGTTCGGGAGTATAGAATCATTTTTTGTGAAGGGAAGACCCACTCAATCTTATTAGTTTTTGAGAAAATCGCAATTTTATGAAAACTTGCTTTTCAAAAACGAGAGTCGAAAAACTTTGGAGCCGTCTAAAATTTGTTACCGAAGAGGGCCGCGACTTTTGAAAGTTTCCAGTGATAGAATAGGGTTAGGAGAGTAACATATCCAAAAATTAGCCAATTCTATAGGCGTCCACGTTTTTTATAAGAGATCAAAGATCGTCTCCGCGGTCAAATTTTGAGTTTATATAAATTCCTTGGACGCCTATAGAATTGGCTGATTTTTGGATATGTTATTCCCGGAACCCTAGTTTATCACTGGGAAGTGTCAAAAGTCGCGGCCCTCTCATTTTTCGAAATCTAGAGCGCTTCAAACTACGAATTCCCAAAAAATCGAGTCATTTTTGTGACATTTTCGTGCATAAAAAACGTGGACGCCTATAGATTCTTCTGAATTTTGGAGCAAAGTTAGCTGATATGATGTACTAAGGGCCTGT
>LS552744.1:124381-136277 GCA_900490775.1 Pristionchus maxplancki | reverse complement strand
GATGATGAAAAGGGATGGTGGTCCCTAGAGGAGATTGTCGACCTTTCTTTCCGTACAAATAACAATAATACCTCCGAAATTCCCGTCAAATCATCGATCAGAGTTCAAAGATCAAAGACCAAAGACCAAAGATCAAAGATCAAAGATCAACTCCCTCAGGGCTGGCTGTTCTACGCCGAGGCCCATCGGCCGGCCAAGATCACTCGTTGCTCGATCGACGGCACCAACTGCCAGGTCATCCGCAACTCCACCATCGGCAGGTAAATCCCGATTTTTTTGCACTGCGTGAACGAAAGGGACGTTTCCGAAATCGCACCAAATACACCACGTCGATTTTAGACCCTCCGAGATGGCCATCGACTTCGCCGAGAACCGCCTCTGCTTCGGAGACACGCTGCTCAAGGTGGGCGCGCTCGCTTTCTGTCGTTTCCCAAAATAAACGATGAACAGGGGTATTTTCCCATTGCGTGAGGCGATTCTGCCATTTCCCAGCCCACACCACGCATTTCAGTCGATCTCCTGCATGGACTTTGACGGCAGCAAGCTCGTCCAGATCCCGATCGAGGTAAATCTAGTCAAAATTTCCATTACGTGAGCATCGGCGACGTTTATCAATTCGTACCACACAACGCACCATCGCAGGCGCCGCCCATCCCCGTCGCCATCACGCTCATGGGCGACGACCTCTACTACGTGCACCAGCGGCCCTACTCGATCCGCAAGGTGCGTGCGCTTGATTCTGCCGTTTCCCAAATTCGAGAAAGCTGATCATTTTCTCATTGCGTGCAGTGCTTCTGTCTTTTACCAAAAGTTCGTCAGGTCAACAAGTCCGGTGGTTCACCGAAGATCATCCGCTCCTTCACGGGCGAGGACCGCTCCATCTTCTCGCTAAAGGGTGCGTAGTGGTTTCTACCTATTCCCAAAAAGCTCGGAATCTTGAAAATATTGCAATGCGTGAGACGATTCTGCGGTTTCCAGCTTGCACTGCGACCAATCAGCCGGTCCCGGACCCGTCGGCAGCGCACCCCTGCCACTCGTCGGACTGCGCGCAGCTGTGCTTCGCCGTGCCCAAGGGCGAGGGTGCGTAGTTTGATCTTTGATCTTTGGCCTCTAGTTTGATCCCTAGACTCTTGTTTGATCTTTGATCTCCTTCAGGATCCTCCGATCAGAGCCTCGTCAAGCAGTGTGCCTGCAGGACTGGTGAGAGTATTTATCGATTTTTAGCAAAATAGAAAAATTAAGTTTTTGTATTTTCTAAAACGATGTGAGTGGCTTACATTGTCCTCGCAGAAATAAAAGTTACATGAATCAACTCTGAAACATATTTTATCAAATGTTTCATAAATTTTTGTTCAAATAAAAGTTTGTAGTTTCGTAGTTTGATCTTTGATCTCTGCAGGCTTCAAACTGAACCCCGAGAACGATCACACGTGCCAGCGCGATCCGTCCGAGCAGGTTTGTAGTTTGATCTCTGATCCCTAGACTTTAGTTTGATCTTTGATCTTTGATCAGTAGACTCTAGTTTGATCTCTGATCTTCGCAGGACGAGGTCCTCTGCTCGAACAACTCGACTCAGTTCCCCTGCAAGAACGGCCGCTGCATCCCGAACGAGTGGAAGGTTCGAAGAATATTTGAATTTCGAATTCCCGCCACTTTTGGACGAATTTGAAAATCTTCATAGGAGCCTGTCGAAAGTTATAGAGTTATCGATTTCGGAAATAAATAATCAATAATCGATAATTGCAGTGCGACGGTGAGGACGACTGCCTGGACGGCTCTGACGAGGTCGACGCCTCGGGCAAGAAGTGCTACGAGGAGGTATTTGAATTTTGAATTCGCGCCAAATTCTCGAAACCTAAAGTTCCTACAGGGTTGCGTCGATTTTTTCGGCAGTTGTAGTTTGTAGTCTGATCTCTGCCCTTTTGCAGAAGCCGTGCCCGGAGAACACGATCCGCTGCACGAACACGAAGAAGGTGAGGGATTGAGAGAGTGCAGAGAAATCAGAACGAGTGAGAGAGCACGCGAAAACGAGAGAGTATCGCAGAATTTTGCGATTTTGTGTACAAAATTTTGCTCTGCAGTGCATCCCGGCGCAGTACGGTTGCGACGGAGACAACGACTGCGGAGACTACTCGGACGAGGACTCCAAGGTTCGTAGTCTGTAGTTTGATCTTTGTTGTTTGTAGTTTGATCTTTGATCTCTGATCTCTTGCAGTACTGCAAGGAGGGCTCCGCTCCTACCTGCGGCTCGAAGAAGTTTCAGTGCGACAACCATCGATGCATCCCCGAGCAGGTTTGTAGTTTGTAATCGTAACTAGACTGTAGTTTCTTATCGTAACTAGACTGTAGTTTCTTATCGTAACTAGACTGTAGTTTGATGTCGTAACTAGATTCTTGTTTATCATCGACCCACGTATTCGTCACATATTAGTTTAGTTGTGTTTCAGGAATGTTACTTGAATATGTGCGCTCACTTTTTATAATCTTGACCTCGAATGCTCTTTAAACTCAATTAAACTCATAAACGCTATACTGCTGACTGTGAACTAATGAGCGTAGTTTGAACTTTGATCTCTGATTTCTGATCTTTGAACCCTTCAATTCCAGTGGAAATGCGACTCGGACAACGATTGCGGCGATGGATCGGATGAAAAGTTGGAGGTGTGCGCCAACGCGACCTGCGCCGCAAATCAGGTTTGATCTTTGGTCTTTGATCTCTGTAGTTTGATCTTTGATCTCTGTAGTTCTCGTGCGCGAACGGCCGCTGCGTGCCCATCTACTGGCTGTGCGACGGCGACAACGACTGCTACGACGGCACCGATGAGGACAAGGTACTACGGTGGCACATTTGAATTTTGAATTGGCGCCACTTTCGGAAAAATTAGTTGTCGTAATGGAAAATGGAGCAAATTTGCATTTTTATTATAATTTACATTCGGCATTCGGGAAACACTGCTCCCACTAGAGAAAAAGCCGTATATATCTAATGTGAAACACATTTGGAAAAATGCTGTCCTGTCGAAAATTCGACAGGATTGATAACACGCCTCTCACCTAAGATTCGACCTGAATCTGTCAGCGAGCCATTTTTCGATGTCGCTTTTTTCACAGTTTTGGACCCTCCGAGTTGCCTTTAGGCCCCCTGTGAACGGAATAGTGCCAGAGATTATTCCCCACCGAGCTGCAGCACCGGTCGGTTGCAGCCTTCCAACTTCTAGGTCATATTTCTACCCTTCAACTTAATCCACGGAAAAACTTTTCTTCTTGAACTAGGGCTATTTTTCGATGCTCTATCGAGCTATACAAGGTAGAAGTTGATATCTTTCTTCTTAACACCGCCACACGCCACGGGCTCTATTGAAAAATCGGCCTCAAAACCCATTGTTTTTCTTGCATAGGATTGTAGATCTTTTCACGAGGATTCGAATGATAGGTTTGCGCTCTTATAGCGATTTTACTGAGATGGTTTCCATAAGCGATAACTGCTTTTGAAGATTTGAAGAATTTTTTCAACAGCTTTTTACCGCTTCATTCCGCACTCTCGCCAGCAATGACCCGGTCACATTTGGAGAAATCTAATTATGTTTAGTCCTTAAAGTTTTTAGATTCTTTAACAATGTTGCGATGAAACATAACACTCATTGAACAAATGTGACCGGGTCATTACTGGCGAGAGTGCGGAATGAAGCGGTAAAAAGCTGTTGAAAAAAATCTTCAAATCTTCAAAAGTAGTTATCGCTTATGGAAACCATCTCAGTAAAATCGCTATGAGAGCGCAAACCTATCATTCGAATCCTCGTGAAAAGATCTACAATCCTATGCAAGAAAAACAATGGGTTTTGAGGCCGATTTTTCAATAGAGCCCGTGGCGTGAGGCGGTGTTAAAAAGAAAGATATCAACTTCTAACTTGTATAGTTCGATAGAGCATCGAAAAATAGCCCTAGTTCAAGAAGAAAATTTTTTCCGTGGGTTAAGTTGAAGGGTAGAAATATGACCTAGAAGTTGGAAGGCTGCAACCGACCGGTGCTGCAGCTCGGTGGGGAATAATCTCTGGCACTATTCCGTTCACAGGGGGCCTAAAGGCAACTCGGAGGGTCCAAAACTGTGAAAAAAGAGACATCGAAAAATGGCTCGCTGACAAGAATCAGCCAGTCTGAGTCGATTCTTAGGTGAGTGGCGTGATAAATTCGGGGAAATTATGGCGGGAATTTAAATTCAAATTTGCAGGAGCGTTGCCCCTCAGTCCAATGTCGCGCCGACCAGTTCCGCTGCGCCGATGGCCGGCAGTGCATCTCACTCAGGAATCACTGCGATGGACAGGTGGGGCAATTAAGATAATTAATAATTAATAATTACAATTCTTAATCTTCATATTCATCACTCGAATGTGTTTCACGAACACTGCATGACTCAGCTTGCGCTCGAGAAAGCAATTCATGGGTTTCTTTCGGTACAAAAGAACAATAAAACCTTCGATTGATCTCTGATCTTTGATCTACGATCCCTTGTAGAACGACTGCAACGACGGTTCGGACGAGGACGCGTGCGTCATCAATGTGAGTACTGTAGCCTACCGTAACCCCGATCGATCGATTTTTGTCAATTACCGTAATGCAAGGCACTTACCGTACCCTGACATACAGTACTCTTTCCAGACGGGAACCTGCTCCTCCGAGCAGTTCCAGTGCGTCTCCTCCGGCATCTGCATCCCCAAGCAGTGGAAGTGCGACGGTCAAAAGGTTCGCAAATTCAAATTTGAATTCGCGCCTTTACATATCCGTAAATGAAGGCGTAGTGTAAAAAAGTCGATTTTTGTATTTCTGTTAATTATTGGCGCGAAATTCTAATATTTGAATCTTTGAAGGATTGCGATGACGGGTCAGACGAGCCGACTTCCGGTTGTGCCGCAGCCACGTGCAAGGCCGACCACTTCAAGTGCAAGAATAATAGATGCGTGCTCAATGTGAGAAGTTGATCTTTGATCTTTGATCTTTATGAAATAATGCTCACCAAAACAACTGCTTTTCTCACCACTACTGCCGAAAGAAAAGCAGTTGTTCAGTTGGCAAATTGAGTCGAAAGTGCTCAAATAGGTTTCATGAATGTTTCATCAATTGGCTTGTAGTCTTTTCATAATCGTCCATCGGAGCTCGGTCCAAAAAACAAATTATAGTCCAATTTTCAACAGCGGCGCTATTTTCTTCACATTTCGCGCGCCAAATTCAAATTCGAATAAACTTCGAATTCGCAGAGCTGGCTGTGCGACGGCGAGAACGACTGCGGCGACGGGTCGGACGAGGCGGAGGCCGCCGGCTGCAAGCCCGCCGCCCTCACCATGTGTCCCTTCGACCACGTGAGTTGATCTTTGATCTTTGATCTTTGTAGTTTATAGTTTGTAGTGTGATCTCTCCTCCAGTTCCAGTCTACAAAAATAGATCTTTGTTCTTTGTAGCTTATGGTGGCTGTTGGTCTATCAGTTTTTGTAGTTTGATTTCTGTAGTCTGTAGTTTGATCTTTGATCTTTGATTTCTTCCAGTGGCAATGCGGTCACTCCGAGGTGTGCATCCCGATGCACCAGCTGTGCGACGGCAAGGAGCACTGCCCGGGAGGAACGGACGAGGGCGGAAGGTGCGTGTGGTGTGCTCGATTCTGCCGTTTCCCAAATTTCGCGAAATTAGGACATTTTTCCATTGCGTAAGGCGTTTCTGACTATTACCATTCAGATGCACACGCGATTTGTGTGCGGCCGACCGCGCCGGCTGTCAGTACAAGTGCCACAACTCGCCCGAAGGCCCCGTGTGCACGTGTCCATTCGGAGAGCAGGTTCGAGTTTGATCTTTGGTCTTTGGAGTTTGTAGTTTGGTCTTAAAATGTGTTTCACTTATACAATTTATGACAGTTCCGACCATAGTTCTCGATCATTGGCATCCAGTCGGTTTAGTGAAACAACAAAAATATTTATAATTTGATCTCTGATCCTTGAACTTTGATCTATCCCTTCCAGATCTCGAACAAGACCCGTTGCGAGCCGCTTAACGAGTGTCTCGACCCGCGTACCTGCTCGCAGAAGTGAGTCGAGTTTGATCTTTGATCTTTGTAGTCTCTGGTTTGATCTTCAGCTATGCCGCTAACTATAAGCAATTGCTTCAACAGTATCAGGACAACCTTTCCAATAAATAACTTTCTTTAGACACCGCAAGGCAGAAAAATTGACAAAACGTAATAACAATGAGCAAAGAGCTAGGTGTGAAACATAACTGCAACATAAATGCTCGAAGTTTGGTTTCTCATCTGTAGTTTGGTCTCCCTAGACTCTAGTTTGATCTCTCTGATCTCTGATCTCTCCCAGATGTATCGACGAGAAGCACGGCTTCACGTGTCTGTGCGACGCCGGCTACGCTCTGGACAAGGACGATAAGAGGACCTGCAAGGTTTGTAGTTTGATCTCGGAACTTTGTAGTTTGTTGTTTGATCTTTGTAGTTTGTAGTCTGACCTTTGATCTTCGTAGTCTGATCCCTAAACTTCCAGGTCGCCGACGACCGCAAGGACATGCGCATCTACGTCTCGAACAGGAACAGGTGCGGGTTTTAGGAATAATTATTTTTATACCTTTTTTTTGGCGTCATTCTCGCATGAGCCAAGCTAAAGTGTAGTTATTTTGGTGAATTTTACAGCCCGATACAGTCGTGAAATCTTCGATAGAAGAGCTCAATGTCTATGCTATACTCGTGAAGCATATTATTTTGCTTTTGACACAATCCAACTACCTAGTTCAAAATCTAATGATAACATTTTCAGAATACTCTTGTCTTATAATTTGAAATTTGATCTTTGATCTATGATCTTTCCAGAATCTACTGGTCCGACTCGAAGCTGGAGAACTGGCGGACTTTCGCAGCTCCAGTGGAGAATGCGATTGCCATCGCGTGGGACTCGGTGACGGACCGGATTTATTGGTGAGTTACGGTAGTTCAAGTCTGTCATGCGGTAGGTCAGACAAGAAAGTGTGTATTTTCTGATGAGATTATTGGAAAGAATATTATTTTTTCTCCGACAAAACCGATCAAGTACGAAAGATGAGAACGATCATCTGATCAAATGATGAGTGTGAAACGTAGTCGATTTGTTTTTTCATCATTTAATTTAAGGTCGGACATTCGCGAGAAGAAGATCTTCTCGGCCTCTCAGAATGGCACGAACGTCACAGTTTTCGTCGGAGAAGGACTTGATATCACGGAGGTTTGAATGATTTGAAATTTGTGTTTATTGTATCGGTGCTGTACTCAAGGATACAATTGACCCGACTTTTAAGGAATGGTGGAAATGACCACTGTGAAACTCAATAATTCCTCGATGCCTCATCTCAAATCTGATCTTTGAACTTCCAGGGCATCGCGCTCGACTGGGTCGGCCGCAACCTCTACTGGGTCGACTCCTCTCTCAACACCATCGAGGTTTGAATTTTAGAGTTTCCCGCCACATCTATCAATAGCTGCCCTGTCGAAATTTCGACAGGACTGCTAATTATTTCTGTATAGTATTGGTATTGGCGCTAATTTCAAATTCGAATTACAGGTCGCCTCTCTTGATGTGCCCGGCGCGCGCACCGTCCTCATCCACGAGAACGTCGACCAGCCGAGAGGCATCGCCGTCGACCCGAGGAAGGGCGTTATGTTCTGGACTGATTGGGGCCAGGTGCGTGGAACCGGGTTCCGGTTCTGGTTGGGTTCTGGTAAAATTGTGGTTCCGGTTCCGTGGTATGAGCGCACTGTAATGTGCTGGACTGATACTTGACGATTGAGTTTCACCCATACTTGAAACAACGAGAAAGCACTGGGACTTTAATTTCTACAGATCTTGCCATTTCCAACAAAAATATTTTTTTGCATCTTGTCTTGTCGAAATTTCGACAGGATCGTATTTTTCCGCAAATTATCGGCGGGAAATTCAAATTCGAAATTGTAGAACCCGAGAATCGAGCGGGCGAACATGGACGGATCGAATCGGATGACCATCGTGAGCACGAAGATCTACTGGCCGAACACGATCGCGCTCGACTACACGACGGACCGGTTTGTAGTTTGATCTTTGGATTTTGGTTTTTGTAGTTTGTAGTCTGATCTTTGATCTTTGATCTTTGTAGCGTCTACTTCGCTGACTCCAAGCTCGACTACATCGACTTCTGCAACTATGATGGAACCGGTGAGCGCTTTGTGATTTGTAGTTTGATCTTTCATCTTTGATCGCTGTTAATGACTATTCAATTTGAATACTTTTTTGTGGTCGGTATGCGATCCGTACTGATCTATCATCGATTTATTTAGGAGTGAATGATCAGTGAAACTCAACTCTTTCTCTCTGAAGAAATGTAATATTGATGCGCAATCTTAGTTTATAGTTTGATCTCTGAACCCTAATCCCTGATCTCCTCTCAGGTCGCACCCAGGTCATCTCCTCTCAAAAGTTCGTGCAGCACCCGCACGCATTGGCTATCTTCGAGGACTCTATGTACTACAGGTCCGTGGTCTTTGTAGTTTGTAGTTTGATCTTTGTAGCTTGTACTCTATATCGAAAACATCATTTGCAGTGACCGCCGCCTGCAGCGCCTGCAGGTGTACCCCAAGTACCCGAACGGAACTGTCGGCACCTACCCGAGCCACACCTTCTCCAAGGTACGAGTGGTCTTTGATCTTTGTAGTTTGTAGTTTGATCTTTGATCCCTGATCTTTGATCTTCAGGCCCTCGGCGTCGCGGCCATCCACAAGGCCCTCCAACCCGCTGTCCCGACTTCCCCGTGCGCCTCCTCGCCCTGCTCCCACCTCTGCCTGCTCTCGCCCGGCAATGTGAGGAATATTTGAATTTTATTGCTACCCGCCAAGAGTTGCTCAGAGGCAAAGTTTGTGTAGGAAATTTGGGTCTGAGCGATTTTCGAAATACCGATAAATTATTTTTTTCAGCCCGGCTTCGCGTGCGCCTGCCCGCTCGGCAAGCGATTGTCGGACAACAAGAGGTAATGAGCATAATTAGGTTAATTAATTAGCTAATTAATTACCTCTAATTAAGATCATGCGTGGAGGAGGACAAGCCATTCCTGCTGCTCGTGCAGAAGAACAACGTCTTCGGCGTGCAGATGGATGCTCCCAAGGTTTGAGATTTGAACTTTTGATAATTTGAAACTCCGCATTTCCTACTAATCAGAAGCGCATATTGTGTAATAAATTACACCTGACCATTTTTATTTTTATTTGTTTCTGGGAGGCTTACAACTAACACCTCAAGTGGTTTACCCTTCCTTTACACGCGTTGATGAAACATATCCGCAAACTATTTTCTCCCTGAACAAAATAAATAGCGTAATTCCCTCACCGTTCAATATTCTTTTCCAGAACACGACTCCCGGCCTCGCCGGACTCGTCCCTATGGCTGGACTGCAGAACGCATATGATGCCGCCTTTGATGCTGCCGCGCAGGAGGTTTGATCTTTGATCTCCAATCGTTAATCTTTGATCTCCAGATGTTCGTCCTCGAGCACCCGGCCAAGGCGCGCACTCTTGCCTCCCCGTCGACCGACGCCGCCGTGTTCAGATGCCCTAATGGAGCAGCGAATAGGACGCTCGTTGTGAGGAATATGGTTGGTTTTCATCTCTGACATCCCAAAGATCTTTCTTCGCATCTTATTTAAAGCATAACCGGTCGAACCTGATCTTTGAACTCTATAAAACTTCTTCTTAGGTCGCCGAGGACCCGTACGCCCTCGCTTTCGACTGGAACGCGCGCAATCTCTACATCGCCAACAAGATTTCGCAGACGATTGAAGTGGTCAGAACGGCAGGAACTGCGGTGAGGGGTTTGAATATTTGAATCTCTCGCCAACATAAATTGCGCGGAGACATTTTTTGTGTTGGAAATTGTGCATTGGGCGAATTTTGAGTAGCTTAAATGTGGATCAAAAACCAAGTCGTGCGAACTGCAGTTTTTTTTCATCTATTGGAGAACAAGGTCACCGGAATCGAAATCCATACTACTGTAGGCGCTGCTTGAAACTCATCCACATTTTTGAAATTTTCTTTTCTCCGAGTTCACATTTTCACATTTTCACATTTTCTCCGAGTTTGATCTTCGATCTCTTCCAGTATCGCGCCGTCATCCTCAAGAACGACCAGACGCCCACTGCCGTCGTCACTCCTGTGTCCATCGCTGTCGGTGAGTGGAGTTTGATCTTTGATCTTTGGACTTTGATTTTTGATCACTGAACTTTGGTTTCTGATCTTCGTCTATGCTGATTGATCTTTGAATGAGTTATTGGGCAAATGCAAGCGCGATCAAATTTCATACAAGCCTAACCACTTTCCAAGCAGCTTGAAACACAATTGAACATTCGAATAAATTAACATTTCAAAAATAAATTAAATAATCAATAATAAATGGCAGACGCGGACAAGGGCGTGCTGTTCTGGCTGGACAGAGGCGGAGGAGCGAGCGATGTCAAGGTGAGTGATCCTTGATTTCTGTTCTTGATCTTCGATCTTTTTTAAATCCATAATAACCTCGATCTGTTCAGGTCGCCAAGGCCAACCTCGACGGTTCCAATCCGCTTGTCATCGCTTCGAACGACCTGGCCGAGCTCGATCACATCGCTCTGGACACTGCCAACCAGAGGGTGTACTTCTCGGAAGCGAAGGCTGGACGGGTGAGTAGGGGTAATTTCAGCTACAGTAGCAAAAAAAGAGAATGACACGAAAATTTTGTTGGAAAAATGCTAAATTGCGAATACGTTTCACACGATGATCTTCCTTGCTTTGGAATTCTCTTCTTAATAGACGTGGGGCTCACGTGGCCGAAAAACAATAATCAATATTCAATAATCAAATAAATAATCAATAATTGCAGATCTCCTCGATCACGTACGACGGGCAGGACAGACACTACGTGCTGAATGATGCGGGCAAGCAGCCCAGAGTGAGTTTGATCTTTGATCTTTTATTTTCCATTCTGATGCATTGTCGACTTCGGCTGATGACTTCTGTGATGACGATCTTAATCGCAAGTTGATCTTTGATCTCTGCAGGGCATCGCCTTCTTCTCCGATCGTCTCTTCTACGCCGACTCTGCCTTCGACTCGATTGACGTGGCCACTATTATTGGTAAGAGATCAAAGATCAAGAAAAACTAAAAATTCCGATTTTTACCAAGACACATTTCTCAAACAATGAAATTCCTAGAGACCCGATTTCTTACCTATATTGAGTGAAACATAACTGAACACATAGTACCGCTCCCAAACCCGCTCATTTCCCACATGCGACAGCAATTTTTGTGGTTATGGCTAGGGGCCGCAAGGTGGATCGCAGATGTTATCGGATTTTGTCCAAAGATAAGCCAAATTGTCATCCGGGGACCCAATAACATCATGCTTTTGGCCGTTTGTCGATAGCTTTTCTCTGAGGCGCGCTAGAGCCAAAAAGGTGTGTGGACATGCTCCCCTGTAATCGACTCGAAGTCGAGTCGCTAAGCACAGGGGGCGGAGCCTAGAGAGAGGCATCGCAGCCAAATACTCTCTAGAGAGCTAGCGAAAGCATCCCTTGATGGCTTAGTGGTAGTGCGTCTGCCTTGGTGTCCGCACCTCGTTTGCTCGACTCCACCCCGCAGCAGAGGGTTTTGCCAAGGCCAGAAATAAACAGCGGAAGTCGGAACTAAACAATTACGCGCGTACTAAAACTTTTGAAAATGAAGCACAATTCTGCGCATCATTTTTTCTTTGATCTTTCTTCATGGAAAGTTTCAGAGGAATATAGGGCACCTCTTGCGAAATGCGCAACTTTGTGCTCGCACTCTAACGTACCAAATTACGACATTTAAGTTTTCAATTCCATTTTTGACCTACTCAAAGATAA
>LS552744.1:76531-121665 GCA_900490775.1 Pristionchus maxplancki | reverse complement strand
AATTTAATTGGGTCCCACCACGATCGACTTCAGCAATCAAGTAGGGATACTGTAAGTAAGCAAACTTTTAAATGCCCATAACTCGCTTTAAAATTAAGCTAGAACTTTCAAATTTTGGGATTATATTTTTCTTTAAAAATCTAATCGAACTGCGTCATCACATTTTGGTCGAAAATGACGGGTTTATTCCTCCTTTAAAGATAAGGCGGGAATTAAAATTTGAATTTGCAGGTTGGACGAGAACCAGAACGGCGTCGCGATGCAGACGATCAACGGCGTGGCCATCACGAGCGTGGACTTCGAGGTGGACGGGGCTTATTTTCGAAAATCTGGAAACTCAAAAGAAATTTTTTTTTTAAAATAAAAAATCGATCTTTTTGTACAGGAGCCGTGAATTCTTGGAAATAATTGCGGGAATGAATAAAATTTGAATTTCAGTACGAATCAAAGACGATCTTCGTCGCCGAGAGCAGCGGCATCAACAAGGGAGTGACTGCGTGAGTATTTTAATAAAATCGATTATTTGTCAAACAGGAATGTGCATAGGATCTACATCGAAATCCAAATGGTTCTAAAGTTTATCGGGATATGATGAAACTCAATTGGAATGAATCGATTGGTATCAAAGCATATCGGACAAAATGAGGAAATTTGTGGAGGTATTCAACGATGTACACTGAGTGGATACGAGGGAGAGGTTAGATAGAGGAGTGGTGAGGGTAGATTATAGAATAGGAGGTGACATACAATAGAACCGAAACAGTTGATGATTATAGATGCCAGGGGCGTTAGAAAAGAAGGATCGTATCAAGAATTCATAACATTTTGGGGTTATCAGCAGCTGAATGCTCAAACGGACATGTGATTGGAGACAGTGGACGAGATGGAAGGAATGGGTTGGAGTTCGAGTTCGGGTTCAGTGGCTCTGCGACTCGCACGGGATCCGTTAGTGGATCTTGGTGCTACCTGAAATTGTGTGTGAAAACAAAAACAACAACAACAACAACAAGTAAAAACAAAAATACCTCATCCCACGCCTTGGAGAGCGCAGCGAAGTAGAGATTCGTTTCCATTGCCTTTAGGTCCTCGGGGGTCTTGGCCTGTGCGACAGTAACAGTACTGAAATTGATTCATCTCTCTTTTCCATTCCAAAGCCCTTATTCTGAAAGATTCTCAAAGGCAATTTTTTCCCAGGATTCTTACTTTCTCCTCTAATCTCGACAGCAGCAAACATCGCCTCATTCTCTGCACCGCAATGTTGCCGAAGTACTATTAATGCTCCCCGGGAGCTTAGCAGATGCTTACTTCTTGCGGCTCTCCTTTCTATAAAAGTATTCGCGAATCTCGACGGCGATCGGGAGGAAGAATAGCGTGTAGACAGCGAAGGTGTGTTGGGTCAAGTAGAGGTGGCGGGCGAACTCGGATTGCGATTTGAAGGACTGAAATAGAGGAAAGTGGCTTGAATTTTGGGTCAAATTGGACTTGAAAAGCACTAAAAATGGCCTGAAATGCAAAAAAAAGTACCGAAAGCGGCACAATCTGTATCACTAAGAGCATTATGTATAATTTGCCTTATTTGGATGGAGGTTAGCGACTAGAATAGGGAAGTTTTCCCGACTTTGCAAGTAAATTTACCAGTAGGGACACGATATTCATGACCGTTCCGATAAGCGTCAAGCCAGAATCGAGAGTAGCAACGGGAAGGACGAGTTTGAGCACGCGAAGGTTGGAGGCGAGCTGAGGATTTGATCTTTGATCTCTTCGCTTCTTTTTTCTTAGCGATCAGTTATGTTTCACGGTTGAGCTAATAGTGGTTTCTTGCGCAGTCTTGAATTGTCTTGAACTCTCTTATTCTCAGTCCTAAATACTAATCAAGTCATGTGGGTTCTACCATTCATAAGCGTCGTAGCTCTCACTGAAAACATCCTTTACCCAACTGAAATCACTCCATTCTCTCTTCGGTTCACTCTTTTGGCTAGCGCTAAGGCTACTATCCACCAATTGCCCCATGTGCACCTGGAACTGCCCATTGACGCCGTTCTCGAATCTCTTCCTCGACAGGAGATAGCTCCAGACGGCGTCGATCGCACACACGACAATGGCCAGGAATTGCACGCCGGCGATCGACCAGATTAGGCCCTGGAATTTATTTTTAGACCCTGAAATTTATTTTTAGACCCTGAAATTGATTTTTTAGACCCTGAAATTGATTTTTTAGGCCCTGAAATTGATATTTAAGACCCCGAATTTGCATATTTTTACTTTGCATATACCGACTGCTGAATTGGCTCGGGGGTGGCAGAGCCCGCCTTGCGAGGATACGCCTAACGCCTTTACTTTACTTTACTATATAGTTTGCCAACTGATTTGGCAAACAATCCCTTGTAAATCGAGTGATTTTTCATTAATACTTTTGTACAGTTCCCTAAGTGAGGTGGTCATAGAAAGGCGCATCTAGTCCCTCGGCCAGATAACATCATCGCTTGCTTAGAAGTAATTGGTTTTCTCTAGCTCCTCCTTTTCGCCTCCTCCTAGGCACAGCCCAGCACGATTACTCATTCCGGAAGCCCATCCAGGAATAACCACTCCCCTTCCTCTGCTCCCTCTCTCCCCCTCTAGGAATCAGATACCGTCAGAAAAGAGATACATCTCTCTCGCCTGATAGGCACTTGACTTCTTCACCTTCTATCGCTCGATCTCGAGTTATTCCTGAGGATGGGGCTACAAGATGGACCGACTTACAGCACAGGACTGAAGAATGACTCATGGCTACCGTAGGCTGACTACCCTAATCCAATCATCGCAAACTGACTACAACAATCCGACTTTCACAGTACTCGTGCTACCGTATATTCCGAATATTGTATCTCGACTACCGTAACCTGACTACATCTACAGTAACCCAACAACCGTATTCCGACTACCGTCATACTGACCGTGTACTCCTCCTTGTTCTCCGAGGTCTTGAGGTCGAATGTGGGCACGAGTTTGGGGACGAACTGAAGATATATTATCGATTTACGATAGTCAACTACCGTAATCTACCGTACTCACCAGCAAGAAGTGCTCGGAGACAACGAAGTAGACGACGAGGGTGGAGAGGATTGCCTGCAATTACGGTAGTTTGGCGGGTCATATCCATGATCGAGTACCAGAATCCAGCAGAAGATGTGGGTCGCCAGTGGGTGCTTTTTGTATTCCTCATAATGAGCTGGCCAGGCCGACGCGTAGCAACGTTCGCAAGCGATTGACATGAAGAGAAGGGACTTGGTGAGGACGGCGGAGAGTGCAAAGCCTGCAATCGATGGGTTACGGTAGTTCGGTGGGTCAGAGTCGTGACTGAGCAAATGATGATTTTTTTTGTAAAACAACTCTTCTCCTGGTCTACTATCAATCATGTGAAATCGACGCCTTTTATACTTCCTTGAACTCATCTTAGTGTGAGGGAGATTCATGTTTCTCACTACAGAAAATGCACTTCACCCCGCACTTGTGCACTTTGAGTGGCACTTTGCGTGTTGAGGAGACTAATTAGGACATTTTCGCCGAATAAAAAAGCATTACCTCTAACGGCAATGACGATTCGGTAATCGAAGAGGTGGCAGCCAGCGGGGAGTCTGTAATTGTTTTGAGTAGACAAAAACAAAAACAACAACAACAACAACAACAACAACTACAACAATACCTCGCCAGATCATAGATATAAAAGGACCCAACAGCCAGCCCGAATAGGCAGTTCCACACATAGATGTAGGCGAGGGCGACCTTGGTGTTATCGTGACTGGTCCAGCCGGTGCCCTAAAGAAGTACACTATGGGGTCGGGTACCGAGGTACCGGTTCCCGATATCCTGGTACCGAGGTACCGGATATCGGGCACCGGTACCTCTGTACCAGGACCCATAAACCAAATACCGTACCCTGCGGTCCTGGTACCGAGGTACCGGATATCGGGCACCGGTACCTCGGTACCTGAACCCATAAACCAAAACCGTACCCTGCGCCAGAGCTGCAATGCGTTGACGAACGCGCCGGCGAGGCCAGCGAAGAGCTGAAGAGGAGAATTACCTAAGAATGACGTCATCGCTCACCTTGATCGCAATCATCGCGATATACTCATGACTGGCTGCAAGGGTCGCCACGGTCGCACACAGCAGCTGCCGATCGTGCTGCTGCAGCCCCTGCATCTGGAGCGGCGCCCGCTGCACTCTCGATGGGAAGTTGACAGGGAACGGAGGCCAATACTGCTCCCCGGAAGCCGAGGCAGCATCCATGGGTCTGTAATAATGAGGAGAAGGCCAGAATTTCGAAAAGCAAAGAGCCTATGAATGTTGCGATTCGTACGAGAACTTCGACTGAAGAAGTGTCCAGGGCTCGAAGTAGAGCGGGGATCGGGAGCCTCTCATCTTACATGATCTCTTACTGGGTAGAGAGCCGTGATAATGAGCAGAGCTTTATCGGAGGCGACTCTGATAATGTCAAGTACTTTGTTTGGCAAGGAGATTCCGAGCACGATTCGTGCGAGGAGACATGCAAATTGGCTGAGAATGGTATTTTGGGTGCAGACGAGGAAGTAGAGAGATGGGTGCAAAGATTGGAATCATTTTGCAAAATGGAAATATTTTTCTCCGTCGAAATGCTTCATTACAGTTTTGCGTCAATCCTAATACAAATGCATGTCATTTTCAGCTAACTTTTGAAAAGGAAACAGTGGGCACGTTGTTCTACTAAGCAGGGAATGAACTCTAGTAACTTTTCTCAGGACAAATGAAATAAGTTTCATGAAAGACACAAAATAACATGGTGTTCTGTCTGAGCAATAGACCCAGGTCATCGATCGACTAAACAATATTATAAATTTTGAGAAATATAAATGCGGAGCCGAATGGTTGCAACGACAAATTTTGGTTTATGCCGTGAATTGTAGTCTAAAAAGACAAGAATGGGACTTGGTTAAGCCCAGAACTTCTGGAGATTCTCGAAGTAATCGATGCTGGTCTCGTCGCGAAGAGCTGCGCGTTTCCTGCAATTATCGATTTATTGATTTTGACTCTCTCCATTCGCCATGCTCTCTCGCTTTAGTGAGAAAGATAAACCATTGATACTCACCGTCTCCCCACTTTCCACTCGATAATAATCGCTAGAATCAGTGGATATCCAACGATGAAAGTGGTTGACTCGAGAAAGATCTGGCGACCGAGGGGAGCAGCGTTTTTGATGAACTGAAACATTTCGAATTTCCGAGTGTTCAGTTATGTTTCAATGCTTCTTCTTCTTCTTTGCTCAGTTTCAGTTTGCCTAATATCTGTCTTCTTCGTGCTACGAAATCTAAAAGATCTTTTTGTTCGTCTGCCGTATAGCTGCCGTATTATCAAGCTACCGTATCAAAAGCTACAGTATCCGAAAGCTACCGTAACCCACCATAGCGTGTAGGATCTGCGCTACCGTAGTCAGTAAAGTGAAGATGCAATCGATAATCTCGATAGGCATCAGCACGAGGATTACGCGGCGGTTCTCGACGAACTGAAATTTATCGATTTATTGATTTTACCCTCCTCATTTCCCACGTTCTCTCGCTTTGTTTCATGGCTTGTTTTGAGTCAAAGATGAGGAGAAGTATATACCTGATAAGAAGCTCCTAACGTGAGATTCTGCTTGATTTTTCTATAGAAATTCAAATAAATATCGAGAAAGAATATCATCAGCGACAATCCATTTGTGATTGAGAGAGCGATGTTTGTTTCCTGTAAAAATTGGATTGGGATTCTTCTCAGTTCTGATATGTTTCACAGGGGTATCAACTCAACTCGACTCTACTACTACTCAACTTATTTTAGTGAATTTCCATGAACAATTTTTGCTAAATGACGTAAACATACCACATATCTCGCCGCGTTTTCCCTAACTTTCGGGTCCGCAAGAGCCACTTTTCGTTCATGAAACAGCGTGAAACCTGCGGTGAGGTTGCAGAAGACGTAAGTAGCTGAGGCAGCGACCTGAAATTAAATGTTAATTGTTAAAGTTAATTATAAATTATTAAAATTAGGCGCTAACCACAGTCACGGCCAGCAGCGCCGTCCTTATTTGCGCTGAGGATCTCTCAAATTTCGCCGGGTAGAAAGAGGAGTAGAGTCGTTCTAGTGACATGAGAATGAGGATGAGATGCGCGGAGAGAATGGAGGTGATGCAGACGCCTCTGAATTTATTGATTATTAATTATTAATTAATAATTATTAATATTAATAGTTAATTACCTCAACATAATAACGAGTCGAAAGTCGATAAGATAGCAGGCGAAGCGGAGTCTGCAATTTATTCATTTGCTTGGACAGTCGGCAGTTTATCTGCTACCGCGGCCAATGAAAGTACACGAGAATCAGTGGAGGATTGTGAGGGGAAGAGGAGTTTACCTCACGAAGTCGAACAGGTACAGCACTCCGATGTTCAACCCCAGCAGGAAAAACATTGCATAGTAGAAATGGAAGAGCACGCGCGAGTTGGCATGACCGAGGAAGCGGACTCCCTACAATAATTAATATTTCGAAAGCCTATTGTAGGGTTGATGAATCGAGATTGTCTTCATTCCGTGTGCTCTCTAGTCTCATTCTAACACTTGCACAGCTCTGGCGGGAAAATCAAATGTGTTTCACAATTTCATCATCTCGTTGGTAGGACTAGAGACGATAGTGGACTCGCTGTTTTTGTGTTAAGATAAAAAAACCAACATGCACAATCCACTGTCTCAGCAGCAGTGCCGCTCCGCCAAGGCAGATCAGAGTTTTAGCGACGAGAATCGCGTTGAATTCGGCGCTTCTGGAGGCTTCGTCGATGATTGAGCACTGGTCTTCAGCCATGACTCTGAAATCGTGCAACTGTTTCTCATGGGAAATTACAGAATGGAAGAAAAGGGTAATCTACTCGCAAGAGAAGAGCAAGGAAAACTTCAAAAAGTAGACGCTGTTGGATGTTTACTTTTTACGCAAGCATTGGATATAAGGCAAAACAGTGGGAAAATAGAGCAGATAGAGTATCGACGAGTGCGTCTTAGATGGAAAGAGTACTCTCACGTGATAAATAGGAAGTATTATTTGCCAATGGTTTGATAACAAAATGCCTAGTACAAAGTACGGATACAATAAATGGCACAATGGGAAGGGAAAAGGAAGCGTGGAGAAAGCGAGAAAACAATAATGAGCCTGCTGCAACACTCCATTGTTTTCCGCTCTCGCAAACGTTTCTTCCCCGTGGTGACGTTATCACTTGGCACTGTAGGGGATCTAACGAGGCAGTGAAAGCATCACAAAAAATAGCCAAGAAATCAAGCAGGAAGACATCTCACATGACTGGAATTCTTTTTTGCTTCAATAATAGGTCACGCAATAGCACGGGTTTACATACGATGAGGTGCCTCAAAGACGCGAAGGAGGCGAGAGAGTGAGCGAATTGAAGAGAGCATTTCCTCTATTTCGATATAGGAATAACAATCGTAGATCAGAAAAGCACGCGATAGTACGAAATAAGTTCCTTGTTGAGTTCGAAGAAGCACCAATGATGAGATCGATTCTATCCATATCAGATACTTGAATTGGCCCGTGAGAGTATGCCAAGAGCAGCGAAATTCAACATGGATAAATGAGGGAGAGCAAAATGACTGCAATGACTGTTGTAGAATGCGGAGCTTGACGCCACGCACGCAAGCAAAACAATTGTAGCATACCACGCACTGATGAAAGAGGTGTTGCCAAAATATCCTCTGTTCTTGAGATCAATCTACAGAGATATGAGATGAGAGATACAGAGAGCTTTTCGTGTCAATAACAAACCGGGCTTCGCTCAACGCTTTATAAGTGAAATGAATAACAATCAGCAATCCATTAATTGGGAGAAAACACTCGAAAAGCGCGTGCATTCTTGAAGGATTCGTGTTGTTTTCCTGATTTCCTGGTGATCATTAGTTTGGAGGTATGGGAGGGGCAAAGTCTTCGTCATTTCCAGTGGAATGAAGTCAGGTCATTCCGAAAATGGAGGTAGCTAGAACACTGATATAGCTCTGATATAATTCTTAGAAGTAGCCTTATTCTAGTCATGCATCTCTAATTAATTAGAATGACTATCTCTACTTGTCAACAAACAAAGGAAGTAAGGCTCATGTTGTAGCTCGAAGACTAACTAATCTACAAGGGAGCATGAGGGTCTATCAAATACAGCGATGGCAAGATTAAGGGGTGAAGAGGTCAAGGCCTTGACTGCCACTGCTTTTGCAGCTGAGCGAAATGGTCGTTCGCCTTATGACTCTCGCGAATGTTGTGAACGAAGCTCCAGTGTTTTCTGAAATAGTATTATTTTTTAGTCTATTTACGGATATACGTATTGTCATTCCACATGTTCTCACTATTCAACGATATCATGGATTGAGAGGAAAACGTCACCACGCTTACCGTATTCTCACTCTGGCGCGCCATTCGAGAATGATGGCGAATGCTAGTGGGTAGATCGGAGACAGGGATGTGCACTCGAGGAAGATTGCTCGAGCGGAATACGTGGTCTCCGGGTTGATCTGCAAATTTTCAATCTAATAATCAAATTGCAATCCCCTGTCAGAGCATTTTTCGACTACTTTCTACATGCAATGCACTGAAGTTTGGCACGTGGAGTTTGTCACTCTGATCTCGGATACAATTCGCGCATATGTCACAATGAAGACCACGCGCAGTCTCTCACGTGAGTACAACGAATTTATTTCGAAAGTACTAAAGATGAAGGCTTTTTTTCGTGAGAGAACGTGACTTTTGGGAAGGTCGATGGATAACTTTTGTTCCTCCCAATGAAAAAAATGGACTAACCGCATTGTAGATTGACTGAGCGACAGTCGCAAATATGGTCATGAAGGAGTTGATGATTTCCAGTGGAATAAGAGTAGATATGACCATCCGGTTTTCCGAGTACTGAGGATGTTTTATTTGATTTATTTATTTAATTATTTCTCGCTTTACCTGGTAGGAAATGGCGAGTCTATCGCCGCTCCTTTTCCTCTCTTTCCGGTGAAAATTCAGATAATAATCGACCCCGAAAATCAGCGAACTCGGCACGAATGTGTAGGTCATGACGAGGAATGCGATCTGAATTGTTAATTAGTTAATTATTTAATTGGTTAATTAATTAATTAAATAATTAATTAAAATAATTAATTAAATATTAATTAAATATAATTATTTAATTGGTTAATTAATTAATTAAATAATTAATTACCGAATACGCCTCGCTGTTGTCCGGAGTGCGCAGGTCTATTGTCGCGACTAATTTCGTTCTCCCGAAAAGACGAAAATTGTCGGAAATTGCGAAGAATATAAGGAAGAAGGCGACGAATATCTGAACAGATAATTGAGGATGAGGTTGGGTTCAGTTTCACGAATGATTCAATACGCATTAAGACGATCAGACTGATACCCACTGTTAAAAAAGATCACAATCAGCTCAGATTTCACGAACTCCCTCTGTGTTTAATCAAGGCAAAAAACGCTGAAAGATTCCTCACAATAGTCGATGCGATGACAATTCCGAATATTTTCCTAGTACTCTTCTCGAACTTGAGCGGGTAGATGGAGGAGTAGAGTCTCTGAGAAATATCTGTGCTTGCTAACAAAAAAACAAGAACAACAACAACAACAAAAATACCTCCAGTGATATGGAAACGATAACATAATGCGATGCAACGATGGCTGCAATTCCCGCAGTCCTCACCACGAGCACGTAGCGAAAGTCGAAGTAAAAGCAGGGAAAGCGCAGTCTGAAATGGGTCAATGACCAACCGAACGACCCACCGCACTCTGATCTACCGTAATACTGACCGATGCAAGCTGACATAATCCCGTGACCTACCGAACGACCCATCGTACTACAGTAATCCTTACCGAGTGAACTCGAAACCATAGAGCACCGCGTAGACGGCGCCCTGGAAGACGATCACTCCGTAGTAATAGGTGAAGAGGGTGCGCGAGTTGGCGTGGATCAACCAGCGGACGCCCTGAGAACGAAGAACTTGTTAATAGATAGTAGAGGAATTTCAAGCGCAGATTGAGTTTCAGCACAAAATTAAAGCAATAACTTGCATTGTCTGACAGTTGAAGACTAACTGTCCGTTCAAAAAATAAAACCAAATAAAACATATCTTAAAACATGTCTCACCCGCTTCCACCACTGCACCACTGACAGGATCGCCCCAAGAATGCAGAGAACGAATTTGGCGCCGACTAGGACTAAATAATTAATTAATTATCGCTAATTAACAATTAACAAGTACCAGTGTACAGCCAGTTCTCCTGCAGTTCGCTGACGATCTCGCAGAATGTCTTATTCATGAGTAAAAAGTCGTAGTTGTCGTCAGTACCTGTAATTAACTCTCCTGCCTACTCTTCTACTGCAAAAATGGATGAAGATCTACAGAAAGCCTCAATTATCGGACCCTACTTTTTCCGTCTAAGCTTTAATCCCCTATGGAAAAAGGAAACTCCTACCTGTCATTGAGTCATGGGATTGAATGGCTAAAGCTAAGATGATTTAGTGCACAAGTACAGCTACAAAACACATTCTTCACATTTCACATGTCTCCTGTGGCTAGCCGGATGAGTAAGTGTGCAATGGTGAGAGAGACTTTTTCGGTTTCTTGACCTATCGCTACTTGCACTCTAGCTACAATTGTATCCTATGGTCAGAAAAACGAGATAACATGGGAAATAAAGAGACGTAGTGGTTCATTACCTAATCCACGCGGTTGCTCAAATGATGCAGCCTGGGAAGAAGAAGCCATGAGACACTGACCTTGTGCGTCGAAAGTGCGCTTCTGAAGCCGTTTTGAAGTCCTTAAATCCTGCTTTTGACGTCCTCAACACCTAGAAAGTGCTGCCGATGTCGTCGTCTACTGAAGAAAACTGAAAGAAAGCAATAATAAAGCACTTGACAGAACCGATGAGGTTTCTCATTAGCGAAAATCAAAGAATTTGCGTCTATGGGTACTGGGAATTTGCGTGATTCTGGGAAGAAGAGTCAAGGGGGGGGGTGGATGAGGAAATGGCTGGGGATGAGTAATGAGTTGACTACGTATTTAATTAATTAATTAATTAATTACAGGTACACCCTCGGACAGTCGGCCCCGAAGCAGATCTACAAATCGGGACAGGGCTCGTTCAGTGTCAGAGGTGAGAATGACTGATTATCTCATGATTTATAGGCGAATGACGATGAAAACGTAGGGAAATCGCTAAGTAACGGTAACGCACGAAGTTTTTGGTGAGATTTCACTAGGAAACGCTCGATATCGGATAGGATATCTCATTCTTTTTTGATAACCAAAGAAACTGTTATGAAAGACGAGATAACGCACGCATTGTGTACTAGGAAACGAGGGAGCGACGTCCAAAGAATGAAAAGTGTTTACGATACAAATCCGGGAGGGGGCTAAATATCAGAGGTTTAAGCACTTGTTTGTAGCTAGGTTAGCGCGTCATACCCGGATGTCAAAATCGCGTGAGAATCCGCTAGACGCAGTGGTTTTTGAGAGGAATGCCAGGGAATTGGGGCATGGCTTCACACGCCTAAAAACCCACTGAGCGTGCGCGCTTTGCCTTGAGTCTCTGAGTCGTTGAATACATCATCAAATATTAGCACGATGACATGCAACGGTACTAGGTCGGATGATCACCGTCGGATGATAACCGACTGGATGAGAACCGCCAATTTTTGAAAAATCATTTTTGAAGCATTGTGAACTTACTGACAAGGTTCCACAGCCCTCAAAAAAATTTTTGGTTCTCATCCAGTCGGTTATCATCCGGCCTAGTGCCCATGCAACACATCTTGCTGCTTTAACAATGGCGCCACCTATGTGAGTGATCATCGGCACAGGCTGCAGGCATGCCAGAATTAAAGCTAACCGAATGAGGAATCCGTGATATAGGCAGCACTAGAATAGCATACACTGCTGGGAAGGGCCGATTATATACTAGGGGGTGAGGATACAAACTGAACCGGAAAAGTGTAATTATTTCCAGGCATCGCAGTCGATTGGGTGAACTACAATCTGTACATGCTGAACGTCGACTCGGACAGGACGAATATCGAGGTAATTAGGCTAATTAATTAGATTAAGATAATTGGTGAAGGGATAAAGCAGCCTAGACAACGAAAACGAAACTTTTTTGCAATTCCATCTTGTTCTGGCGGCTCGTCCTACCGCAAATTATGCGTTGCGATGACTAGCAGTTTGGAATTTGTTCCGGTGAATCGAATGTAGATGAAGGCTAGCTTAAAATAGAAAAAGAAGGAAGAATTGAACGCTGCGTTGACAACATTTGGGTTCAGATGGCCCAGCAACAGAACAAGAACGCTAAATCTCAGCCTTGGCTAATCATAGTGTATGGGTGAGCGGGGGAGGCAACCCTCTTCTTGCGTCTCGCAATCTAGATCTATGTCTAGGCTCACAAATGTTTTAGATCTCGAAAATCTGTCCCTTCAATTTCGAAATTCGCCCATTTCCAGGTCTGCCGACTCGACGGCTCCAACCACAAGGTCATTTTCACTACGAAGACCGAGACGCCGACTTCCATCGCTGTGGACCCCGTCGGAAGATATCTGTACTGGGCCGACCAGGGACAGAAGCCGACGATTCAAGTGAGTTAAAGCGCGAGCTAATGTGGTTGTTAGATTAGGTCGGGTGTTGGACCAGATTCTGGGAAAACAAAGTTGAAATATTAGTATTGAGTCAGATAAAGAAGCCAACGATCCAGGTACCATATTTTCCCACCTAGTTCAAGTGAAATGACTTGTTATAAACTGAACAGAATGATGATGGGTTGAGTTTCAAGTAATCTAGAAATGGGAGCCAGCACATCGGGATTAGTGGTCGGAAGTTAGATATGTCATCAATATTTTAGAATAAAATACTATTCTGAACGAGATGGACTGGCACCTAAGATCTCGCGTGAACTATTTTGATGCGATTTTGTTAGATTTGTTAGCCTCGACGGTCTGATAGACACCGCGCACGTGCGATTCCATAGTGATTTGACTGAACAGAGTTTATATGCGGAATTGAACTGTGACGTCATGTCGTCATCATTACATTTATGAAGAAAAACAACAACAACAACAAAAACAATGGCTATTTTCCAGCGCGCCTACCTCGACGGGTCTCGTCGCGAGGTCATCGTCAATGAGGGACTCGCCGAGCCTACAGGTACTTTCTCTTCTCATCTGGTTAACCCTCGCCGGTCAGAGAGGCGAGAGAGCACGTACAATGGAGAGAGTCAGATGCCGTCTCGACGATTCCAAGAGTCTCGAAGATGACGATGTCCATTGCAGACCTCATTGTGGACGTCAACAGCCGGATGCTGTACTGGACTGACGCCAAGCTCGACGGCATCTTCAGAGTGCGGTCAGTGACTTGCTTTAATTCGATGAATATCTAGAAATAGAACATCAGTTTGGAATTCGAACGTAATCGCGATCGAATATTCAATGAGTGCTAAACTATTCATTTCCTTGTGAAACTTAACTGGCAGCACTATGAATAAGCTTCATCGGCTGGAAATGAAAAAAAAACACTTTCAGATCCAACGGAGGCGCTCCAGAGCTCGTACGATCGGACATTGCTTCTGCTGCAGGTTTGTCACTGATTTCAGAGGTTTTGAAGAATAGATACTTTAGTAAAATGTCCAGCGGTAAATTGTAATAGTGAAACGATATTCCTTACGCTTTGCTCAGGCAGTGCATGTTTAGAATTATTCTTCTCTAGGAAGCAATTGAGTCTGGAACGTTAGGAACAAAAAAACAAGGCAGAAAAACATGGCTTGCACCAATAATTTATCCCTCTTGCAGGTGTCGCCCTGCTGGGCCAGAACATGTTCTGGACGGACAACCGACTGGAGAAGGTCTTCAAGGCATCGAGGTACTTTATATATGTTTTTATTTGTTAAAGCTGTACCGCTGGGCATCTTGCGCACAAGCTAGAGACTAGCGTTCGAAATTAGTCTTATCGTCTCTTCATTTCACACTATCGCACCATCGACAAGCGTGAGAAGAGAAAAGACGACGAAGACCCGCATTCTAGATATTATTAGTTTGCAGCCCACGAAAAATATTAGTTTTAATTGTTAGATTGCATTGCAAGTCTATCCTGCACCGTCTTGCGCAAAGATCTGTGGATTTCATGTTATTTGTGAAACACAACCATATCGAGTCGTCCAATTTGCAGCAAGCCCAACCAGACGTCCCTCCTACTCTCACCGGTCGCCCTCACAGCGAACCTGAAGGATGTGGGAGAGGTGGGATTGAGACCTAAAGATAATTAATTAAGTAATTAAGTAATTAATTTATTAAAATTAATCACAGGTCGTCGCGTTCTCTCGTGACAATCAGCCTCGTGCTACCTCGCCCTGTCAAGTGACTGATAATCTGAGAAAGGTGAGGAGTGATGATGCAATGTTTTTTTTTAATTTTGGAAGCTATTGCCAATTTCCGTGATCAAAACAACAAAAGAACAGGATGAACCAACACAGATATCCATCAATATTCTTTCAGACACCTTGCCCTCAACTCTGCTTCGCCACTCCCGGCACGCAAGCGCCCACGTGCGCCTGCGCCCGAGGAGTCCTGAAGGGAAGAACCTGCGAGGGTACGGTAGTTATCGATCGACGAGTACGGTACTATCGATTTTCAGAACCCGACACTTACATCATGTTCGCTGACGGAGACAAGATCGTCGACGCGAACATCGAACCGGATGTTAAGGTACGGTACTACCGTATGGTAGATTGATCGAGTACTGATTTATGTCGCAATCGCAAATCCGTTACAATACGGTAGATACGGTAGTTTTGATTGAGAACTGATTTATTAGCGATTGAATATGCTTCAAGCGGATATTAGAAAGCTTGTGAAGGATACATTTTAATTCCTGTTCGAGTTCTAGTTTAAAAAATAAATAAGAATAAACAAAAAATAAATAAATTGCAGTCCTCTCACCCTCTGAAGGAGCCCTTCCCCGCCATTGACAATCTGCAGATATTCGACGTGGATGTGAACATGAGACGGTAAGGTTGAAAATAAAATCAGTCGACGATTGGTTCCCTATTCATAAATTCATTTCATCTGATGTGTTTCACAATGCATACTAAGGGCTCTGTGAATGGTGTTTTCAGTGATTCTTCTGGATATTTTAAACAAAAAAATTTAAATGTCTAAAAATCAATAACGATTCCTTACAGTATCTACTACGTCACTGAGAACCCGACGGAGGCGAACATCTCCTGGTTCGCCATGAACAATGCCGAGAACACGAGACTGATCCTCGGCCCCGGCAAGAGCAAGGTACGGTATACCGTAGCGAGGTCTAATCGAGAATTGACTAATTTGATAGTTTTCGTCGAATAATGAGATATGCTTCGCAGTGCTCATTTGTACTGTTGTGAGTGCAGAAGATTGATTTATCATGGATTCCGTATTGATAATAATAAATAAATAAATAATAATTGCAGACGACCGAGAAGATTCGCCACATTAGCGACATGAAGATGGATTGGATCGGACACAAAGTAAAGATTTTTTTTCAAATAACAACAACAAAAACAACAACAACCGCAACAACAATAACAACAATAAATTTACATTCCAGGCCTACTTCACCACCGGTCGTCTCGGCAAGGTGTTCGCACTGGACGTGCAGAATGAGCATCTGAGTACCATTGCTAATGGTATGTCAAAACAATAACAACAACAATAACAACAGCAAACAAACAACAATAACAATTCAGGTGACTGGACATACGCAATCGCCGTCGACCCGTGCAACGGCTACGTTTTCTGGTCGGATTCCGGATACAAACCTCATGGCGGTACGCTCTTTGATCATTACGTTTGAAAAGTCGATTTGAGAATGGAAATTGACAGGGAAATAAGCAATAAAACTGGAAAGTTGTCTGGTTATGCATCCAACCCTCATGCTGGTATCTCGTTATGTAGTCGAGCTCGGATACCAGTAGCAACTCCGATATTACTAAGGGGGCTGAAAAGAGGCTAAAAAAATGTTCAGGAGCTTACGAACCCCGTATCGAGCGATCCAACATGGCTGGAGGCGACAGAATCAGACTCGTTACTGAAGGAGTCAGTCTCCCCGCGGCGATTGTCGCTGATTATCGGTAATTATTGATTATTAGTTTCCGCTGATTTCATAATGATGATGAAATATTGCCTAATGATGACGTAATTGCAGTGACAAGCGCGTCTACTGGGCGGACGTCAACAGACTGAACATCGAATCGGTCGATTACGATGGAACGAACAGAAGAGTAAGAATTATTTACTTTACCGACAAGATAATTCAAAAGTATCAGAGAATTACTTGAAATTGCTTGAAAATGAATGTGTTTCAGCAATAAAGCAAAAACAGAATTGGGGGCAGTGTAATGATGATTGATAGATTTCTGATCCAAAAGCAAAACAAACAAAAACAATAATAACAACAATAACAGGTCGTCGGCTCCGGCTACCGTGCCAAGTCGCTGGACCTCTGGGACGATTGGCTCTACTTCACTGACCCGCTCAGCAATGGAGTCTTCAGGATCAACAAGGATACCGGGGGTTCGTCTAGTGGAAAACAATAACACAATGACAGTAACAACAACAATAACAATAACAATAACATCTGCAGGAGAAGCCCAACCAGTAGTCGCCGAAAGACGCGTGCCTGGCACTCTGCGAATCTTCGCTTCGGAGTCGGATCAGAAGACGGCGAACCAGGTTGGTGTAGTGGTGTGCTACGGTAAACGACGTTTCCTATTCGCCGCCTGTCGAATATTGCATTATGTTTGCATCGATTTTCTGATCTTTGATCTCTTCAGGCCTGCACCACAGCTTCGGCCTTCCTCTGCAAGGATAACAATGGAGGATGCGAACAGGTTCGTATGTTGGTGTGGAGCGGTGCGGTGACGTTTACTAATGGTCGCTTGTCACAATTTGCAATGAAATTAAGGATTTTCAGATCTGCAACGTTGTAACCACCTCGGACCTCCCGCGCATCCAGTGCGCCTGCAATGACACCTACGAACTGGTGCAGGTACCCGGCAAGGACTACCCGACGCAGTGTGTGCTGAGGTGAGGCGGTGGTGCGGCGATCTTTACTAATCGTCGCTAGTCAAAAATTGGATGGCGAACAACATAATTGCAGATCCGAAGCGAACACGCAGTGCATCGCGCCCTACAACTTCCAGTGCACCGACGGATCGTGTGAGTGGCGTGGTGTGGTGTGGTGTGCTCCGCCTTTTACCGAAGATCGCCTGTCATAAATTGCTTTGCAGGCATCAAGTTGGGCGCGACGTGCGACGGCAAACCCGACTGCTCGGATGGATCTGATGAGCTGGGCACTTACTGCAGTGAGATATTTGTAATTTTTCCGAGTTTCGAAAATAGTTTGGGTTAGGTTTCACATTCACTACTTACTCTGTAAGCTGTACATGTTTCAATGGATGTAAGCATTGCAATGGTGTAAAAAATAATGTGAGGCGCCTTTTATCAATCGTCGCCTGTCACAATTTCCACTAACCTTTGCAGACACGCGCTCCTGCCCAGATGGCTACTTCCTCTGCACGAACAGAAAGTGCATCGCCAACTCGTTCCGGTTTGTTGTTGTTTTCGTTTTATTTATTTCGAAATATGTTTTTCGAAATATGTTTCACAGTCGTTGCTAATGGCGGAGACTGTCATCTTTTTTCAATTGCTGAGAGCTTCTCTGACCATCGAAATCATAGACGTAATTAATTAATTAATCGTTCCAGCTGCAACCACATCGACGACTGCGGCGACAACTCGGACGAGTTGGAGTGCTCAGCAGCGATTACCTGCCCCGAGGGATCGTTCTCGTGCGCGAACGGACACTGCATCAACGCCACCAAGGTGCGTGGTTTAGGAGACGTTTACGATTAGTCGCTAGTCGAAAATTCAACAAAACTTTAGAATCAAGTGGTGTAGGGAGACGTTTACCAAACGTCGCACTGCAGGTGTGCGACGGACACAACGACTGCCACGACGAGGCCGTCTCCGATGAGAGCTCAGCGACCTGCCCCGGCCTGCCTATTGACTGTCGCGGCGTGCGAATCAGATGCCCGAACACCAACATCTGCATCCAAGTAAGTGGTGTGGCGACGTTTCCTACTCTTCGCTAGTCGAAAATTGCACTAGACTTTCATTTCATGCAATTAGTGGCGCGAACGAATAAAATTCAAATATTTGCAGCCGGCCGACCTCTGCGACGGGTACGACGACTGCGGCGACAAGGCCGACGAGGCGAAGCTGTTCTGTCTGGCTCTGAAGTGTGCCGATCATTAGTGAGTTGGGGGTTGATCTTTGATCTTTAGTCTTTTGAAATTCTAAATCCGGGTTTTCGATTGGTTTCACGACACATACTTGAGCTGTTGGTTCATTCAAAGTCGATTGCATTCTGCGTTCCATTTTAAAAATATCACAACATTTACTGGGTTTCTATTGAAAATTCAGAACCATGGCAACAAAGTAATCGGTTGAATTTCGCGGCGCAATCTTGAGCTGATTGTTCTGGCGAATGCGATACTGTCTTCGCCTATTACGAAAGACCTCATCTGATCTTTGTTCTTTCTTAGCGTCCGGTGCCCCTCTGGCCGCTGTATTCCGGAGACATGGCAGTGTGATGGAGACAACGACTGCGGAGAGGTTTGATCTTTGATCTTTGTAGTCTCTAGTTTGATCTTTGATCTCTGTAGTCTCTAGTTTGATCTTTGATCTCTCAGGGCGCCTGGGACGAGACGCACACGAACTGCACTGACTCTGCGGGCAAGAAGATCTGCGTCGGCGACTACCTGTTCCAGGTTTGTAGTTTGATCTCTGATCTATGATCTTTGGACCTTGTAGTTTGTAGTTTGCTCTTTGATCTTGACATCTCAGTGTGACAACGGAAAGTGCATCTCGCGCGCCTTCATCTGCGACGGCGAGGACGACTGCGGCGATTCGTCGGACGAGCACACGAGGCACAAGTGTGGTAAGGAGAGTTCAAATTTTGAATTCCCGCCTGTTTTTCGCAAAAATGAAACTTCCTATTAGAATTGACCACCGTTTCAATTTTGGATTCGGAGGGAACTAATAAAATTTGAATTGCAGGCAACCGAAGCTGCTCTGACGACGAGTTCCACTGCGCGTCGAACGCGAAGCTCGCGCAGCCCAAGTGAGAAGGCTTTGATATTTGATCTTTGAACTTTCTAGTTTGATCTCTGATCTTTGATCTCTGATATCTCAGGTACGAGTGCATTCCCAAGTCGTGGCTCTGTGATGGTGACGTCACCTGTGCTGGTGGAGAAGATGAGAACAGCGATCTTTGCAAGGTTTGAAATTTAAAGAAGGAGGGATGCGAAACGGCAACTATGCCAGAGGGTATATCCGCGCTCTCTTCATTTCGCACGCTCTCTGGCCCGTTGCCTGGGATCAGGGTGATTTGGCACGCAGCCAACTCGCCATAACTCAGTTCAGAGATGAGATATCAACATGAGAGCTTCACGACTTTTGTTCGGGTTATCAATAGTAACAACACTGGGTTGTTAGATCAGTTACGAAAATATTCGTATTTCTCCTTCTTTAATTGAGATTTTAATTTCGCGCCTGAGTTTTGCGAAATCGATATTTTCTATTTGAAGTTGCCTTTTATATTTTTGTCTTTTTTCATCGCTGAACAGAGAAATAATATCAAATCCTGGTTTGCTCACTTTACATAGCTTTTGTGAAGCACATTTGAACACGTGGGACCAGAGAAACTGCTAGGGAAGGAATAGCCAGAGCAGAAAGCAAAAACAGAGTTCAAAGACCAAAGATCAAAGATCAACTTCAGGGCGACAAGAAGGAGTGTAACAAGGGCGAGTTCCGCTGTGCCAACTCCCACTGCATCCATGCCAATTGGGAGTGCGACGGGGACAATGACTGTCTGGATGGATCCGATGAGCACGCCAATTGCAGTAAGTATTTTAATTGGTTACGGTAATTCTGGGAACTTTGGGATCAGTGAGGTACGATTACGGTAGTGCTACTGTATCCTGAAATGCAATTTGCAAGATCATTATACTCACGGAAAAGTAATCGATTCAGTTATGCTTCGTATTTATAATTTGGTCTCTTCATTCGCTCTTTTTCTAATATCTGATCGTCCTTCCCTCGTTCACTGAAACCTCAAAACACTATTCGAGCTAAACAATTTTTAAAAAAATGTATTTCCACTGTGTTTTCCAGCCTATTCGAAGTGCGCCGAGGGCTTCTGGCAGTGTGCCAACCACAAGTGCATCCCGCAGTCGTGGAGATGCGACGGCAATAATGACTGTGACGATTCGAGTGATGAGAAGGTACGGTAACCAATCGATTACAGTAACCCAAAGATGTACAGTACTCCGATCGATATCTAAATAGTACAGTATTCCGCAATTACGGCATCCGCAGATTACGATATTCAATAATCCATTCAGGAGTGCGCCCAAGTGCACCGCATGGACGGCACGATGCGAGCGATCTGCAAGGCGTGAGTTATTGATTTTCGAAAATTAATAATTTCAGGTTACGGTAGTCTGTGATTACTGTAGCCCGTGATTACCGTAGCCTACAATCGAAAATTGCAGCGGTCAGTACATGTGCGCCAACGGCGACTGCATCGACGAGAAGAAGGTACGGTAGATTACGGTAGTTTTAGATACTGTACTTTTGGAGTACGGTAGACTACGGTAATTATCGATTTCCAGGTCTGCGATCGAAGCTATGACTGCACCGACCAGTCCGACGAGTCACCGCAGTGCTGTGAGTATTGATTTTTTTTTGTTATTGAGATACGGATGTGTAAGCACAGTATGAGCGAAACGAAAAAAAAACAATTATTCGTTCCGTCAATAATTCGTTCCAGTCATCGACGAGTGCGCGCTAGCGGACAAACCACTGTGCGAACAGAAGTGCACGGATCTGCCGATCGGGTGAGAATTCATTTGATAATTCAATGAAGCATTATTCCATTTTTTGTTCGCCAGTTTACCCCCATTAATCAATTAAAAGAAGCAAAGAAGGTTTTTGAAAACTGTTTGAAACACACATGCCTCTTGAAAACTCTGAATTTTAAAATTCTCAAAATTGGGCGCGAGATTCAAATTCGAATTTCTCAGCTACAAATGCGAGTGCTTCGAGGGCTTCGCTATCCAAGACGACAAGAAGAGCTGCGCCAACATCAACGAGTGCACTGGTGAGTGCGCCTTTTACCATTTCTCGCCCTGTCATTTTTCGACGCGGTATGACGCCACCTCAGCGCGGTTTTTTTTGTATTCGGAACAGGATCGAAGAGGAATTGATCGATGCAAGCAATTAGGAAAGAGATCAAAGATCAAAGATCAAATTCCAGAGGGAATCTCGAACTGCGCTCAAACTTGCGAGGACAAGATCGGCACGTACAAGTGTGGCTGCACGGAGGGATACACGCTGGGCAGGAACGATCACTCGTGCAAGAGAGTCGAGAAGGTAAATTTTAACTGGCGAGCTTTGGTAAAAGGCGTCGAGGGCACACCACGTGGCACATCATGTGATGTTCAATGTGGAAAATAGGAATTTGAGCAGGAACAACCACTCTTGTAAGAGAGAAGGTAATATCAATGTCGTAATGCAAATTTTGACTGGCGAGCTTTGGACAAAAGCGTCTCAATCGTACAGGCATTTTAACTTTTGGATACGATCTTCCCGATTCATTGATCACAGTTGTCACTAGCACACTTGAGCAATTTATGAAACACAACTTGCTCTCAATATCCTATGATACTAAGGATTACCTAATGATGACGCAATCTCAGGAACCCGAACCGTTCCTCCTGCTCGCCAACAAGCACTACATTCGCAAGCTCTCCCTGGATGGCTCAGTCTACGAAATGGCCGCTCAAGTAAGTCAAATTTCGACAGGCGACCTTTAGTGAAAGTCGGCGTGCACACACACTAAATCTTTGCAGGGCTTCGACAACGTCGTCTCGATGGACGTCGATCCGGTGGACGAGAAGGTTGGTGGTGTGCGGGTGGTGCGGCCGTGGTGTGATTTACTAAAGGTCGCCTGTTGCAGATCTACGTTGTGGACACGGGCAAGCTGCGAATGTATCGAGTGGGCAAGGATGACATGGATGCACCGTTGTCCAGCTATGAGACTGTACTGAGACACAACGTGTTCGGCACTGAAGGTAGGGAGTTTGATCTTTGATCTTTGTGGTTTTATTTTTCTGGTTTTTTTAAACTGCACTTGGTCCGTCCATTGATCACCATCAGTAACAGTCTGATTTATCTAATTTGTGAAACACATTTGGTTGCTTCGAATGCAGATGTTGGAGTTCTGATATTATATTTAATCTTCAATCTTTGATCTCTCCGCAGGCTTCGCTGTCGACTGGGTCGGTCGCAAGCTGTACCTTCTGAACAGACAGGAAAGAGCCATCAGAGTCTGCGAACTCGATGGACGATACTGCAAGACGCTCATCAGAGACAGGATCACGCAGCCCAAGGTTTGTAGTTTGTAGCTTGATCTTTGATTTACTAGTTTGATCTTTGTAGTTTGATCTCCGAACTTTCTAGTTTGATCCTTGATCTTTGTAGTTTGATCCTGATCTCTCTAGTTTGATCTTTGATCTTTGAGGTTTGATCTCTGATAATTGTAGTCTGATCTTTGATCTTTGATCTTTGCAGGCGATCGCCGTGCACCCGGCCAAGGGCTACCTCTACTTCACGGACTGGTCGCTGCAGCCGTACATCGGCCGCATGGCGCTGGACGGCTCGCCCGGCCAGCTGGGAGACCCGATTGTGAGAAATTCAAATATTTGCAGTTCGCGCCTATTTGTGGCACAGTTGAAAGTTCCTCTTAGAAATGACCATTTATTCAACGAATTTGTCAAAGAACAATATAAACGTTCAAAGATCAAAATTGCAGCTGAAACTGGCAGAGAACGATCTGGGATGGCCCAACGCTCTGACGATCGATTACTACTCGGACAAGTGAGCTATTGTTTTTCTTCTTGTTATTGTTGTTGTTGTTGTTGTTTTCAATCTACTGGCTCCTTTTATTCATAAATCCTAGCGCGAGTTTGAATCACTTTATGGTTCACTGTTATGTTTCACCGGTTTGCAAAATGCAATTATTCTTGGATTTACCATTATGTTGTCGAGATCCAGGATACAAAAATGTATGGCATCCCCATATAGATGGCGAGATAGCGTGTGAAACAAGGAGATCACTGACGTCATTCTCCCCCGCTTCAGACTCTTCTGGGGCGACGCGCACCTCAACGAGATCGGCTTCATGAACCTCGACGGCAGCGGTCGACACCATATCCCCGCCAAGAGGTAGTAATTCGAATTTGAATTTCGCGCCCATAATTCACCGAAGTGACAACTTCCTCTTAGAAACGACCGATTTTTAAAATTTTGGAAATTTATAGCGCGAAATAAAATAAATATTTTAAACTTCCGTGCAGGACCTCGCACGTCTCGTCGATGACCGTCTTCGAGGACTACCTCTACTGGTCGGACTGGAATCTGAGAGAGGTGGGTCGGCTTTTTCTCGCCACTCCGATTGTGTCGCCCAGTTGTGTTTCAATGGTTGTATGAGACGCAGCAAACGAGGTTCGATCAATACCGTACTGCGTCTTTCCATTTCCCATAATCGACTCAAAATGACTCAAAATAGAAAGTATTGCCTAACCATGACGTAATCCCACCTCACAAGCGAGAGAGTGCGCAGAATGAAGAGAGTCTGAAGACTATCAATGACGTCATCTTAGATCATCCGTTCCGACAAGTACACGGGCGGCAACGAGACGGTGCTGCAGCCGGTCATCCAGCTCCCGAATGACGTCAGAGTGAGTGATCAAATTTTAATTTTTTTTTGCTTCCCGCCTCCTATTGCTCGTTTTTCAAAGTCTCTGCAGGAAATCATCGAAATTTTCAGTTTTCCGAAATAAGCGGCGCGAACGAATAAAATTTAAAAATTGTGCAGATCATCCA
This sequence comes from Pristionchus maxplancki, assembly GCA_900490775.1. Classification (NCBI taxonomy): domain Eukaryota; kingdom Metazoa; phylum Nematoda; class Chromadorea; order Rhabditida; family Neodiplogasteridae; genus Pristionchus; species Pristionchus maxplancki. The sequence continues at coordinate 97,598 of LS552744.1, read as the reverse complement.
CCCGCTCCGGCAGCCGATGGGCAAGAACCCGTGCGGCGACGAGAATGGAGGCTGCTCGCACCTCTGTTTAATCTCCGCCGGAGGAAAGGTGTGATCTTTGATCTTTGATCTTTCTAGTTTGTAGTCTGGTCGCTAGTAAGTTTCAATGGCCAGTGTGTTCTGGTTGTGTTTCAAACGATTATTGAAAAACTGTTGGCTGAAGAGGGTTAGTGGTTGACCACCGTTCATTGTGCATACAAAGTGAAATAATCAAGCACCGTTGTAGTCTGATCACTGATCTTTGATCTCTGCTTGATTCAGGACTACACCTGCTCATGCCCGGACCAGTTCACGCTGCTCGAGGACAAGGTTGGTGTGCAACGGATCGACGTTTACGAAATCTCTAAAATCATGTCACTTCTCCATTGCGTGTGCTCGGTCGACGAATCCCAACATTTCAGAAGACCTGCACGGCCAACTGCACCGAGCGGCAGTTCGCGTGCGGCGGCGACGACGCCAAGTGCATCCCCAAACTGTGGTGAGGGCGGCGATTACCAATCTTTTGCAAAACTGGGAATTTTCCATTACGTGTGCAACGGCGACGTTTCCCAGGTACTGCGACGGCGAGAAAGACTGCGGCGACGGCTCCGACGAGCCGGGAACCGACATTTGCGGCGTCCGCATCTGCCCGGTCGGCGAGTTCCAGTGCGCCAACCACAACTGCACGCGGCCGTTCCAGCTGTGCGATGGTGCGTCGGGGTGCAGTGGCCGGACGCCTTTTCCTAATCTCGGAAAACCCATTCATTTTTGCATTGCGTGTACTAGGGCGCCGTTTGTTTCAGGAAATGACGATTGCGGAGACGGTACTGATGAGAAGGACTGCGACAAGCCGTGCGACCCGTGGATGTTCAAGTGCGCCGCGACCGGCAAGTGCATCCCGAAGAGGTACGGTAGGCGCACCACACAGCGGTGGTGTGCAAGTGCAAAGCGACTTTTACTAAAGCTCGCCTGTTGCAGATTCACCTGCGACGGAGACGACGACTGCGGCGATCGGTCGGACGAGAACGACGCTGTGTGCAGTGAGTTGGGCATTTCGAAATAGGCCACGCCCTCTTTTGGCGCCGCCCACTTCTTTAAGCCCCGCCCCTTTTGCAGAGAGTCCCGAGCGCAATTGTACTGCTGAGGAGTTCCGCTGCAACAACCACAAGTGCATCGCCAAGGCCTGGAGGTGAGTGGTGGTGTAGTACTTGGTGCAGTGAGTGGTCGACGATTCCCAAAATCTCGCAAAAACGGACAATTTTGCATTAGGTGCGACAACGACGACGATTGTGGCGACAACTCGGACGAGCCGGCGGAGTGCGCGCAGGAGGAGTGCCGCAAGGGCTGGACGAGATGCTCGGGCAGCTACAGGTACCGTATCCATTGGGCACACGATGATGGTTGATCGCGAACTGACTTACGACTTGCAGATGCATTCCGAACTGGGCCTTCTGCAATGGACAGGACGACTGCAGGGACAATTCGGATGAGAACAAGGTATTAATATTTCCATAAACGAAACCACCGTCGAATTATTTCATCGAATGTTTCCTAGATTTTCAGAGGATTGTGAAACATAGTTGAACGGGATCGAAACTTTGCAATTTTTCCCGAGAAGGCAAAATATCCTTTACTCAACGGAATATGCTTCAACGTGCTCTAAAATAACAGATTGATTACAAACTACGATCGCACTTTGTTATTCAGTGCAACTAAAAACAAGAAACCCCTTCATTCGACGATTAGCCGAATCATCGATTACTTCCAGGAGCAATGCCCGTCGTGCGACGACATTGGCGAATTCAGATGCGCCACCTCGCAGAGGTTCGTGATCTTTGATCCCTGGAGTTTGTAGTTTGATCTTTGATCGCTGATAGTTTGGTCTATCTCTGCGCATTACTCTGTAGCCTGATCATTGGTCTATCTATAGACTAGGCTGCTGTTTGATCTCTGATCTCTCCAGGTGCATTCCCAAACGGTGGATGTGTGACTCGGAGAACGATTGCGGAGACAACTCGGACGAGACTGATCCTTCCTGTGGTGGAACGAGCAGACCTTGCTCGGAGAGCGAGTTCAGGTACGGTAGATTATGGTACTGAGGGGTACTGTAGGAGAGGTACGGTAGGGTACGGTAGTTGGTCCTTGCTCAGAAATCTCAGGTACGGTAGCTGTCATTACGGTGATCGGGGTACGGTAGTGATACTGTATTATTTGGGATTTAGGGTTGCGGGAGGTTACGGTATTAGCGATTTCTATTGATTACTTCCAGATGCAACGACGGCAAGTGCATCCCGGGCAACAAGGTGTGCGACGGCACCGTGCAGGTGAGTGTACCGTATCCTAGAGATACAGTAAGATGTAGTATCGCAAACTGATCGAAATTATTGCATCCTGTCAAATATTAATCCGGAATTGTGTCTGCATTGTCAGTATTGTCAATAGATCATTTCCGAGAACGCAAAATCATTGTTTATTTGTTCAACGAGATATGTTTCAAAGTGCTCTGAAATGCTCAACTGATCAATCACTACAATTATTTCCTCCAAAACGATCAAAACCCGCAACCTGATCTTCTCTTAATTTGATGCACTCTCTCACCGGCCAGATAAGCGATAGAGTGTGCAAAATGAAAAGACGATTATCCGTATTTTGAACTCTAACCTTACATTACCTTGCAGTGCTCGGATGGTCCACATTCGTGTACCTTGTTAGTTCAATCCAAAACATTTTATGAAATACCGTAATCTATCACAAGCTGAGCCTGACCTACCGTACCCTACCGTACTCTTGCAGTGCTCCGACGGTCTGGACGAGTCTCAGTGCAAGATGCGCAAGTGCCGACCGGGACACAAACAGTGCAATGATGGAATGTGCATTGCGGAGCATAAGGTGAGAATGACTACAACCTAGGGTTGGCGATTTGATTCTTTGATGATTCTCAGACACTTTTCATTCTTCATCATTCAGAGCGGTGTGAGTCTGAGAATCGGCGATTCTGAGAATCCATGATTCTCAGAATCCCGGATTCTGAGAGCGATAACTCGCTTAAAAATAGTCGAATAGACTTGAAATTTGGAGGATAAGCTTTTCGTCATGATATCTTCGGATGGTGCAAATTTTAGAATGATCGTTTGATTTTGAAATATCACGGGTTTTCCCTCTCAAGAGAGCCAAAAAATAATATTATCACTTATTATAAGATACTTGTACGAAAAACCGCTTTAATTCGAATAAATGATTACTTTTATTTGCCTCAAACAACAGTTGAAATTTTAGAGAATCCGGGATTCTCTGCGCGATTTCTCAGAGAATCATTCCATTCTCTGTTCGAGAGGGGCGAGCGGTTTTAGAGAGTCATTCCATTCTTTGAAATGCGAGGGGGATCGGTCGGTCCAGAATCAAAGCGCCAACCCTACTACAACCTACGTGTAGGTAGCAGGACGCCGGGGGATAAAACACAGGGTGGTCTTTATGTATGAAACAGTGTAACGATGGAATGTGCATTGCGGAACACAAAGTGAACAAGCTTTATCTGCCCGTCTAGATAGTTGCAACCTGGGATAGTATCACAACAGAATTGAAGGGATACATAGGTAGAGACCACAACGTCATTCACCAAAGTATTCTAGGAGCCTTATTTTCTAGCCCAATATGTTGCTCTAACACTGAATAAGACTATGCTTTTTACCGATTGCCAAAATCTCATCTCTATGCCGAGTTATGGATCAAAAACCACTCTCGCGGAGCACAGCGGGGAAGGGGTAGAACCCAGGACGAGGCAAAAGTGGGCGGAGCCTATTTCTAGCCATAGCGCACAATTAAAAGGCCATAGCTTCGCCAGTCGAGCTGTGAGCTGTGCGACGGTTGGAGAGGGGCGCGAGGTGAGGCCGCTCCCGCGCGCGCGCTAGTCACGCCGGGTAAGAAACCGCCGGGAGAGGGGAGGGAGAGGAGACACGCGCTCGCGGAGGGAGCGGAGAGGGGAAACGCTAACGAGAGTAGCGGCGAAAAACTTCAAACAGCAGGTACTATTGAAAAAGGCAACTAATCTTTGATCTTTCTACTCTAAAAATCGTCTAAAATCAGAAAGAACAATTAACCAAAGGCGCATTTGAGTACGATCACTAGAAATAGGTTAAACCTCTATTTTGGGACTTATTTTGTCATTTTTGACCTACTCAATGATGTCTGATCAAGATGCGCCTCGGGTCGTTTTTGAAGGATGGTAAGAGCTACAAAACAAGCCCCTGCTCGTCCAATTCCGTCGCGAACTCACATAGTACCGCCACTGTCCAGGTTTTGACCGATTCCCTATCCCTCGAAAGGGGGTGGAGCTTGCGGTCTCTATACATAGGGGTAAGAGTAGGCAAAAAGCAGCGCAACGACGGCATGTGCATTGGTTTGTTTGCTGATCTTTGATCCTTGAACTCTAATCTGCACCTTGCCAATAAATCGCAAGTACGTAGAACAGGGATTCATGTTTCTAAGGTTTGATGATTTTTGGGTTTTTTCAACAGCATCTCACTGTGTTAGCGTTTAAATCAGCCCTCATTCGGATTCATAAAACACCTGAAACACAACTGATCGACATGATCAATAAATTTCCCGAGCCGAAAACTTGATCTTTGATCTTTCCCCTTTTCCAGTGGTGCGATCGCAAGAAGGACTGCGCCGACGCTTCTGATGAGAACCAGTGCACGGATGTGGTGCGTTGATCTTTGATCTTTGTAGTTTGGTCTTTGCCCTTTGATATTTAGTTCCTTGATTGTTCAAGATGGTAAACTACTCTTTTGTTTGTAGTTTGATCTTTGTAGTCTGTAGTTTGATCCCTGACCTCTTCCAGTCCCGCCGCTCCTGCTCGCCCTTCGAGTTCGAGTGCGCCAACTCGGTGTGCATCCCGCGCAAGTTCATGTGTGATGGCGACAATGACTGTGGAGATAACAGCGACGAGACGACGAATGAGTGCAGGTACTTGTCGACTACAGTAACCCTGTACACCACGATGCACACAACGATCGGTGATCGACAACTGACTGAATTTCCAGAAGCGCCTCGTGCGATCCTCCTCTTCGCTTCCGCTGCGCGCACTCGCGCCTGTGCCTGAACATCCTGCAGGTACTTCTCGACTACCGTAGTCTTGGCACACAACGAGTGTTTATCGTGGACTGATTTAATTACCGTACTCCAGCTGTGCAACGGCTTCAACGACTGCGGCCCGAACGACTTCTCCGACGAGCACCTCTCGATGTGCTCCTCCTTCTCCGAGTACGGCGACTGCAGTCTCACGCAGTTCAAGGTATCGACTACAGTACCCAGGCACACCACGGGGCACACCACGATCCGCTATCGCGAACTGACTTAATTGCCGTACTATTTGTAGTGCGGAAACGGCAAGTGCATCAACGCGACGCTCGCGTGCGACCGCAACGACGACTGCGGCGACGCGTCCGATGAGATCGGCTGCGGTGAGCATTTGAATTTTGAATTCGCGCCAATTATTGCGTCAATTTGATGGCGTAATGCAAAAAAGTCGATTTTTCAATAATTCTGATATTTTGGCGGGAATGTTAAAATTCAAATTGCAGCCAAGAAGGACGGCAAAACGTGCGACTCACACCACGACAACGGCGGCTGCAAGCACCTGTGCACTGGTGAGTGTAGTCTGATCTTTGATCTTTGACCTCCCTAATCTCCTTCATCTCGTTTTCCTCTTCTACTCGTCAATGTTGCATAGGTTTCAATGTATATTCGAATAACAGTGTAGTTTTGATATTTAGTGCTTCCTCCCCCTAGATATACTATTAAAATAAAAATAAAGCGATGACGTCATTTCCCTCATTTCCAGACATCCAAGGCGGCGGGTACTACTGCCACTGCCGCGACGGCTTCCGACCCTCACCCGCCGATCCTCTGGATTGTATCGACGTCGACGAGTGCGTGGGTGAGTGAATATTCAAATTTGAATGTCGCGCGCAATTTGAGCAACTTTAGAACGTCTCTACATAAAAAGACCAGTTCTGAGAATTTATGATTATTGATCTTTGATCTTTCAGGCAACAACACGTGCACGCAGATCTGCCACAACACCAAGGGATCGTATGTCTGCAGGTATGATTCGAATTTGAATTCGCGCCAAAAAAATACAATTTTTTTAAAGTCTCTACACAAAGTTCACTGTTTTTTTACGATAAACTGAAAATAACAACAAAAACAAAAACAACAGTTCGAAAACAATTTGATTCAGATGCCACGAGGACTACGAGAACAACGTCGTCGTGGGCGCCATGACCGGCAAGGACTGCAGAGCGAAGGTACGGTAACTTGAGGCTACCGTAACCCAGAAATTCCGTTCGAGATCCACCGATATCCAATTCTTTTTCGAAAGACCGCTCTGCAATGCTCTCTTAGGTTTCACGAAAGATAGAAAGTCAATCGGCATTCGAAGACAACGATAGCATTCAGCAGCTTAGTGCAGATAGAAAACCCAATCGACCCTCCCGACATGTGAGAGAACGATCTTTGATCTCTTGCAGGGCGACGCGGCTCACGTCATCGTCGCCGCTGACGACGAGTTGGTGCTCGTCGGTCTCGGCGCCGGCCTGGGCGTCAACCGCCATGCAGCAGCTCATGTAAATTCAAATTCAAATACCCGCCAACTTTTTTCAGCTTTTGAAAGTCTCTACACAAAATAACTAACTTTTTGGGAAAAAAATTTTTTTTCGAAAATTTCTCGAAAAATTTCAACAGTGGAGCAATTGCTAGCGAAATTTCGGCGCGAAATTCAAATTCGAATTCCGTAGGCTCCCGACGAGGACAACGACATCGTTGCCGTCGACTACGACTTCCGCAACGGCTACATGTACTGGGTGGACGGCACGGCGCGCAAGGTGTACCGGTGAGTATCGTACCTTGGCGCACCTCAAGTGTCAATCGATAACTGATTTTTTTCGAAAGTCTAATGCAAATTTGGACGCGGGACCTATTTTTCTAGATTTATGGCGCGAAATTTAAATATTTGAATTCAGATCGGCTATCCTGACCGGCAATCAGTCGCACGAGGGACAGGTGCTCGAGGTGGACTTTGGCGGGCTTGGACACACCCCGTTGTCCATTGCTGCGGACTATCTGACTGGGTGAGCGTGATCTTTGATCTTTGGAGTTTGAGGTCGAACCAATGATCACCCATTTATGTTTCACGTCGTTTAGAAAGCCAATTGAAGTTCAGACTTAGTGGTCCTCGTCTGAACAAACAATAACAAAATAAATAATTTTTCTTGAAATATGATACCAGATCTTTGACTCGACTCTAGTTTAATCTTTAATCTCTGATCTTTCCAGCAACATCTACATCTCCTCCGTTGCCGACGAGGATGGACAGAGCACTCGAGTGAAACGACGATCGGAACCCGCGCAGAGAGACCCGAACAAGGGAGCTATCTGGGTGGCGAAGAGTGATGGACGGTGAGAAGTTGATCTTTGATCTTTGGAAGACCTTAGGTGGATCAAAAAACGAGTACTGATTCTGTACAAGGGAGATCAACGTTATTTTGAAGCCTAATGCAAATTTGGACGCAGCCGCTATTTTTCTCATTGTATTGGCGCGAGATTCAAATTTGAATATTCGCAGGTACCTCCACAAGGTGATCGGCGGCCACCTGCAGCTGCCCACAGCCCTCGTCGCCATCCCCGCCCTCGGCAAGATCTGCTACGCTGATTCAGGGTTGCACGCGAAGATCGAGTGCTGCGAGATGGACGGAAGTCATAGACAGGTACGGTAGAGATGAGGGTACGGTAGCTAGGTTACGGTTGAAAAAGGGGTATATGGGTTACGGTAGCTACGATGATGGGAGTCATCGACAGGTACGGTATTGATTACGGTAATTTGAGCCTAACGTTAAGGCAACAAGAGTTCAACGTTTGCGTGAAACGATTGCACGATCGGATATGCTTCACAAATGCAATTTCTCTTGAATGGCTCGCATTATTCAATTTCTGTTTTTTTATTGCTTCCACAAAAACACCAAAGCCTCACAATCATCTATTGACTCAACCCGATTATCCCCTCAGATTCTGGCGAAGGAGCTCATCTACTCGCCGTCGTCGATGGCCGTCGATGAGGGCAAAGGAAACAGAATTTATTGGGCGGATCCCAAGTTCAGAAGGGTCTACTCGGTGCTGCCTGATGGTACGTGATAGCATTTATCTACGTTTGTTTTCTTTTTTCTCAGCCGTGATACTGGCCTAGCAGTGTCCTCCCGCGAGCCCAGTCTCGAAGTCGGGATGTACCTTTACCTTTTACCTTTTTGCTCAGCCCAGCGGCCACCTGGACGCAATAGTTGTTGCAATCAGTTATCTTTTCAGGTCATGTTCATTCCGGATATGTTTCAGCATAGTTGCAAAAGTATGACATCGTGCGCTTCTCCATTAGTATTGCGTTCAATTTTAAACAAATTTCAAACTATATCTAGTGTGATCAGATCTCTTCATCCCTGACCTCCTTCCAGGAACCACTTATCAGTCGGTTCACTATAGTTCCCTATAGTTTGCTCTCAGAATATGGTCTCATTCTAATCTTTGATCTCTCCAGGAACCTCCCGTCAGACGGTCGTGCACGACGTCAACGTGCCCTACGCCATCGACGTCTTCGAGAACAACGTCTACTGGGCGTCCAGAGAGACGAAGACGTTGTACGTGCAGGTGAGAATATTTAAATTTTTAAATTCGCGCCGGAACCAGCAAAGTTGCTGGCGTAATGCAAAAACGGCACGATTTTTTCGTTCTTTTATCTCCAGGGATAAACTAGTAACTGATCTTTGATCTCAGGACAAATTCGGTCGCGGTCGCGTCTCGATCCTCGCCTCAGACCTAGAGGACATTCACGCCGTGCGAGTGAGCCAGAAGTGAGAATTGCTTGACTTATTTGAATTTTGAATTCGCGCCAGAACCTCAGCAAGATTGATGGCAAAGTGCAAAAAAGACATGATTTTCGATGTGTTTCACAGACTTATAAAATGATTGCTGACTTGCTCTTGTAATCGGTGCTTGTCCTTACTTCAAACAAATTATTCAACATATTTAGTTTTTATTAAACCCACCTAATTAATTAAGATACGCCCGCGACGCGACTCGTCAGCGGTCACCCTGCGAGCGTGCTGCCTGCTCCCATCTCTGCGTGCCCCTCGCAAGGGAAGGCTTCGCCTGTCTCTGCCCCGGAGAGGCTCTGCCCAATCCGGTTAGTGATCTTTGATCTTTGGTCTTTGATCTGTAGCTTTTTCCTATTGCATTTGATTGGAATGGTGGTTCGGGGAATGCTAGCAGATATGTTTCATAGCATCCAATTATCACAACATTTTCGATTTCTACAATTGTCCGTTGACATCTGTTGAAAAAAACACCGAATCTTTATCTCTGATCGTTGACCTTTGATTTTCATAATTAATAATTCCAGGACGGCTCCTGCAACGCACCCCGCATGGAGGCACTCGTAGCGCCCAAGCAGTGCAAGGTGAGGAGTGTGATCTTTGATCTGCCTAGAATCTAGTCGACGCTCGAAGCTACACCCCTTTCGCGACCTTTCCATTCTTTTCTATCTTTGATCTCTCTAGCCTGATCTTTGACCCATCGAAACTACACTCTAGTCCCGACCTTTCCAGTGCACCAACGGCGGTCTCTGCTCTCTGGACGGCGCGTGCACGTGCCTGCCCGACTTCGAGGGCGAGCATTGTGAATCGGGCAGCAGTGTGAGCAGACAGGTTTGTAGTTTGACCTTTGTAGTTTGTAGTTTGATCTCTGATCTCCGTAACTACAGTGTTAATATTGACCCTCTCAGCTCATTGGCTCGTTCGCTGGCTCGATCTTCATGGGCATTCTCGTCTTCTTGGCGCTGGCCGCCGCTTGTGGACTGGCCGCGTTTGGAGGTAATTAAACAAACAAATTAAAATATTTGTATATTTTTGTTTTATTTTTCTCTGGATTTTATGATAGAGGACTAGCGTCCTACCGGCCGCTAGGCCTCCGGCGGCCCCTGCCGGGGGCGGGGGGCTCGCTACGCTCGCCCCATTTCGCTACGCGGTCGGCTTGCGCCCTGCGGGCGCGCGCCGACCGCTCCGCTAGAGGTGCGAGACGTAAAATGACCGAGCAAATCCCATCACTCTCCCCTCTAAATCGGATTAGCCCTCTCGCCTCGCCCTTGTCCCTCGCTAATCCAATTTATTCCGCCAGATTCGGTCTTCCAGAAAATATCGAAACGCGTCTATATATAGGCGATGTTAACCACGAAAGACAGTGGATCAGTCGTCTCCACTCGCTCGCACTCTCTCGCTAATCCAATTAATTCCGCCAGATTTCTTCGGCCTGTGGCAGATACGTGTCGAATATGCTTTTGCGTCTATATATAGGCGATACGCCATAAGAATATTAAGTGTTAGAGACTTTGGAATATTTTAGTAGACTCGATGAAACTCATTCCGCTCCAATTTCAATCCTCGAAATGCATAAGCGAATCGTGCATTTCGGCAAACAATGAATCACTTTTTTCGCTCTCACGCTAGTCACAATCGTTGATTTTTTGCTCAAATAGTTGTTTGGTTCCCTTCAATCGTATTTCAACCGAGGTAACTTTGCTAAAATAATGAATTTGATGACTAGTAATTAATTTAATTTAATTAATAATTAAGTAATTAATTTTGTAGGCATGAAGCTGTACCAGAAGCACGAGCTCTTCGCTAAGAAGAGGGACGCAGCTGATGATTCGTCCGTCGTCGCCTTCCATGGCAACGTCGTGTCCTTCTCGAATCCCGCCCTCGAGACCAAACAGGTTTGTAGTTTGATCTTTGATCTTTGTGGTATGTAGTTTGATCTTCGTAATCTGTAGTCTAATCCCCGATCTCCCCCCAGGAGCCCACCCCGATGGAGTACTCGATGCAGCAGATGTCATCGACGAGCACCTCAACGAGCAAGACCGGAGGTGAGATACTTTACGGTTCTGGCATTTCCCGGCTCTGCCTAATTGACGGCTCTGGATAATTGATAATTCCCGGCTTTCAGGCGCCTCGACCACGTTCTCGAACCCGGTGTACGACCTGGAGGCGGACGAGGACATGCCCTCGTCGAGCACCCGATCTGCGTCGTTCCGGTGAGAGAAAATTTGAATTTTGAATTCCCGCCAATATTTTGTGATTTTAAAAAGTCTCTACACAAAATGGCCGAAATTTTGGATTTTTTCCAATTCAAAAATATGTTTCAAGGAGATCATTTATTCTTGAAAACTAGAATGCCTTAATCGGAGTGCGACAGCCACCTCTACACAAAATGACCAATTTTTAAAAAGATTTGTGTATTGTTTGCGCGAAACTCAAATTTGAATTGCAGATCGACGACCTCATCCGATCTTCCTCCTCCCACTGGCGCTGACATCATCGCGCCCGCCCAGAACCTCATGATGTCTGCCGGCCCGCGACCGGAGATTCCGCCGCGACCTAAAGCCCGGTCGGCCTCCGCGGACAAATCCGGTCTCGTCGACATTCCCCTGCCTCCCGATGAGGAAATCACCGACGTCTAAGTGCTCAAAGCTACCGTACCCTAACTTAATCACCCCCTCAAAATCTCGTGTTCATTCCCTAACGTGTTCTCCTGTACATAGCGTATCGACTACCGTATCCATCCCGCTCAATTCTAGTTATTGATTGAATCCCCTCTATGTCGGCCAGAAAGCCCCGGTCATTTTATTTCACATACACATCACGAAATCTTTCATCATCCGAGTTTTTGGGTCAACAAAAGAAAAAAAGCCGCCGTACATTCGCCATATCCATGCGATTTAGCCTCAATTTCGTTACACATTTCATTCTGATCCCGAGAGAATAATATAGTAGTGTAGCTTGTCTGTGTTAATCCCTGCATTGTTATTGTGATTTGAGTAAGATAAAGAGATTTATTTACGAGCTTTCGAGCGTCGAATAGACTTAACAAGACAGAAATCGGGGAATTTACAGAAACGACGACGACAGACGAGAAGAGTCATCAAATGTTTGCTGAAACCGAAAAATGATCTCTAGTCGGCTAGTACAAACTAGCGCTCTAGTCCACTCATAGATGGACAGACATTGCTAGACGCACCCATGAATTTGCTACATCCGTAAGTAGCAATTACCTAGAAAGGTAGGCTTTGTGTTTGGTTATGATCAACATCAACATGGAATGCTCTCTTCTCTGTTCATTTTCATTCTCAATCGCGTAATTAATCCATCTGAATCCGCGAATGTCTGAAAGCATAATTCGATTAGCGCTATGGCAACAATGGTTGTCTCGATTTCTTGTCGCTCGTGGGCGTATTATTCAGAGTGTCGCTAGGCCCTCATCATGCCAATTGTATCTATGCTTCTTTTCATTTCTTTCCGATCCTCTGAGAAATTAAAGAAGTGCAGAAAGAGAAGGATGGGAGAAATTTCAGTTACTCGCTCGTTAAAGGAGGACAAAACTCAATATTTTCGGGGCAAATCTGACCACGTGGTTAGGTCGGACCCTTGAAGTACAGGAGACATTCGAAAACTAGAACGTTCTACGTTTACTATGAAGCGAGAAAAGCGCGCTCAATGTTTCGACAGGGCACAGGCAATTTCAAGATGCGCGGTGCAAAGGGATGGCAGAGACACAGAGAAGGGAAGAGGGTGAGAGAGAGGAGGGGACTCTAGTGTACTCTGCCGCTCTAGCCCCTTTCCTTCTCCCCTCCCTCCCCACAGTATCTCACCCTGATCGCACAGGGAATTGGCTCTTCAAATGTTGGGGTTTTGCCCTCCTTTAAGATTTCTCCAGGCTAGTCCTCCGAACCGACAAAAGTCCTCCGAACTGATAATTCCTTACAATTCAATTTTGTCCCTCAATTTTCTGCACTTTTGATGGCCGAAATTCGGACTCCGAATCATGCGCCTTTCACGATTTTTGTGACATGTAAGAGTCGTCATACTACAAAGCTGAACGCAACCTGCGAACCTTACGGACCTTTCTATTGTTGTTGGGATCACAGCTCATGCGTCAACTATACACATTTCGCACTTGCCCAAGCGTCATACAAGGATCAGAAATATGTCTCGTTTAGCCACTCGTCATTCCGAGCCATGTTATCTCAAACATCCCGTACGATTTCTTTTGCAGCGCCATTTTCTCTAGCTTAGCAGTGATAATCCAGCTAGCGTGGGAACCATTTCTATTTCAACAGTTTTTAAAGCTTCCGAATTTTTGAAAAGGATGCCAATCTCCTTCACTTTGCCGTATTCTCTCAATTAGATCTCGAAACAAAAGCCGAAGTCTCTTCATTTCGCACACTCTCTCAACAGCCTAATGGGCGAGAGAGTGCGTGAAATGACGAAACGGCGACCCTTTTCTCCTCTCAATGATTCTAGCACGCCCTATGATGTGGAAATCACTCCAAACTCCCATGCGTCAATGTTCTCACGCAGTTTTTTCTAGTCTCTGTTTTTCTGGTGGAACAACACCCGTGTCTACCTTTTGATCTGCTCTGTCTCTCCCGCTCTGTCTCACCGGTGAGAGAGTGCGTGAAATCGAGAGAGCCAGACAATTCCTCCAGCCGCCATTAGCGCCGCGCCGCCCGCTCACAGCTTAATGAGATTTTCGTCGGCATTCGAGGAAAGGTCGCTGACGCTACTTTATTGCTCGATGAAAGCGCTACCATTCTTAGCTAGGATTCATTGAACGTTTCGAGTTGTCCCTTGTAACTTCCTGCCTTGAGTCGCACTTAATCTTCGCAAAGTAGCTATTGAAGTGTTCTTTGTCTTATAAAACCTCCATTTCCCTTCAACTTCGCCTCTTTGGTTTGTGAATAATGAAGAATGAGAGTGCATCTAACTTGACACTCTCCGTCTGCTCAGGCCTTATGCCGCACTTTGAGCAATCGTCGCAAAGTAGACATTCACGTGTGTAATCGACGTATGTAGATGGAATTCTTCACCTCGCAAAGTCTTTCAACTCATTCGGCACTTTGGCTAATAGCTCGTCGTCTCTCCCCACGTCTCTTCTCCCTCTTGCATCTCTGCTTCAGAAAGATATTTGACGCTTAGCCAATCTCGGTTACGACTCAATTAGCACTTTTCCATGATCTTGTACGAGTATCTGATGTTTCGTCGTAGTTTAAAGACGTCGAATAATGTCGTCGTGAAATGGCCTCGATAAGTTCACCGAACCTGCCCGCGGACCACATTGTTCCCTGAATAACGCCCTTACTTTTCCACTTCACGACTTGTTCAGGGTCTCAATTCTTTGGCACCTGCAGACTTCTGAAAACTATCTCATTCCTAGTCTAGTTTAATCACCTGTTCGACGAGGTTACACATGCATTCGTTTGTGTGAAATTGTCTACTATTTGCCTTTGTTTCTTTGATCTCGGCGATATTTGGCAAAGGCGGAAATTTGAGTCGATTTGCCCTTTTAGGTAGCCTCTACTATTACGAATCTTTGACTTTGAAAGTCACCTGCCTGCTTGATTCTTGCTCAGCCCCGTCACATGGTCTGCTCTTTCACGTGTGATTCCGTTCTTATTTGGTAATTACGCTAATTACTTTAATTAATTAAACATATTAATTAATAATTATTACCTACTCATTTAGATGGAGAGGGACAAGGAATGTCTAGTGGCGGATAAACTAGCAGCAAGTGCCCCCTACGTCGTCTTCCTTGCAGTGAAAGTAAATTTTTTTTTAAATTTATCTTTTCAAAACAACACTAAACACTAACCAAGCCACAGCTATCATCAGCCATAAACATTCACGGTAAAACATACCCGAGCGAAATAATGAGTTGGGGAACGAGGATAGAGAGAGTTTCTTTTGAATTCCACGAATCTCTTTGCTGTAAATGAAATCAGCGTGCATGCGAAATAAGGTTATCAGAGAGAATCAGAATGGTAAGCGCACGAAATTTATTATTTTTATAAGCACGTAATCGACCTCGTCAAACTGATAATTCACAAAGAATCACTGTCAAATGGATTCAATGAAACTCACCTGGAGAATCAGACATTTGGTTCTAAATCGTGCAATTTTTCAATTGTAAGATTAATTTAATTCCTCCCAGGCGATTCTCTGCTACGTCTCGCTCGTCCTGCTTGTGTGGCACGTGAAGAGGAATGTGAGTTCTTTATATCTACCTGCTTGGGCCGGATTACGGTAATAAAAATGTGTAGAAATATCAGCGAATAAATCGATCACTGCTCATAGTGCACATGGATTATTGTAATCGCTTTAAAATGAAGAACAATCAGTTGTCGATCACTCGCCAAAGTGCGCCTAGCATACTGTAGTCGACTGTATTGCAGAGCGTGCGCTGGCTGGTGCACACGAACACGAAGATCGTATTCGGCGCCTATCTCGTGTGCAATTTCGTCGCCAGCGCGGCCTTCGGTGTGATCTACACGATCGACACGCTGCGGTAGGTCATGACAGCTTGAACGACGGAAATCCGTCTCTTCATTCCGCACACACTCTCCGAGCGACGGCAGAGCACGTAAATGAAAAGGCAGCTCCTTCATTTTGACAACTCTAATATCACGAATTTTCGCTACAACACTCGTCGCTTTGGATGCACAAAAATAAGGTTGATCTGGCTATTTCCAGGCTATGGCTGGGCGGCCCGTGCCCCCTGCTCGATTTTCGGATAGTCTTCACACTGCGAGGCATCGGAATTATCGGTTAGTTTCCCAATTCCAGTTGTGTTTCAGTGATTGATAAAACGTCATTGGCGATCTATGGATCTAATGATATCGATGAAACTTTTGTTTGAAAGCAAAAAAAAACTAATGCTTGGTTTTTCATAGACAAATAACTATCAACAATTTAATTGCAGCCCTAATGAGCGAGATCCTCTGCGCCCTCATCCTCTCGCTCGAGCGTCTCTACTCCTCCTTCTTCCCCGTCCAATTCGAGAAGGCGAGGAGTGTGCTGCTCAGTGTCTTTGCTGTTATTGTGGCGGTGAGATTCGATTTTTCATATTTTTATGTATTCGCCAGTTAAGTTTCAAAAGTTCTTGAAATAGGGAGGTGGATCTGTCCCTCAATTGTTCAGGCGCATTTCCGTGAAATAGCAAAATAATCTTGAAGTATCCTAAGATAGCCCTTCCACAACCTGAAATTTTTTTTTAAAGCTATCTATTTCAAACAGGTGCTGCTCGTCGGTGGGCCGCGAGCAAGTCGGCCCACCGACGAGCACCACCTAGCGTAGTCGCTTTCGACTGTAAAATCGCTTGATGTGGCCGAACCTTTACCTTTACCTTTTATTTCAAACAGAGAACATTAAAAGGCGCGAGTTAAATAAATTTAAATTCAGATTCTCTCCGCCACCTCCGTCATGGTCGCTTTTCTCGTCCCTCTGGCCAACTTCACCACCCTCGTACCGACGACGAATCTGAAGCAGAGGGAGACCGCCGACGGATATCAGGTACTGAATGACGGATGAGAGGGGATTTGGCGGCCTGTTACGTTTCCGGCTCTGAAACCTTGGCTATAGGAACCCAAAGCAATGTCGTCGAGAGGTTACAAGGGACTAGGGGAGAGATCGGACATTTGCGCTCGAATTCCCGGATCGGGCTCTCTTATTTATTTCGAAAATCATAGAGATATCTCGACTTGGAAAATCCCAGTTTCTGGATTCGGCTTTGAGATATTCCGATAATCAATGAATCCTCTGCAGACGATGATCTACATCATGATCGGCATGGAACTGGCGGCGATCATCACCTTCCATCTCGGGTGAGCATTTTAAAAATGCGATTGTCATCACAGACGTTTTCTAATAACTTTTCTCAATTTTTCAACTCTGTAAATCTGGCGAAATTAACTTGAATCCTGGAACATATATTTCTACTTCCCAGTTGAGTTTCATAAATCAAAGATATAGGTGTGAAAATGAAAAAAATGTGTCAATCTATAAAGAATTGCTTCGTCGCATGAAATCGTCTCTTCATGCAAAGCAATCAATGAAATGCATTTTCAGCATGCTCGTGAACTATTGCCGCAAGCCGAGCCCCGCATCCGCAGCGTCCATCGCGTTGCTGTATCAGGTGAGCTATGTACTTGGTCTTGAGCAGCTTAGATTGGCCGAACTGTAGAGATACTGGGGTGCTATAGTTTTTTCGATTAAAGGAAATCTATGATTTTAACAAAATATCGATCGATTTCCAGCTCAAAGAAAACGCCGAAGTCATCGCTACCCTCCTTCCCATCGAGTACACCCACTCCGCGTTCATGTGCACGATCACCTTCGGAATGGCGCTCTATCCTAAGGTAAAAAATCAAAATATCACCTATTTTTGTTTTGTTTTTCCTCCAAAGAAATGCCGGACCAATCATTGGAGCTTCTCTTGCTTGCTCTATTGATGAAACTCATCCGATTTGTTAACACAGCTCTTCTGAGAGATCGCATGTGGCCATTTACAAAATGTTCAAAGTGCTCCGATCAGCCCCAAATTTTGAGGGTTCATGCACCTATGGTCTAGTAACAAATCACAGACTTGGATAGGCCGAGGTACCAAAAACACCCTAAACCCGGCGCTTGTAAGTTTCAAACTTCGAAAATTCATAACTTGCTTTAAAGTTATGTTAGAAACTTCTGCAAAAGCGGAAAATGACCGCCTTGAAAAACTGAACAACTTTGCTGTTGAACACAAAACTGAGCAAAAAATACGAAAAAAATATTTTTGAAAAATCATATTCTGGACCAGAAAATCACTTTTCCCCGAAATTTTTTTCACATGTTCCGATGAGATCTTTCCAGATTCGAAATCTACGTACTTTTCTGGTACAGATCGTTTTTTTCGCAAAGCAATTCACCGTATACATGTCAAGTTCTATCGCCTTCAAGATCAACGTTTGAGCTCATTTTTTCAATTCTTCGTCGAAATCTTCACTGCGTGAACCAAATAATAGCGGTTTTGAGTGGTTTAAGACGTTTTCAGTATCGGAGATTCATAAAATAGTGTTTCCTCGCATTTAAAACTCGTTTCTGAAAAGTCGATTTTTTGACCTTCGAAAAATGTCGATTTTTTAAAATTTCTTAATTATCAGATTTTTCTTCTAAAAATCATTCAGTAAGCATTTCTGAATACACTGTGAGCATTTTCAACCGTAAGATTTTTCCACATAGGATTTTATTTCAGAGTTAACATCACTTTCGGTGTTTTTGAGTAAAAACGATTATAAAGACATCGAAATGATTCCAATTTTACTCAAAATCACTTTTAATTATTATAAGTATTCTCGCTGCGGCAAATGGACATTAACAATATTATATTTGTCAGTTTCGAAAAAATCGATTTTTTTCGAAGGTCAAAAAATCTACTTTTCAGAAACGAGTTTTAAATGCGAGGAAACTCCATTTTATGAATCTCCGATACTCAAAACGTCTTAAACCACTCAGAACCGCTATTATTTGGTTCACGCAGTGAAGATTTCGACGAAGAATTGAAAAAAATGAGCTCAAACATTGATCTTTAAGGCGATAGAACTTGGCATGTATACGCTGAATTGCTTTGCGAAAAAGACGATCTGTACCAGAAAAGTACGTAGATTTCGAATCTGGAAAGATCTCATCGGAACATGTGAAAAAAATTTCGGGGAAAAGTGATTTTCTGGTCCAGAAAATGATTTTTCAAAAATATTTTTTTTCGAATTTTTTGCTCAGTTTTGTGTTCAACAGCAAAGTTGTTCAGTTTTTCAAGGCGGTCATTTTCCGCTTTTGCAGAAGTTTCTAACATAACTTTAAAGCAAGTTATGAATTTTCGAAGTTTGAAACTTACAAGCGCCGGGTTTAGGGTGTTTTTGGTACTTCGGCCTATCCAAGTCTGGGATTTGTTACTAGACCATAGGTGCATGAACCCTCAAAATTTGGGGCTGATCGGAGCACTTTGAAAATTTTGTAAAGGGAGGGTCTCGATTTCATGCAATCTCTCAGAAGACCTGTGTTAAGCAATGCCTCAGCATTCCTGTATTTCTAATTCAGCGGAGACTTTTTTCATTTCAGATAGTCCAGGAGCAGACGGAACTCAGTCAGCAGATCTTCCTTGAGGTGAATTCACTTTTGAACAACAATTAATTAGTTTCAATCAATTAATTACCTTAATTAATAAATAATTAATCCCAGATCCTCTCGATGCCGGCCCACTTCACGCTCTTCCTCGTGCTCATTCTCGAGTACAAATTGGCACGGTGAGGGATGATCTTTGATCTCTAAAAGACCTTTTTGGATACCAGTTGCTGCATTTTTTTGTGAATCCGTCAATCATGGGGAAAACGGAACTCCGAGTCGTACTTGACTTGCACTATACTTTTCCGTTTTATACTAGGAACCATTGGGAGGGTTGATCTTTGATCTTTGATCTCTAATCGAATTCATTCAGCAGACGTCGTCGTCTTCGTCACTCGGTGATCTCGAACGAGACGGCCGTCTACTTCCAGAATCTGCGGAAGCAGTGGGCGTGACCTACCCCCTGACCCTCCGACCCTCCCTTTGACCTACTTGGTACCTTCCGAATTCTTCATTTAATTGATTGACAAACTAACCGATCTAGGGATTCGATATTGTTGAATTGCCTCACTATAACCAACTTGACCCTTCACTTTTTATGTGATCCTGTAATACCCAATTCTCCAACGGAGAAGCCTTATCCCAATTTGACTGTGTTGCCCCTCACTTACCAATTTTAATGACCTACGAGTCGTGAGTAATAATGGGTAAAAAATTTGTTGTTCTATTCGAATCCAAGACTGATCTCTTTTTTCTCACCTCACGAACATCTATAAAGAACAAGCCGCTCGCTTGGTAAGAATCAGGGTTGATTCACAAGGCATGTTCTCTCCTTTGACGGTCAGAGAGGTGAGAGAGCACGTCAAAAGGAGAGACTAATCTCGGTCAGATGTCCATCACGTTCGACCCCCTGGAAGTGCCCAGCATTCCAGCCAGTGTTTCCCGCCCATTCATCATTGTTCAGTTTTGTTGCTCAGCTGTTCGCTATAATCGGGAAACTGTAGATGGAGAGAATCAATAAACGTGCTCGTGAAGATTCGCAGGATGCTTCATCTGCAAAAATTAGCAAGCGAGGAATTGTGAGTCTCTATGCATTTCGTATATTGTTATTCGGAAAATTAAACGATATCGTCACATTCACTTCACTTGCACAATTACGATCATCTTGAAACACATTTGAACTCCCTTATGTCGAAAGCATTCAGGACCACCTCACGAGTCTTCCCGAGGACTGTATGCTGGATGTTTTTGAAAGGCTGGATCAGTAAGTTCTTATTCCAATGACTTCCAAAATCAGATTTTACTTTTTTTACATATAGCTTAGGCGAGAACTGAAAATTTGCTGCTTATCTATTTTTATTATCAGTAATGATCTCGACCAGTTGGCCACGCTGGGTTGGTACATGCATCATTTGGCAGGGATGTCAAGGAGAAAAGCGACCAAAGTCAGGGCACAGAAGCTCACGATTCTGCAGGTTCGATATTTAGACGATATTTGTGCTTATCATTTTCATCGATTGAATGCCAGATCGACCCTGCCCGCTTCCACTTCACTGTCAACTATCGTGGTCGCGATCACTTCTTGATGATGGAGGGCGATTTTGCAGTTTTGACAGAGGTGATTAAAGATATAGTAAGTTGCGATCTATTCATACTTTTGTGGGGAGTAATATGTTTAGAGACCGCAACGTGATTCTCAAAATAAACAATAGGATATTCTGTCTGTGGGCAAAATGTCGCTATGAGTCTAAATAAGACCATACTTCTTACCGTTTGTCAAAATTAAACCCCTGAACCAAGTTGCACGTAAAAAAGTGCACTATTGCTAGGGGCCGCAAGCTCCGCCCACTTTGTGTTGACATGATTTCGCCAAAAAGCGAGACGGAGGGAGTACAGAGCTCATTCTAAACGAAATCACTCGTCCAAAAGCGCGTTGGATAGCTATTCCCATCCCCTATCGATTGAGGAGGACACGAAATGTGCCAGACATTTTTGAGTAGGTCAAAATTGATGGTTTAGGTCGC
>LS552744.1:30252-63848 GCA_900490775.1 Pristionchus maxplancki | reverse complement strand
AGAACCGGCATTTTCAACGCACTTTCCGGTCGTCTCTCGTTTTGAAGCGAGCGACTGTTTTTGTTTTGCGTTTTTCTTTATTATTTTTAATTTTTATAAAATTTCTTTGTTATAATAGTTATTCTACACTGAAGGACTAATGGATAGGACGATTTAGAACACTCTAAGTGCATTTTGGTGATTTTGATGGTGGTCCCTATATTTAATAATAATATTTAAAAAAAATCAGTCCTCGATCGCACAAACTTGCCATCTACCGTACCTCGCTCCGTCCTCAACGTGGGCAACGTCGACGGCGTGGTCCTCGCTGCCCACCGCCAGCAGCTGGCCGTCGTGCGAGAAGGACACGCATCGGATGATGTAGTCCAGTCTGCAATGAATATGAAAAATTAGGGCATGATATGGGTAGTAAATTATCTACTGTAGAATAGGACTGCTCCTTATCGTATGTATCCTGCCGCACATTATCAAATCCTACCGTATCTCAATCTACCGTAGCCCCACCGTACCTCGAGATCATCCTCTCGCAGATGAGGTCGGCGCTGTCCCAGATGGAGCAGAGCGCGTCGGAGGCACCGACGGCGAAGCGATCCCCAGAGGGGGAGAGGGCGACCTGATTGCAAGAGAAAATTGAGAACGATGTCACTTGGTCTGATCCTTTATGTTTCAAGAGGATGGTGCATGCATTTAGGTATTACTGACTCAATTATTGTCTGAGGATTTTTCGACGCAATCTAAAGCAATTATGGAATGCTGTTCTCAGTTTCATCACGCTCCTATACTCCGGAACATTTTATTGCCACGATTAAGGTAGAAAGTGTCCTCCCATTGAATTACAATTATCATCAATTCCAGCGTTCGTTCGCAGTACAAAATATCGTGAAGTGCGCAAATAACTAACTCTAATTGTACCTTATGTGCACCGCTCGTACAACATCATTCCTTATACTTCCAGACAAGCTCACGAGGACAACAAAACCCATTCAGGAAAAGACTAAAGTTCAAAAATAAAAGATCAAAGATCAAAGATCAACTGACCGATATGCAGCTGGACTGCGGTGAGTGCGCGGCCAGCGTGCGCGACATCGTCATCGACGGCATACTGGAAGTAGAGAGTACGGTAACGTTACGGTAATCATACTGCAATGTACGGTAACTTCAATCGTGTAATACACTACTTTTCCCTCATGATATTTTCAAAAGTACCGTTTCAAATTTGCCAACTGCGAGAATCGCCGTTTCAGCATGACTTTATGTTATCTGTCCCTCGCACAATCTCAATAAGCCAACAGCACACATTCGAAAATATTCTAACTCTGCACTCACAAGGGAATGGTAACTGCACTAGGTAAAATTAGCGAATGAGACCTATCTGGGATCGAAGTGACCCGGTAGGACGATCGATTTCCGTTTTCAGAAAATCCGCATTATTTTTCTAAATAAAGTTATTATGATAACTAGTTTACGTGCGATTTAACGCATGCCCGCATCTTCGGTACTTGTCTTGATCTCAGAGAGACACAGACATGACCTCCGTGGCGCAGTAGGGAAGCGCCTAGGCTATCATGTTTTGGAGAACTGCGCTGCGCCAGTTCGATGCCCCTCGATGGCAGTTCATTTTTGCTCATTTTTAAAGACAATTTTTTTAAATGCTGCTCAAAATTTGCCTAGTTTTCAGAGAACGTGATTGACTTTTGTCAATATATGAGGCCGGTTGCCTAAGAATCAAACAAGGTCTGGTACAGTGATTTTTCGAAAAATTGAGAAGAAGTGTCCTCGATGGTGGTGAACATCCTGGCGCGCTTCATTTTTGAATATCTCGATTGTTTGAGTCATGCCGCTACTGATTCTTTCAAGCGTGAAAATACCTTTTTATTCATAACTTTTTAAAAAATTTTCAGAATGTCTTGAAAAAATAAATGTAGTATTATGAAGTGACTGTGCAATCATCGAAACAATTTGGGTCAACTACTGATATGATAACGATAGTTGATAAATTGATTTCGAATACTAGGCGTTTGTGAAATTCAAATTGATAATAGGCGTATGCGCCATGTTCAGGGCATCATTTTTCTTATATTGTGTATGGGGTTTTAACTAATCATATTTTTGCTATGACGTATTTTCTGTGTCATTTATCACTTCGACACCGCGCATTCCATCTATGAGAATGAAGAATAAGAAGGAATTCCTTTGTCTGTTGGGCGACTCGAACGAAACTCATTCCAATTCACTATTGTTGTCGCAAAATGAACTGATAAATGACACAGAAAATACGTCATAGCAAAAATATGATTAATTAAAACCCCATACACAATATAAGAAAAATGATACCCTGAACATGGCGCTTACGCCTATTATATATTTGAATTTCACAAACGCCTAGTACTCGAAATCAATTTAACAACTATCGTTATCATATCAGTAGTTGACCCAAATTGTTTCGATGATTGCACAGTTACTTCATAATACTACAGTAATTTTTTCAAGACATTCTGAAAATTCTTTAAAAAGTTATGAATAAAAAGGTATTTTCACGCTTGAAAGAATCAGTAGCGGCATGACCCAAACAATCGAGATATTCAAAAATGAAGCGCGCCAGGATGTTCACCACAATCGAGGACACCTTTTCTCAATTTTTCGAAAAATCACTGTACCAGAATGTTCATGGCATTGACTGATTCTTAGGCAACCGGCCTCATATGAAACGGAAGTGATTAGCAACCATCAAGTGATTGAACGCTAAAATAACAGTGCTAGTACAGATATAAGTCGAGATTCTATAAATACGTGGTGAAATTTCTTTAAAATTGGCAAAGTGCAAATCTAAAAAGTGAGCAAAAAAGAATTGCCATCGAGGGGCATCGAACTGGCGCAACGCAGCTTTCCAAAACATGGTAGCCTAGGCGCTTCCCTACTGCGCCACGGAGGTCATGTCTGTGTCTCTCTGAGATCAAGACAAGTACCGAAGATGCGGGCATGCGTTAAATCGCACGTAAACTAGTTATCATAATAACTTTATTTAGAAAAATAATGCGGATTTTCTGAAAACGGAAATCGACCGTCCTACCGGGTCACTTCTATCCCAGATAGGTCTCATTCGATAATTTTACCGAGTCCAGTTACCATTCCCTTGTCAAACTCCATTCACACTCTCAATCGCGTAATAAATCCATTCACGATGTTCACCCTCCTTCACTTATTTGGTAATCGGTTAATTACTACTTCAAACAATTTCAAACCGCGACATTCTTCGTTTCAAAGGACCTGCACCTACTCGGTGCCCTCTCGAATTCAATTTCTGTTCTTCACCGTCGTTGTAAATTTTTTGTCAATGCAATAGACTGGGCACACTCCAACATTTATCCACAATTCCTTACCCCACTAGCTCCATTCTTTCTCTTATTTTACAACTACACCACTCATTCTTATCCCAATTTCAGAATTACACCACTCACTCCAGAATCCCGATCTTTCCTCCTCCCAGCGCCACGATCAGATGCTTTCCACTCGCGTCGTACGTGAACTCGTTGAGCACCGCCTTCGAGAGGTCGCACGTCTGGAAATACGGTGGAATAATTACAGTACTCGATGATTACCGTAACCCTGGTACCGTAGTGGCCTGCAGTAATCTACCACACGCGCATAGTGTAACAAACGTAGCACGTTTTGCTTACTTGGTGGGCAAGAACATTTGAATAGTCCCAATTGATCAACTTTTTGGATCTCACTTATTTGTGTTTCAAGTTTAGTAGAACAGTGCATAGTCTGTAACTCGCACAATTTTCCAAACGGTCGGTCCCATTTCATAAATAACTTTCCAATCTTTAGATCTCTACTATCTACCGCATCCTCCAAGCTACAGTAACAAAGCAAGGTCAATCAAGAATTCCCACCTACCGTTGCTTCTAACATACCATACCCTGAGCCCAAATCTACCGTATCCACCCTACTACCGTAACAACCGTACCTTTCCGATGCTGAACGTCCTCCCCTCCACTAGCGACAATCGCTCGTCCTTGTCGCCCAGCACGAGGTACTGCCCGCATGGAGACCACGCCACAGAGGTGCATGCGGCTGGAATAAAATGGATATTGGCAGCTAGCGGTCGGGCACGTTAAATCTTGGCGTTCTGAAACCTTTTCACTTGTACATATCGAGTGATTAAATTATTATAAATCTTCATTCGGAATACGTCGAACTTTAATTGATTAGTCAACCATGATTTGCGTTTCAGACATATAACAATTAATTTCAGTCTGACACAATTTTCTTCGTGTAGATTTTCTACCAAAGTCACTTTTTTGTCAATATTAAACCCCTACTGTACTCGTCAATACCGTAACTCTACCGTAACCCATCCCCTACCGTACCCTTATTCGTGATCCTGCCCGGCTTGGTGTTCTTCTGTCGCATGTCCCACACGCAGATGCTGCGGTCGGCCGAGGCAGAGGCCAGCAGCGAGGGGTTGGTCGGGTGCCAGGCGACCTGGAATGGGTACCATGAACCAGGTTCTCTTGTCCATTCATCATTATGGGGTGCCAAGCTGCCCGAACCAGACACGCATGGTGCCATAAACAGATAGTACAAGAAATGATACGAGTACACTCCGTGTTTCAATAAGCAAATGAAATGGCAGGAAGTGTTCCCGAAATCAATATGCAGCTGACATGGACTTAATAAATATTTCTCATACTCAGGAGCATGGCGCACAGAGGCTGGATGTTACTTAGAATAAAGGACATCGATCAACGCTAATTACATCATATTGTTGCACTGCACTGGTACCCACAAAGTTCAGAGATCAGCGATCAAAGATCAAAGACCAAACTCCATCCCTCCGCTCACCTTGGTGACGCTGTCCGAGTGCGTCGCGCCCACGAGCGTCTGGCGGAACTGCAAATATAAGGATTCAGACAAGGTTCAAAATCATGGTTTGCCCATGTTCCACGTAGATGCCAAGAGCTGCTCGGAGTGTTCCCGATGATTAAAGACCCATCTCAGTTTCAACAACAATAAAATAACGCAATAATTTCGAGATTCGAAGGAAAGGTTCGTTTAGGTTTCACGCAGATCCCAAGAACTTCACGGACTCATATCTTCGATGGTAGCGCGAAGTTCATTTCAACACAAAAAAATTTACACAGCGAATTTTAAATTTGTTTGAGGCCCGATTTGCTTGAGTATCACGCAGATGTCAAGTACTACTCAAACTTCTTTCGAAGATCCTGACCAGGCCAATATTGGAAAGAAAAATAATTCACAACATCTCCACAGACTACATGCCTCTCTACTGTTTCTAAACCTGTGCCTCTAGCACGCACCATTCTCTCAAGTTACCTCTCCTTTTCCGTCAGATCAAGACTTGATCATCAAATGCTCCCACAGGCCTAATAATTTCCTCTGAGCCCGTTCCTATCAGGTTCTTCGTTCACCCCACGCCGTTCGCCTATTGTCTAACCCCGACGGACACTATTCCAAGCAATATTTACTGTTAAATTCGACTTTCCAAACATATAAATCGATATTTTCCTCACCTTTCCCGTCAGATCGAGTGCTCCGACAGACACGATCTTGTCCTCTGAGCCAGTGGCGATCAGACTGCCGTCCGCGTTCCATGCGACAGAGTACAGCATACTGCCGCTATAATATGATAAATCATATCAGAACAAATAAAACAATTATATTTATTAGTGTAGATAACGTGTATTTGTAATTTGTATGATACCATGAGCAAACGGAATAGTTGTTAAATTGTGATGAGAAAGGCTTCAAAATCATATCCCACACGCCGCCACTGGGATGTACTTAGGAGGCGATCCATGAGAAAACGTAGCTTCTGGGAGGGGTCAACGGATGACTTTTTTGCAACCCCTCCCAATATTTCACGGGTGATGTCCCCATACCGAATGCTGATAACCGGCCTAATATGAAGGGTTCTGGTGCACTTTCCGAAAAATGCCAGACCCGACCCAAAAAAGTCGAAATTTTCAACGTTAAATAATGATGTTTTTCAAAAGCTTATCGGGTGTATCTTCACATGCTGATTCCAAAAAAATATGTTTGGAAGCGATTGGATATCGATAAAATGACGAAAATCGCAATTTTCATAGATTTTCATTTTTCCTGAAAAAATTTTTCCCACGTTACCCTGAGATAACTTCATTTTCAGATTCCCCGTGAAAAGCTACCCCTAGAGTAATTTTTGTCAAAGCCAAAACCGGGGCCGCCGGTCTAGTAATGTTAACACACATACCGTAAATACATTTAAAACAAATCCGGCATATCCTCTTGTCTAAAAAACTTAATTATAGATGTCTGAAAACCGGAATCCATATTTTTTTCAAAAAATGGAACTTTCAAAACATTCCTTCGAACAAATTTGGGCTTCAGTGCAGCGAAAATTAACTAGAATCGGCATATCAAAGCAAATTCTTGATTCCTTTCATGATTTTGAATCATTTTAAATTTTTTACATTTTTTACAATTTTTTTTATCTAAAATGTAAAAAAAGGCTCAGAATTTTAACTATTGGTATAGTAATAAACTTTTGAGGATGAATTGTCCCTATTGAAGCCCAAATTCGATCGTAGGAATTTTTTGAAAGTTCTATTTTTCGAAGAAATTATGGATTCCGGTTTTTAGACATCTATAATTAAGTTTTTAGACAAGAGGATATGCCGGATTTGTTTTAAATGTATTTACGGTATGTGTGATAACATTACTAAATATAGAGATGCATGATATGAGATCCTATCCTTTTTAAATTTCAGTCTAAAAATACGAAAATCGAAAAAAACACATTTTTTGCCGAAATTTTAAATTTTTGTTAATTGAGCTCGGATTGAGTTTCGATTGAGCTCGGATTGACAAAAATTTCGCTAGGGGTAACTTTTCACGGGGAATCCGGAAATGAAGTTATCTCAGTGGGAAAAGTAACGTGGGAAAAAATTTTTCAGGAAAAATGAAATTCTATGAAAATTGCGATTTTCGTCATTTTATCGATATCCAATCGCTTCCAAACATATTTTTTTGGAATCAGCATGTGAAGATACACCCGATAAGCTTTTGAAAAACATCATTATTTAACGTTGAAAATTTCGACTTTTTTGGGTTGGGTCTGGCATTTTCGGAAAGTGCACCAGAACCCTTCATATTAGGCCGGTTATCAGCATTCGGTATGGGGACATCACCCGTGAAATATTGGGAGGGGTTGCACAAAAGTCATCCGTGGGGTACGTTCTCTCATGG
The DNA here is from genome assembly GCA_900490775.1 of Pristionchus maxplancki. NCBI lineage: Eukaryota > Metazoa > Nematoda > Chromadorea > Rhabditida > Neodiplogasteridae > Pristionchus > Pristionchus maxplancki. The sequence goes on along the minus strand of LS552744.1, from coordinate 56,597 downwards.
ATGGCCTCTTAGGATGAAACCCAACGGTGCTGGCACTTCGTCAAAACACATTCAAAAATGAATAATCAATATTCAACTAGATACCATACCTGGCACCGGCGCTGCTGCCGTACCGCGAGTCCAGCTGCGAGGAGTACCCGCGGGAGGAGGCGCCCTGGAAGGCATTAATGAATTATAGTCATGGGCCAGGTCAGGAGAAAAAACAAGAACCACATGCAGCAAGTGTGTTACAAGTGTGTTTCCATACATCTAGAACCAGCGACTGACAGTTGATGTATTCGGCCCAATCATTCGGACAAAAATCCCTTGATGCTCGCATGCCGTAACTATGCTTCACGCTACCCATACATTGATGCTCAAACAGCACGATCAGTTTTATGCTTCATCATTGCCAAAATTAAACTATATTACTAAATAGACATGCCGCTCTCATGTTTCTATTGCATTATATGTTCTCAGCCAAATACTCTGACCAATGAGACCTTAATTCTAGAATAGATCTAAATCAACTACCCACCTGTAACTCGAACCCTCTGATCCTGCGCATGTCATGTTTCACGCTATCCATACATTGATGCTCACAACACACAACTAATATGAATCTCGTCGGATCGGGAATTATAAAAAAACAATCTTACTACCTGCAGTTCGAATCCTCTGATCCGACGCATGCTCGCAAAGTGCTCCGTAAAGTCCTCCACGCTCGTGCCTGGAATAATTGCATTATTATAATTTATTATAATCAATATTGAAATTATTACGTGTCTTCAAAAGAAACCTATCCCAAGTAGATTCTCCAAGTATCTACGCATCAATGGATACAATCTTTTCCTCAAACAAGTTTCAATTCTATTGACCGGGTATTTTTCCGCTGCGTGATTACTATGACTAAAGCGAATGAGCTAAATTTTCGATCTGGTGACCATACCGATTAAAACCACAGATAACAACTATTTAGAGGGTATAAATTCAATTGTCTCGGCTTGTAGCACCCGCGTTTCACGCTTTCAATATATTCGCAGGAGCCTACCATTGGCAATCGTTTCTCAACGTCAATTCAAATTGAAATTCCAAAACATTGCCAGGCCAATGTGAAATTCGTCCAACTAGTAAAAGAGCAATTGCTTATTCACGGCAGAATTCTGACCAACCAATAGCGTCACAGGTTGAAGAAACCCACCTCTCGCCACCATCCTTCTGCTACTGCTGCTGCTGCCTCCACTTCCAGATCTGGTGCTGTCTGCCGCCACCATTTCACTTAATTACTAATTAATAACTTAATTAATTATCACTAATTAACACTTCTTCTCCTCAGATAATGACCCATTGCTTTCGAACAACTTTTCTCTCCATTTCTTGCTCTTCAAACACCAATAAATTTGATTGAAACATCGTTTACTCGATTCATTCGTGTGGTACATTGCGTGATACACTGAACAAAAGGGGCGGGGCGAGCAGCAATAATCGATAATGCATCAAGGGAAGGGGGCGGGGCTACAGGCAAGGATGATGGTTGGATGGGTACGGTAAGCAGGGGGGTTACGGTAGTATAGCTTGTACAATCGATCGAGAAAGGGTAGCAGGGTGAGAGAAAGTGGGGGAAACACGTTATAGACAGAGCTCAGAGATCATTCGACAACTTTTTGTGTTTGTTTGTGTGTTTTTCGAGCATGGGGGTACTAAGTTACGAGATACGGCGGTGAGGAGGGGAAGGGGAAATGCGGAGTCGCACACCATCACGGTGCGGCTACGGCGGACGACTTATCTCAAATCGCGCGGGATTTACACAACGGGACGATACGGTTGGGATACACGACTACTGACGGGTGGGCGGTTGACTAGAATGGGAAAGGGCGGGTTTGATGTGGTGTGGTGTGTGTGTGCTAGTGCGAGTTGTGTTACGGTAGGGTAAAAGGAGATGCTATGGGGTACAAGTCTTCGTCTTTGATAAATAGGGCCTCAATCGGAGAGGGTACGGTAGTGGGCTGGGTCATATTTGAGATCTCGCTCAGCTTTTCACTGAAGATTGATTGAGAAAGGGTGGGGCGGTCTTTGCGAAATGGTATGGAAAGGAAACAGAGAAAGGAAAGGAAAAAAAGAGAAATTAACAAGCATGCTATTATGATACAGTGGAAAGGTCGATACCGAGTATATCTAAGTCTAAGTTCTTATGCTATACATTTTGATGCTAAAAAGGGTGCGGAAACAGAGGAAAACACATCGTATTATGCGAATGTATGTGAAATATATTATATATTATAGATTTAAACTATAGGCGCGTTAGGACGCGCTGAGAGATTTTTTGGAACGTTGTGTGCGAAAAGAAAGTGTGTAGGAAAGGGCAGAAAGGAGGAGCGGTGTGACGCCGTGATTACTGTAGCTACACCATCAACGCTACACCGCGTGTGCTGATACGGTATCGGCGAGTGAGACAGCAGGGAGACAGATCAATCGATATTCACAGACTACGGTACAGCAGATCGTTCTAAGTGACGGCCGGAGCGCCGATATCGAAGGAACGAAAAATTACAACAAATCGATAACGGTAGCGCCGACGCGCCTTCTACAGTATACTGCAACAGGGGCCTTCGAAACTACGGTACGCAAATTCCGCGCGGGCATCAGGGCAACAATCTCTCATCAATCGATCAATAACGGGCGGGGCAAGATCGGGGTGGGACCGGGGGAGGGTGCGGTGGGTTACGGTAGCTGCTCACGAAGTGGTGGTGCGGGCAGAGGCCGGCGACGGCGCTCCAAACTTGCCTGCAATTGTCCGGTTTCTTGAAGTTATCATACAAGCAGGGAGTAGGTCTCGTTAATAACCCTGTGACACCTCTTCCATAACAACTCCTATTGAAAACCACAATAGCTTCGGTGCTACACAATGCCCATACACGGATTTCTCTAGCAGCGCCCTCGCACTCATCACTGTCATTCCCTTGCCAAGTGTAGTTTTATACTTTTTGAAACCTCAAAATCCCACAGCTTCCCGTGCAAAGACCAACCTTGAAACTCGTAGACCATAGATCAAACTCCAAAGACCAAAGATCAACTCCCTCACCGCAGTTCTGCGCGTACCAATAGTCGAAGTGCAAACATAAAAACCCCAAGCTCCAAAGATCAAGGATCACTCTCTCACTCACCGCAGTTCTGCGCGTAGAATGGCTCGCCGTCGTCGTCGTTGAGGTCGTCGCCGACGAGCGTGAAGCCGTGGTTCTGAGGAGGAAAGAGGGATTATTGATTGCCCAAGAATCTTATTGTTAGTCAAGCAAGAGTAGATCAGGTTTGAGCAGATTTGTCTTCACACTCTGCGGTTTCACTACTCCACCACCTTCCCACGTTCACCAACGCCCCTAGTGACACTATGGTGGATATTCCTTAAAAGACTCAGCAACGTAAATACACTCTTAAAGACTTTCAATATCATCAAACGCACGTCAGACCTCATTACTGATCTAATCATAGAAAAAATAGCATACACATGTCGTTGTTCCCTGCCAATGACATCATGAACTTATAACTATTTTAATAAACTCAATCACCTTCTGTCCGACCGAGGGTGGCATCGGGAGGGGCTCGAAGAGCGTGTGCTGCCCGGTGCCCGAAGAGAGGAAGGAGGATGTGTGCGTGGAGGGAGAGGCGAACGAGTAGGAGCTGGAATGGGGAGGTATTTAATTGATTATTATGTATCAGAATGCACATTTAGGCATGGAATAGGGCTCTAAATGCGACTAATAAGGAGGAGTCTAGACTAGTTAGCGCAAGTCTGAGGAGGAGTCAGAGGAAGGAGGAGTAGTGGAAGGGGGGGGGGGGCGAACGAGTAAGAACTACAAGACCATAATTGGGTCGACCAAATTGTGTTCTAGATATCCGAGATTTCCAGCAACGATTGAACAGTAGATTCAACTCGTGTATAGTAATCCTCATGAAACCACAAGCCATGAGGTCAGAAAAAATAGAATAATCAATTATTGAATCACAAGTGCGCTCGAAGAATTACATGCCCCATTCTCACATCAAATTCTATCCACAGTGAAACCTAACATCATGTAGCCATCATGCAGTGTGCATTCCCTCTCATGAACGGCTGCTGCTTTAATTATGTTTTATGAGGATCCAATCGGCACTGAATTGACCAAGACCTTCAAGTCGCATATAGTAAACCCAATGAAACAACGATTCACAGAATCTGAACCACTTGGATTCCTAAATCATGCACCGTTTATTCGCTCCCCTACAAGCCCGTTCCCTATTACAGCCACTATTATGATAGATTTAAAACGCAAGCCCAAATCGAATCAATAAAGTGCGTCGACTCGCATATAGTATGCTCCGCGAAACCACTATTCACTGGATTACTGGACTCACTGTTTATTCGCTCCAACGAATGCCTGCTCCGCTGCGCAGCTCAACCCCGTCGAGTGCTGCGACTGCTGCAGATCGGATGAGCCGTAGCCGCCAGCACTGCCGCCGAGGACGGAGTGAGTGCCTGAAAGGGGGATACGATAATTAGGAGGCTATTCTGTGAAACTCAACATCGCAGAATCGATCATGAAGAAGAAAGAGCAAAATCACTCGCATTACGTATAAAATAACTGCGGAACGTCCGGGTTTCTATTTACTTTTTTATGATGAAATCCTCACGAATAGCAAATAATCTCGCTATCCACAGCATTCAGCTACCCAATGCGGCGCATCTTCGCCTTGTTGACCTAATTTCCAATTAAATGTAATTTTTAATGCCAAGAAAAAAGACTCAAACATCAAACACCCGAGATATTCTCACTCATACCTATTCTGTGCAGCTCGTCTTCACCTGTTCCCTTCATAGACAAAATGTGTGTTTGTGAAACAAGGACTCAACACGGGATTGGCTAACTGCACTATTACCGCTCATATGAACCCATTGCAGCACTACATCACCTATCATCCCTATATCTATGAACTTCTCCATTTTTCACTCCATTCCACCCCCGTCTCGCAAGTCAGACACTGCGAGAGAGCGTGCGGAATGGAGAGAGTCAGGCTCGTCATCGCACAATCCTGTCAGTTACTCACCATTGCTGCCGGGCGAGCCGAGCGTGGGCGAGAGCGGGTAGAAGGTCGATGACGAGGAGTAGTCGTATTCTGCAAATAATATTTTAATTAAATTAAAATAACAATAATACAAAAAACCCCTTGCAAATTGTGAAGACATGATATGTCTAATAAATCGAAAAGACCATGAATCGCATTGTACTCATCCCTCATCAACAATCCTTGTAGCACTTGCGAAACACGAATCCACTGTCCATGTGCAATTATGGCAGCTTTTTAAAATACTTTTTCAGACGAAGCCGACAGAGATTCACTGCATTCCTTCCGAGTCAAGAGCTTGCATAGCATTTGTGAAACTCACAGTCACTTTTCACGTCTTACAATAGCACGTTCTTATCTTCACGCACTCTAACCCGGCGCGCCTAGATCGCAACTGATTGACTCACGTCTCATCTTGTCCCTCTCCTCCTGGGTCTTCCTCAGTGCTCGGAACAGCTCCTGCTTCAGTTTGTTCTCCTCAGCGAGGTTCTCCTCCAGGTGGAGGGTTTTCTCGCGGAGGAGCGAGAGCTCGGCACGGAGGTCCTGAGATTCAATCAATTAGAAAAATAGTAATTAGGTAATTGAAAATTTAAAACAAAAGGGAGTGCTCGGCACGAAGGCCTGGTGCTTGGTTGATTAGATTAACTAGTCAAGATTAGTTAGATTATTAAATATTTTGTCTGGGAGAATTCGGAAGCATCAATGAGTCAAATGATCATGAGATAATGAGCAAGTGGTGAAGCACCAACTCGCACTGATATGCAATTATATTCTTTAAGATTGCACATAATTCAATTTTCGCACGAGAATTCCGACGACAATTGAAAAACAGAAAAACTTTCAAGCTATGAAGTAGTGCTGAAACGCCAATAGTCATCGACTTCAAAACGCAAATTTTCAAACACATTTTATGCAACTAAAGAAACGAAAAAAACAAACAAGTCACGAGTTCTCAAACTATGAAGAAGTACTGAAGCACCAACCATCGGCGTTTGAAATGTTTTTCTAAATTTCGCATCTATTGTGGTGTTAAAATCTTGGAAATGGAAACGGAAAAGGTCATAGATTGTGTTAATTTTTGTCTCGTTGGAAATGGAAACGGAAATGGAAATGGGTTTGAATTTGAATTCGCGCCTTTTTCGTTTTTCGTCAATATCTCCCCTATCAGTGAAGTAATCGACTCCAAATCTAAATAGCGAAGTAAAAAGATGATAATACACCTATATTTCAATTTTCACTTTAATTGGCTCACGGGGAGCCGAGATATAGAAAAGGCGCCAATTCAAATTCAAATGCGTTTCCATTTCCATTTCAGTTTCCAACGAGACAAAAGTTAACACAATCCATGACCTTTTCCGTTTCCATTTCCAAGATTTTAACACCACATATGATTGGTCCTCACATTTTCAAAAATCAGACTCTAATTTCGAAATTAAACCCCATCCTCACCTCCGCCTCGACGGCACTCTTCGCCACGACTCGCAGCTTCGTCAGCTCCGCCTGCATCTCCATGATCACCTCGTCCTTAATTGAGTTATTATTAATTAAATATAAATGAAAATAAAAAAAATGTGGTCGACTAATCCAACATTTCAATACTAATTTAAGATCCATCGCAACCCAACTTCACAACACACTGTAGCGCGCAATCATCGGAGCATTAATTGATTTATCTATTCAAAGAGCAGCACGGAATGATGTGCGCACCGAGAGCCAGTACATGAGCACATCCTGACACGCACATCCATCGGGTCCTACCCAAAATACGTACAGACTGCTACATTCCACAGCCAGCTGCTACGCAGATTTTGTTGTTGTTTTTATTTTCCTACCCAATCACCAATAACAGTAATCACAGTACTGAGGGTCAGCAGACGACTTCCTCCTGGTGCCAACATCTACCGGGTTTAATCCTTACAGCTTTCTAACTGTTTTCGTTGTAACTTGATTGTGAAACTCTAGCCAATCCTAGCCCCGCCCTTTTAGATTAGGCTCCGCCCACCTTGGTCCTCGAGTCGGCCCTCAGCCGTCCGCTCTCCCTCTCCCACGCGGCCTCCTTCTCGCGCAGCAGTTGCTGTGTCTCGGAGACGGTTTCGGATCTGCGAATTTAATCGGTATTAAATAATAACATTTAAATAATATTATATATAGTATCAACGTATCGATGCTATCAGTTTCGCACAGAATTTAAAAGACTAAAGGTAATTACGAAACGCAAACGTCCACAGACGGAAGTTTTTTTTAAATGATAGTTGTATTAGAAGTGGGTTGAAGATTGGAATTACACTCCAGCACCTATCTCCTCTCTAGTACTACCGTCGAAACCTAACATCAACTGCTATTTTTTTGATAAATTGTGGCACGAAAAATAAAAATCATCCTAAACTAACACTCTTTTCACATCTCTCCAAAAGCATTAAGCAAACGAGCTTCAATTACGCAATTTTTCATTGGATTTTCAATAATACAAAGATTAAAGTTAATTCAATCCCTCACTTTTCTCTGCCCTTCTCCCTCTCCTCTCTCCGCTCCACGCGCTCTTTCTGCAGTTCGCGCTCGAGTTCTGCAAATACTAAAATGAATTTTAAAAGCTAAAAAAAACTTTCTTAGCCACATTTCTATTCTGTTTCACAAACAGTTTGTTTTGTGACAAGTTTGTGACAAACTTCATAGTTGACTGGGATAAGTAGCTAACCGATTTGACTGAGATCTATATTGTCGACACTCACAAACTATCGAATCAACCGCATAATGCAAGCGCAAGGGCACAACTACTAACAACTACTGTACCCATTTCATCTACAGTAACCATGCTACCGTACCTGCGTTGCGTGCAGCCGACTCGGCGGCCTTCCGCTCCGCCGCGGCAGCGGTCGCGCGCTCTTGCTCGCGCTGCCGCTCGATCGACGACACCCTGGAATAGTATCAGTATTGTTATAATTATTTAATTTATGCTGGTAAGCTGAGGAACCTACTTATTGTCATTGAAATCAAATCCAAGCAATATATTTTATCATTGAAACGAGAAAATCCCATGTGAATTACGAATATTGAGTAAGGAACGATTGAAACTTGTGACAATAACTTACTCATATTTACTCGTTGAAACAAGTATGCTCCTATTGAATCCCACAAGAACATTTTTAGTTACTCAACAACGATGAATTAGAAAGAATCACGTTAAGCGTATCATATCGACCCATTGAAGCATTCAAGCGCCTAGTCTTCCTTACCCACTCCTCCACTCCTCAATTTTTCCTTACCTACCAGTGTAGTCGTGCAAAAATTGCTACTGCTCTTTGAACTACTTTTTAACCAGCTTGCCGAGGCTATTTCCATTCAATTTTCTCACTTGTTCATCAACTGCTCGATCCTTCCCCTCAGCTGCCCGCACTCCGCCGCCGCGTTCTTCTCGCCGTTGCTGCAGTTCGTCGCGTGCAGCCGCGCCGCCTCCTCCGCCTGTCGCACCTTAATTAGGGTAATTAATAAGGCTCATCAGAGGTAATTAATTAAAATCATTAGAAGGCAAAGGCAAGAAGGCATACATTCAGACTCTGATGAGGCACACTAGAATAGCTAGCCGCTAGACTAATAACTAGACTCGTTAGTGTAATTAATTAAAACATTAATTTCGAAATTCATTAATTAATTACGAACCTGCCGCATCTCCGCACGTAGTCGGCCGACTTCGGAGGCCAGCCTGGAAAATGGAATATTTAGAAATTACGCAAGTACAACGATTTTTGCAGCAATCAAATTTTTCTTACACAAAAGAATGACTGGAAGTGATTGACTTCATTGATCAGTAAGAACTAGTGACGATGAAACAGGTCATCCTTTTGGAAATCGATGATGCCTCTCATGTTTGCTATGCCTACTCAACGAATATTTCACACATTTCTCGAACTCCATCCGACCCTCGCATTTCACGTAATCAACACGTGTCACTTACGGCTCCTAATAATCGATGAAATACAATTAATTGAGGAAACCCACTCACTTCCCACTCCAGAAATCCTAATGGCCATTCCTCGATTGTATCTACTCATCTACCTCTTTCTTGGAATTTTGAAGTCCCATTTCCCTCTTATTCAGAACGATTTGAACGATTTTCGAATTAAAATAGTCCAGAAATGCACTCACTTTCCGCACTCGACCCCACAGATCCTCGTCGTTGCCATCCCTCCATTGTACCGCTGCTCGCTGTCCTCGGAGTGTTGCGTGCGCGCGCTCTCCCTCGAGACGTCCCGGAAGCCGGAATCGAGATCGTGACCGACCCTGAATCAAGGGGGCGGGGTTACGATAGAGAACGGTGTGGTCAGGACAAGAGTAGCTTGAAGTAATTGAAGCAAGAAGCGATTTTCAAGAAAATAGTGAATATGTAGAAACAAATTTGACTGGTGCGCATTAACCATTTTGATTCAAGTTTCGCTTAGCTTACATACGCATCTCATTCCAAAAGGATTCGATAACATTGGTGTGATCGACACTTAAACATAATAATCTGCGGCGACATATCCTGCATTCGCTGAAGCTACCTTCACTGTTAATCCTCTGCTATTCCTAACCCGGCGCTCCAAGCACGCGCCCTCCTCTCCACTCCCTCCCCCACTCACCCCAGCCCATTGCTGCGACTGCTGCTGGCGGCTGCGTGGTCGTGTCTGCTGCTGCGGCCGTTGGCTGCGCTCCCGTTCGCCGGCTCGCCTGCAAAAGGGAAATCAAGGTAAAACCAAATCTCTCGGCAATTTCAAGCTCCGAAGTTTAGCTATGTTCGCCAGCCTCGTAGCGAGTGCGATCACTGCGCTTCCGCTGTACATGACTAAAAATAATTCTGAAACTAAAAGGAGCCGAGATCTAAAAAAATAAGTTTGCTATCTTCCCTAAATCTGCAAAAACGCCAGCGCCACGCCACAAGGCATTATAATGAACCAACGGTTCATTATTATCACCTTCTTACATATAAATTCGATTTGCGCGTTATCATCTTCTTTACAAAAAAACAGTTAAGGTCCTCTCAAACATGGACTGCTCTCTCACTTTCCCATGCTCTATCGCTCCTCTCACCGACAAGAAATGAGTTCATCTTCTTCCCTTCCTCACCATTCGCCATTCTCCTCCTTCCGCTTCCTCCTCCGCCCGACTCCGCCAGCACTCCGTTCGATTTCGTAGCTGCAAAAGAGGAAGTCATTACGGGTTTCGAATTGAAGGAAGACAAAATTGGGTGTCCTTGTCCAAGAAGAATCATGCAATTATTTTTAATCGTGAATTGTGCTACTTCATTAATCTTCCTATATTGTTTAGTCAGAACAAGTGTTGGTGAAACCCAAATCGCCTACTCGCAACTCCTTGAAACACGCAACTAAGAACGACGATTTTTTCGATTTCATTTTTAGCAATTGGGGAGTTAGTGTTCCCATGTTTCTACTAGAGCATCTACATGGGTCCCATAATCAATATTTGTTCGTCATCATCTTTCGAATTCAATCCAATCCTTTCGCGGAATAGTGTATCTCTCCCACGGTTTCTAACCCGGAGCATCTAAATCGCACCCATCTCTCAAGTTCTCCTCCCTCTGTAGACCATACTCACCTCCCGTCCGCCTCGAGGGGTTCAGCTGCGAGGGCGGCGTCGCGGGTATCTGCGACGTGTGCGTGAAGTGCTGAAAATATGAAATTTTGATTGACAACAAAAATAATTCCAGATCAGCTTATAAGATTTGCATGAACCATCTTTGATCGAAGGTTAAGCGCAACAGGGGCTCCAAAAGTTGCCACTTCATCCAGCACCATCAGCGCTTCAGCTGAGCTATTAATTAACTATTGCCCAAGAGAATTCAGTCAGAATGAGATTTCTGGTAAAAAAGTAATTGTTATCAAGCCTAATCTCAGAAGAATAAACCCCGTTCCCACCCTTCGATTTCGCGCAACGTCTTGTCCTAGAGAATGCACCAAGGCAGTGAAGTATCAATTGAATGTTCGCAGAAAATCAAATACCAAACACTAGCACAGTCATAACCAGAATCAAATTAAATATCCATCAAATTCAATAATCAATGCTCAACAACCCCCATCCAACTAATCAATAACCACCGTACCGCCTCCTCCGCCGCTCTCTTCAGCCTCAGCTGATCTGCATCCAGCTCCTCCTCGATGACGAGATGCCTCACGAAGGGAATGAGCGAGACGATGAAGATGGCCGTCTTCCAGCAGAATGACTGCAATTATGGTTATCGATTAGCTAATAATCACGCAATTATAAGAAATCAACATTGTTTGCTACACAAGATGTTTCGCATTTATTTTTTCATTTATTTATAATTCCAATTTCCATCAAACGACTGCAATAGATTACTTATAAATTGCCTATTTATAAACTTGGTAGCTTCCTGGTGCTTTCGTGTTCTCAGTTGCCTATTACTAAAATGTGTCACTGCGGTTTTCAATATATGGAACAGTAATAAATACACTAATAAACTAATTAAGCTACTAATTATACTCCAGGCGATTTCCAGCCCCGAATGTTTCTCTAAGGCTTACATTACGCGGTTCAGATTGGTGCGCAGCACATGGTCAAAACAAAAAAGAACATTCTTCCCCACCATCTACAGTACCCTACCGTACTCACCAGAATCGCCGCGAATGCCCTTCCCGCCGTCAACGGCCTCGTGCCTCTTCTGTTCAGTCGCATCTCTCCATCGGAGGAAGAGGAGTCGTTCCAGTCTGCAGATAATTAATTATTAGAGTCAGATTATTCGCGATTTATGTTAAAAGAGTAGCAGAAAATGGGAAATATTGCGAGTTGAGACAGTTTATTGGTCATCATGAATTGTGTTTCACAGTCAATTTGAATGCAACTGTGAAGCCTTCAATGACTGAACGAAGTATAGCCAAAATAGTATTCTATAACACGGAATTCACTTTTATCGGAGCAGCCCAACTCTCGGAAACTATTACGTATTCATCAAACACCAACTCGCCAGGGAAACCTACTCTGCAAGGCGAAACATTTTCAATTGCTTTTTTTGCAAGAACCAAAGTGAGAAAAATCGCAGATCGCTTTTGCATTAACCTATACAATCCTGCTGCAACCACCACTCTCACCTGCTAATCTTACCACATCTCATGGACTCATTTTCGCACTATTTCAGTCGAATTTTCAATCAATATCATGTATCATACCGTACCCCTACCGTATTCTTCTCTCTGCCGTACTCCTCACCTTCGCCCTCCTCGTACTTGTCCGCCTTCTCCGACCGCCGCCCATTTGCCGGCTGCGGCTGCTGCGAGTGTCGCCCGTTCGCCCGCGACGATTTCGACGATATTGACGGCCTGGGATTCAATAAATTGGAAAGGATTCCAATTTGTGAATCTAATCTGAAAGTTTAGCGCCACAGTGCAACAGCAAGGCAAACAGCAACTTTCGTTTTGACCACAGACGAACTCAATTTTGCGGGAATCGCATATTGTTGTTTTACCGTTTCCTAATAACCTTCAAGTGCTTCCGAGCGCGATAGTCTCCTTATTGTCGCTAATAATCACCTATCTATTTCGGTGCATCGCCTTCCAAGAACCTCGCATAATCTCCCATTTCCATCTACAACACGCGTCACGCCGCCGCCTATTCTCCCCTCATTAGTCAGCCAACGCTCTCTCGCCCGTCAGACTATGCTAGAGAGCAGGCAAACAGAAGAGTCTCTGGCATCTCTGGTCGCTCTCGCCTCTCCCCCTCGGGAGCTCGACTGGACGGCAATCAACAGCGCTCTTCTCCCCTCTGACAGGGCAGAGACGCAGAGGAAAGAAGCGAAAAGTTCCCCAGAAGACGACGGCGACGCCTGTTTTGCGCACTGGAAATACCGAGAAGGGGAAGAGCGACCAGACGGACAGACATGATAACGTAAGGTACGATTCGCTACGCTTTCATAACACAATAAATGCTCCGCAGCTTGTCTAATCTATTGTGCATTGGTTGAATATATTTTTAAGAAGAAACGCCACAAATATCAGAGTAACATAGCACTGGATCATTATGAGACATTTGTGAAACACATATCAAGATAGCCAATGTAGTAAATAAATTTAAAAGAGCGACTAGTGTGAAGCTAATATTAGCAAAGCGGTGTACTAGTTGTTTCTGAATGAGTGCTCATGACAAAACATTTTCAAGATGTATTTATTTGTAATGATCAAAACTGAAAGCAATCATATCGTAGACACGCAGTGCCCTGTCACTATCAGGTGACCTCGAAACAGCATTCGACATGGTCACTTTCGAGATCTACAAAAGAGCGCCGCAACTCTTATCTAATCTTTCTCGCACTGTTTTTTTTCACGCGGAGAACGATCAGAGCATCGAATTTCCGCATACTCTATTTACTATGAGGCAATATTGAAACATCGAAGTGAGGATACGCTCTAATTAAGTCTATTTTTGTAATGGTGGATTGAGGTTGAACCGCCAGCTCGATCAAATCTACGCGTCATCGTGCACTATGAAGTGATATTGAAACACTTATCGACATCCTCACTATCGTGAAAAATGACTGAATAATAAAAGTAAAACGGAGCTCCGAGTGAATTTCCATCGCTTCTCATCCCGTGGCTAGTGATCAACTTTTTTAGCAGATATTGGCAGTATTTATGCGATAGTGGTTCAACGAATCATTGCATAAGTGCAACGGAGACTATGGGCAAACCTCGAAACTTCTTTTTCCGTGGTCATCCAGCCAACTCTATTTCAATTTTCAACAGGGCGACAAATGATAAACGTCGCCCTGCCTGCATCACCACCACACTCACCGCGCGCCGTTGTGTCGCCGCTGCACGCCGTTCGCACTGCTGCCGGGGCCGTTCTCCGCCGGAGAAGCGACTGAAAGAAGGGATCAATAATTGAAGCCAGCAATTAGCTCTGGTATCGAAAAACAGCAATAATCTCGTTGAATATCAGATACTTGAAGCGCAGACGCAGCAGATTTATATTTTTCATTCATAGCGAGTTACCATTACAACACTCCCCACATCCACCGCTATCAAGACAAATCGAAACCGCACGCAGCCAAGACTTGCTCCACGTAAATTTTTAGAATAAACTGGAAACCAAAGTCCCTAGATCAAAGATGAAAGATCATCCTCCGCACCCGGTGTCGTGCCCTCGCCGCCCGCCTTGCTGCTCTTCTTCTCGTTCCGCCGCGTCTCGAACTTGTCGAATCGCTGCAACTATTGTTGTTGTTGTTATTGTTATTTTGAAATAATACAAAAACAATAACATCACAATATTATTAATTCACCTGCAGTTCCTGCGGCGTGAGAATCGCCCGCCGCTCTTCTGGACTCAGCATCAGCAGGAACTGAATTGAGTTATTAACATTAATAATTTAATTACAACCGAGACGAAGCTAGCAATGAACCACACTGAGAATACTGCACTTGAACCCATCTGGAAACCAGAATCAGCCCGTTACGAGGAATGTTGCTGCAACGCTACCCAACCGATGATACAGTATCCTTACAGTACCCACTTCGCTGCCGGTGAGCTCCCGTCCAGTCTCCTCTTTCCCTTCCTACCATAATCCTACCGTACCCAACCCCTACCGTACCTGCTTCTCTCCCGACAGGTTCCCGTTCGGGTACCGATCGAGGAATGGCTTCTCGGGCGGCGGTTCGATCGGCAGCACCTCCGTTTCGAGGTAGTCGTCGTCTGAATTGAGTTAATTATCCACTTAGTTAATAAAGTAAATAAATAACTATCGTAAGTATGAAGCAGCTCCATCATCCGAATCGAATAGCCCCGAACAAATTCCGTTTTCATCAAGCCATTGATACACAATACATCCTTGTGCATTGAACATGAGACATTAACTTGAATATTCCATTTTTTACACTCGGCAAATGAGATAAAATTACGCGAGCGTGATCTATTTTTTACTAGAAGAAACTATGTAGCCATGATGCGCCTAGTAATGAAAAATCACCACCACAGACTCGTACCTCCACCGTATCATCTTATGATACAGTAACCCTTCACCACACTACTGTACCCCACGTACCGTCATCGTCCATGTAGTCGAGCCGTCGATACATCCTGGTGGCGTCGAAGTCCATCGGGATCGCGTCCGCCAGCAACCGGAAGAGGTTCTGCAAATTAGGAATAGATAAACAAAAACAAACAAACAAATAAAAACAATAATAAAGACATAAATTGAGACGAAATCATAATGAATTTAATATTTATAAAGAAGGAATTGCATGCACGTGATTTCTTAGCTTCTCGTATCAACTGAGCAGCTGTAATTCGCCTAGTTGCCATATGAGCGTAAAAATGCAATTTTCAAATTTAAAAAGTCAACTAGGCTACTCTAGGCAACACACTTGCTTCAAGTATGGTACATAGCAGAAGCGAGCAATAGCTAATCCGTCCGAGCAGATAACAATGACAAATTATGGATACTATTATGGATTGATGACATTTTAAAACCAGGAGATTTTTGGCCACGCGATTGGTTCAAAGAGAATCCCGTGTCGTTGTACACAGTCCCACAGGAATAGGTCTTCAACAATACAATAAGCTAAGCAAATCCGGGAACTACATATCCCCAGGTAAGATTGATAGCTATGCAGTCGTCAAGCGCTTGTCAGTATCCCCATTGATCATCCGAAATGTTGTCGAGACATCCTCGCTAAACACATGTTACGCGCTTACGCGGACAAAATTCCCCAGACTCTCTCCACTCCACACGCTCTCTCGTCGACCAGACAGTGCGAGATAGAATGCGAAATGAGGAGAGCAAGCACACTGCACTTATCCCAGCCACCCGCCATTCTTCCTACTCGACATCCTACCCACTACTTATCTCGGCGTAATCGGCGTCAACAGATACTGAGTATCCCTCGTGATTAACGTTTCAGTCACTAGTAATTACTAATGCACGAGCACAAAAAGGATGTATCACGGATTGCTCATCTGATCAAATATCACAACTACACGCAGCACAAATTCATCAGGCGGTGATACCGGAATAAGATAAATATACGCCCTCCTACTTATACTTATTGAAATCAAAGTTCAAATCAAAAGAAGCTAAAAAGGCAAATTATCTAAACTACTCGCAACACGTATTCATCAGGTACAAAGACCCTAATTTTAGACAAATAGTTTAAAAAATCGTTAAAATAATCAATAAACAAATAAATCGATAATTCTACCGTACCTCGTTCGTGTCCGACACATCGCCCTGCTGCAATCGCAACCGCCACTCTCTGAAAATAAATAAATAATAAAATAAATTTCCCCTCTCGATCCCTCTACTTCGGCCCCTTGAAACAATTTCACCGTTTTCGAATAATTTGAATACCAAATTCAGCTATTTCCTCGATCCCTCTATTCCGCTTCACCTTGACAGGTGAAATCCTTCTCTTTCTCACTAATGAGGAAAATGTTTTTGTCTCTTAATTTCACTCACTCTCTCGCCAGTCAGAGTAGCGAGAGATTATGTGAAACAGAGAGAATCCGACTCGCTACTCAGAAAAACACGCACAAATCACGAGATGTCACGCGTTTTGTGTACTAGAATGCGCAAGAAGATGGCACGACTATGATCAAAGCCATCCAGGAAGGAAGACTTTCATGTCCAAACCCTTAACAAGCCCGTACCATTCGGGCTTCGAGAACTACTCAAAGATAGCAAAGGCGTCTTACAACGCTAGAGATTTTGTAAGATCCCGATAACCTCAATATCTGACTTCAAACAATCAGTAGTTTTCGAAACCCGGTTCACTTCTGTTTCACCCGACTCACTTGTAGTAGTACTTGGCATTGAAGGATATCACTATCAGCGGGTATCCTATGCAATGGGCGGAGAAGAGCGCGTTGAAGGCTTGCTGGAAGCCCGCGTGCATGCCCTGCATGTGGATGCAACCTGAAAATATTAATTTACTCATTGTGGCATCGACCAAACAACTATTGAAACACCCGAGAAGCACCCACTCATTTAGCCTAGGTGGAACACATACTTTACTGTTAGCATTAGAGAATGTTCATGACATGAATTTTTAAACAAAAAAATATTTAAATATTTTTAAATAAATAAATAAAAATACCCACCGTCCTCCTCTTCCAACCACGCGCTGAATGGCAAGTATTTGAGGAAGATCAAGTAGTCGCATCGCATTCGACAGAATATCTGAGTTATTATTATAATTGTTAAATAAAATACACTATTTTTAAAAAAAATTCTTGATGTTCGAGTCACCCGGTGAATCTCAGCATATACATTTCTTCAAGAGGCCTTGACTACTGACTATTCTTAGTTCTGGCCGTTTATCATGTTCACAAAAATGTCTATGTGAATCTACCCGGCGACTCCCAGTTGCGGAAAGTCCTCAATAAGCAAAGACAAGAAATTGAATCCGTGCACATTCGCAAAAACAAAAAAAAATAATTTTTAAAAATACCTCAAATATTACGAAGTACGACCACAAGACGACGACCGGCGCCGCTTGCGTTTTGTCGCCTAAAAAAGAATAATTATTACAACTGAAAAAAATTTATATTCCGGCAACCAGAACATTCCATGGAGTTTCCACAACAATCAAATTTAATTACAAAGTCCTCATGATCGCCGACTCGATCACTATTATTTACAATATCAATCATCCTATCACCATGATATCTCTACAGCAGCGCTATATACATATCCAATAAGAAAAACAAAAACAAATACAATAACATAAACAAACAATAACACTCACCCAACAACGTCCTCATCGTCGGCAGGAAGCCGCCGTTCACGTGCCACACGAGGTTCATCCACACGTACCTGAAAAACATTTTCATTAATATAAATATAAATAAAAAAGAGAGAAAACATGACCACAAGAATGCTAACGGTGCTAGGTGAAGACGGGATTCTCAAATAAGACTTGATGCAGCCTATGAAACTACTTTCGATGGTTGTAATGATCTGCACGAATAAAATCCAAACTTTATTTCTGTCCCGTAGCCATTACTTTTTCTTATGAGAGGCGATTGCGTGTTTCTCATAACCGGCTTGATGACGGCTATGGAACTGCTATCGATAATTCACTGTCAAGCAATTCAAAACGTTTCTTACGTAGCCAGCTCCACTCGCAATCAAAGACCAGAGAATACAACAAGGTGAGTGGGCGCTTCCGAGTCTTATTATTATCATGACTATCGATGAAGGACCAATGGAGGTGAGGCACAATACTTAATAAAAGATACAACTAACAGCTAAGAGGAATCAGAAACCAACGATCAAAGATCAAGTATCAGCAGGTGGAAATCAAACACCGAGTAATAAAACTAGCTACTAACTCTAAGAATACTCCACGAGCGTGCAATAGAATCACGGAATCCTCCTATAGAAATAGATAAATTTCCAAATAAATCAATTATTAATATAAACCCTGAATATAAGACGGCGGAATGAACATTCTAACACCGGACAATTTGAACAAGGAGGGAGCACGTTTCGCGTTATTGATGTAAGTAGGAAAATGGGTAGCAGGCTAATAATTCGATATTAATTTGTCTAATTGTAAAGAAATGCACATGCTGGCGAGGAAACAGCAGCAGGCGGACCACTCACAATGTTACAGGTAACTAGAACTAGGTGAGTGTGCGCTTCTAATTCACATTATCGACAGTGCTAGCGATGAGAGATCAATTTGATATCGGTAACTTTCGAAAAAGTACAAATATTAAAGACCAAAGATCAACTCACGTGGTGGCGAGGAAGATTAGTAGTCGCACGGGTATGAATAAATAGCAGATGAGATCGGAAGTCGCTGTCACGCATATGAACAGGAACTGAAAATTAGTGATTAATTAGCTAATTAATATTTTAAATTGGCTTAATTTCAGCCTCATTATCAAGCAAAACCACCATTCCGGCGCAGCTCGTCTTACGATCTGTTCAAGTTTTGATTTCTCAATGCCTTTAATCCACTCGCTATTTTGCGAATGCCGTAAGAGCTACGTCTTAGCTCCACAAATCACCGAAACGGGCACGATAAATCAACGCTCTACGCAACCACTAATCCAATTTCTCCGCGGTCGTAATTAGTTTTTCACCGTGCGCACTGGTGCGACAAAGTGGATTATTAATCCCACAGCATATTCTCAGATTGATACATAGGTGGGCGCGGTCCAACGGCATGTGCCTGCATTTTTTTCAAACCAGGTGGCATGAGGCTGCAGGATTGCGAAAATAGGGCGTGACGTCACGGGTTTTGGCAGGTTACTGCTTCAACAGTCTGGGATTTGGCCACTAGGCTGCTGTTGACGTCACGGCGACCGGGGGGGGGGGGGTGGAAAAAATTTTTTTTGGCCCTGCTGGCAAAATTTTTTGGGTGGACACGTGGCTGCAATTTTTTGCCTTCTTCTTGCCTGCGAAAATATTTTCGATGGGCCCCTGCCCACGTATGGATTGATATCTCTCACAAAATTCTTCTTCCCGATCCAACCCTGTGCACCTGCGTGCCAAAGTCCATTAATGAGGCGATAGCATCGCCTATTTCGATATCTCGCTAACATTCTTTCGATAAACCAATCCAGTTCTTCCATCCAATAACGGTCATTTCCTCCAACCTCGCGCCACAACCTCGCGCATTCGTGTTCCACTTCCAACTTATCACTCGAAATTATAGAGTGGCACGATCAAAACGAGACTTGCAGTGTCCCAAGCTCACAAAACCAATCCTTTGTTCATTAGTGTTCCACCGCCATCTCATCTTCCGCCATTCATTCTTCACTCCACTGTATCTTACTCCGCGAATTACAATTCCCCAATCCCCAACACCCCTTCTCTCCTTCCTTTCCACCTCCAACTCCCCTATCACTCCCCGATAACTTCTGCCTTCGCAGGTGCAAATCCACTAATCTTGCCTCGCTCTAAAGCGCCGGACTCTCTCAATTCCACCCACTCTCTCGCCCTTTCTACCCACCAAGACATCACATCAAATCGAGTCCCGTACTGGCCGTACCCATTTACTCCCGGCGCGAGTTGCGAAATCACCTCTCGCTGACAGCCCCGATGGAATCTGAGTGACTAGAGAGCGTGCGAAATTGAGAGAGTCTCGCTTCGCCAGCTGAAATCTCTACTAGGAAAGGCGCCAATTACGGCAAAATCTGTGCCCGGCGTTTTGCTTTCTGCCCGCACTCGAAACTACTAGATCACTGTCACTTTGGTCTCTTCGAGACCGAATAAATACCACAACAGGACACACGAAATTAAATGAATTAAACCCTCAGTTCCTCGAAATCACGTGTTAAAGGATGAGAGGCTAGCGAAAAACTCCACAAACCCACAATTCCAGCACAATCGCTGCTTCATGGAGTGCTTATCTATTCAAAAATTCTTGTAACCATGTTTGATTCCTACATCCTCTCTCAATAACACACAAAACCGAGAAGAAACTGCAGAAAACCCAAGTGCGTCATTCTAGCTCAATCGCCGTTTCAATAAATGCACAACTACTCCCGGAACCTTTAAACCACGATTACTTTCCACCTGACGTTTCCAATAACACCTCAACCAACGTCTCTATTACTGTAATTCCCCCATCGCCGATATGCCATCTCTCCATTATGTCAGTGTCTAGCATTTCTTCACATAAAAACACCGAAGCTGCAGGCATATGCTCCTCTCTTTCTCTGCGCTCTCCCCGATCCTCCCACTCTCTAACCCTTCTCTAACCCCTCTCGCTTCTCTAAGCTCTCCCCTTTTCGCCTGCTCTCTCGCCTCCTTAAACATCTGGAATCCCTCTCCGTCAACTCATTCAATGCGAAAATGTGATGACAGCGCAAGCGAATGTGAGCCGAACGGCGAGTTTCGCGTCGGGATAAAGATTTGAAAGCGCCAACAAAACAGGACAACTTCGGTTTCAAGGTGTATACAAGGGCCCGAGTAAACCAGAACCGATGGTTATTTTGGGCTTCGCTATAAAACAAGCAATACATAAAGAATTCCTGCTTTGAAATCCAAAAGCAAATTTTGACAAATCAGGAGCATCTTGGTTTCATTGCGCTCTCAAATGACAGGAATTTCAGAAACAGATGTTGACATTTTCCTCATTAGTATCAAAATCAACAACTCTCCAAATTCACAGCTCACAACCTCTACTCCTATTGCTGCATTACCACTACCACTAACATCGGCGATAACTCAAAATGCTCAAATTATACGAGTACACCCAGTTCTCGATCGCCTCCCCTCGTGTCCCTACCGTACCCTCGCACTCACCGTGGTCGTCTGGCTGGTGAGGTGCACGAAGGCGGCGCGTCGCTGCATCGAATCGTAGAAGGAGCACAGCAGCATCCAGCACGGCCACATCAGCTCCACTCTGCAATGCGTCGACTACCGTAATCTGACCATGCACGACGAATCAGCATCGAGAACTAATTTTATATCACAACAGAATATCCCCTAGTGATTTACCGAGCCAGTTTATCAGCAGTGTTGGCAAATAAATTCATTCTCGGTATTTTTCAGGACCAGACAATACTCGGTTTCAAAAATCACCTAATTTTCCTTTTTGTAGGTAGGAATTAGTACGGCTTCCTTTTGGTTTTCTCCATTCATAAATCTTACTTGTGTGATAGCTCATTTCACCATTACCATAATCTAAAGTAAGTCTCGAACCTTTCACCATATTTACTCAAGAAATACCGTCGTAAAGGGTAAATGAGAAAGAAAAAGATATAGTCATCTCTTTAATCAATTCCTTTCCCGCGGGAACACTACGCATGAGAAAAACAGGCTTCATTTAGATATGAGGTGTACTCCAAGTTAGATTAAAAGCAGACTACTCGGACGTTAGACGGACTTTCAAATAACTGTCTAGCATTTCCGTTTCACAAGGTTCTCAAAACAAATCAACCAGTGAGGTCTCTAATAATACAACTCTAATTAATCATCGTGTCCAATATAAGGAGGGTTCATATCCTAGACTTCCAACGATATGACGTCGTCGTTGTACTACTAGATCCAAATCCTCACTGAATTACTAATGAGAACTACTTCGGAAGACCCGATTCGCGAATTATTCCTTCCTAGTTGTTTCGCGCCGACGAATAGGAAATGAGCTGGATAACCACTCCTATTTCTTGAAGTTTAACATGATAGGAAATATCGACTACCGTAACCCGCACCACACCACCAATAAGGATCGCGAACTGACCTGAACCCGGAGATAACATCCGCGCTCACGAGCGCGAACCATATCGCGACGAGTTTGACGTACGCCAGCGAACAGTTCGTCCTGTAATTATATTTAGACTTATTAAACAATTATTAATTACTTAATTAACCCCTACACTCCCTCATAACCATCGAGCTTCACTATTTGCATAGTTGGCGAGCCAATTAACCTAATGAGTACACTCAACATCCTCCTGGGATCGTTGTTATTCTACTAATGATCAACATCTGCCCTCGAGTCATCCTCAAGCACTCGCCTCTTGTGAATCACAACACCTTTGCGCTAACAACACACGGAATTTTTCTTTTTTCAGTACTCCGACATTTCTAGAAAGAAATGAACGCTTACGTCCATAAGATCACATTAACTTTTTTTCAGAACGCATTCGCACTCAAATCCAGACTAATTATACGTGTTATGTTCAGTGAACAAAAGGAAGTAAGCAGGTTGTTTTCCTACAGCTAGAATGACCTTTCCATCTGTGTTTGTGGGTGATCACATTACTCGTGGTCGAGTCGGAGAAGGAAGGTAATCACTACCTTTCTCGAGCTCTAAATATCTCGCCATTTCCTATCCAACAAATCGATTTGGCGCGAGTGAGTGCTATAGATAACATGAGCGAGCTAATAGAGTATTGTGTCGACCATTATTGACTGTTAGCGACACAAGGAGAGATTGAGCGAGCGAGAGCACAAAATGGCTGCTGATAAAATTATCGCCGCTTATCACAAGGCTAATGTCCGCGCTTGGCTCGGTGATTCGAGCCTCGGGGCAGTTTCAGAAGCCTAACTAGTAGCATTCAGACGAGTTTAGAGCCCTGCCGAGTTCAGTAAACCACCGAGAAAGGGGGAATTACGGTGTAATGGACTCACGATTCTCTCAGGGGCACCGTCTTTCGACTCTTCATCGTCCTTTTTAGTTTCTGTGTTTCGACTGCTCGACCCCGCTTTTGCATCGTGCTAAAAATACATTAAAATAGGCGACCATCGAGCGAGAAACAGACAAAATTGGGTTGAATACGGTGCAAAACCAGTCAATGACCTACCCAAAGCACGCCAAAACACGCCAAATCGATAGCAAAAGTGACGAAATCCGCGGTGGCGACGATTCTTACACATGAACACGCGTACTGACGAGCCAACAAACGCGAAAACAAAACGGAAAACGGGGCGAAACGCGCGATTTTACGAGCGACAACCATGCAAAACGAGGCGCGGCACCCGCCAAATCGATGCTTCGCCACCTTAATATTGTAACAAACGCTTGCTCCCCACTCGGACACGTCGTTTGCCGTGCTGCTAATCGAGTTTACTGCGCGAAATCGAGCACTTTGTACAGCGAGCGAGGGCAGCGAACAGCGCGGAAACCGCCTAATAGGGCGGGCTGGTGCGGCGCATTAGCCGGCGATTAGGCAACCCGATTAGGAGGGTGGCGGCGCGCGGAACCGATAGGGGACAGGCAGAGAAGTCGTGACTGTCGGTCGACTCGCGAAGCCTCGTCAGTCGATAACGAACAACGGGGGAGCAGGGGGGAGAAATGCCGGGCTTCCCTCTGCGTCTCGGCCCTCTCCCCTCGCCTCCCTCGCCTGTCTGGCCGCTCTCGCCTCCCCTCACTCAACACACTAGAGCTCCCCCTGCTCTCCCCTCCCCTCCCTCTTTGCTAGCTTCGTCTCTGGATACAAGGATATCGTGTGCCAAGCAAGGACACGTGTATAGCGCCAATACGGCCCATCCCCTTGCTAATTGGGCTTCCCCTTTGAGCGCCATGACCTACCTTGCGGTGCAGCTTTTCCGTTGTGAACGAGATTATCGTTATCTGGGGCGCTCGAGAACAACATTGTGCAATAAGCATGATTGAGCAGCGACTTTTGTAGCGTAATCTCATCAAAAAGTGACTCAAGAATGAAGAAATACCTTGAAGTTGCGTATTCGCTTCACATTTCTCTGCTCGAAACGTCTTTCAAATACATTTATCATTACAAAATGCACATAAACTCGTGAAATCGTATGGGATGAGCATGGCAAGAGCATATAATATCGTGGAAATATCGAAACGAGAGGAACCAACCACCGGACGCGCCTACAGTAATCTACTATCTACCGTATACCCCCAGGGAGGTCGCGCGTGTGATAATGATGCTTACAGTCACGGAAAGGGAGGTAATACAGTAATGGTCAGGCGATACTCAGGTGAGAGACTAGGGGAAATCGAGAGAGTAGGTAAGAGATACAAGAGTGATAGAACGAATGGGGGAAAAGCGAACACAAGAAAGAAGGGAGAGAAAGAGAATCGAATATCAGAAGGTGCGGAGCGGCAATAACTGCAGCAAAACAGAGAACAAAAACGTACGCGCTCTCTCCATTCCGCACGCTCTCTCGCCTGCTAGTGGGCAAAGAGAGAGCATCCATCATGGAAAGATAGCGAGAATTAGTCAGTCGGGCAACCGTACAATCAAGAATGGGGTACGGTAGGAGAATGGCTATCGGGAACTGATTTACGATGGGGTTCTAGGCAGTCTTTTCCCTCTCGGCTGCCTTGATTCGGTAGGCCTTGATGATGAGAGTGGCGGCGACCATGACGAGAAGCCCGCCGACACCGAGCACGGAGAGCGTCTGAGAGTCGTCCTGAAGAGAGGGTACGGTAGATACTGAAGAGATGTCGATCGAGAACTGGCTATTCTTGCGTATGTCTACAGTATCCCTCAGAACCTCCAAACGGTAGAAATCATTCGTGATTCTGTTAACGGTTTTGTGCGTCACCAAAAATTGGATATGTTTCAGGAAATCTACTGAACGCCTTCAATAAGAGGGGGTTAGTTTTTTTCTCCGGAAATGTCTTGAAAGTAAAATTCAACCGAGCTAAGCTTCTGCACTTATTGCAGTTCTTGCAAGTTAATTTAGGAGTTCAAAAAGCCTACGGCATCTCAGAATGATCCTAGCATAGTCAACCGTAACAGGACATGCACAGTTCAAAGACTTCTGGGCCACAGAGCGTTGCCTTCCGTCAGTGTCCTACCGTATCCCTCTTGAAATCTACCGTACCAATGCATCGATGATCTTCTCCTTGCACAGCTCGTAGATTCGCTCAACAGCCGATGGAGGGTCGGGCACACGGTGACCGCGGAGCTCCTGAAGGGAAAGAAAGGATTACGGTAGGCTACGGCTTATCGATCGATATTCATTCTTCGCTTGCCCTACCTCAACTTACAGTTGTCGTAACCTACCGTAATCTTCAGCAACCGTAATCTTCAACTACTGTACCCCTACCGTACCTTGAATTTGAACATGGCGAAATTGAAGAGCGATCGGACGTCACGGGCAGTGTCCTTGTATCGGTACATCTTGCCACGGTGCAGCCTGAAGAAAATCGATAATTTAGTACCGTATCCTCAACCGAACCCTATTTCTTTTATGGTTTTTCGTTAGTCTATCAGTCTGTTCAACAACGAATCTGAGTGATCAAATGCGCTGAAAAGACCACTGTGAAACGAATTCGAATCATGCAATACCATGCAGTTTCTGCATTACTATGCTGTAAGTCATCTACGGGCCCCATTAGGGTTCTCTTCTACTGTGGGTTCGAGTGAAGAGGCGAATTTTCAACCCTTCTTTCAGGTCTCAGTAACCTACTACAGTAGCTATTGCAGCTGCCTCGAAATCCTGTGACACAAAATCGGGCAAGTACCGCCGTTTTACGGGGCAGGTGTTCTGCAGAAATCGGCGCCATTTCACTAGAAAGACCACCACTCTCTCACTTTCACCCGCTCTCTTTCTTCTTTCTTTTGTCTAACTTCTCCCCACTGTCTGCACTCTCTCACTCCTGTCCGCTCTCTCGTCGCTGGCGCGCGCCTAATTCAGTCCTCTCATCGGGCTTCGACACGTTTATTAGGCGAGAGAGCATGTGAAATGGGGATAGTGGAAGAGAGACAAGGCGAAATCGAGAGAGCGGAAGCCAGGCGGGGGAGGGGCGAGAGAGTGAGGGAAAAGGGGAGAGTGGGGAGAGGGCGATTACTTGCAGAGACAGACGCAGCAGAGTCACGCCAAGGGGGGAATT
>LS552744.1:13687-30152 GCA_900490775.1 Pristionchus maxplancki | reverse complement strand
ATAGAAATAAGTGCATCTAAAGTTCTGAAATGGTATAAGGAACTAGAGTTCTTGGGTGTGATAAGTGTGTGTGTAGCTCTAATCATCAGTTTACTGTCAAGCTAACATTAAGAATGAATTACTGGTTGAAAAAAGTAGTGAAGAGAAGTTGTATTGAAGCACGGCAATCAATTGTCCCTTGAATTGTAAGAAAAAATTGATTTTTTATTCACTGACAGGCACCAACAGAACCAAAAGTCTGGGCTTGCGGTGCAGAAATCGGCTCTGTGAAACAAATTTAAACTCAAAGATCGATGAAATTCGGTCCACTAGATACATAGTGAATTCCCGGCCAACATCCTCAGTATTACTTCCCTCTCAACGCTTTATTGCATAATAATGACGAAACTCACAGCAGGAATCTCCTAGCTTAGTTTTCACAGTTCCAACCCCTTTCAGCCAAAATGAATCAAGTAGGATTTCATAATAATAACGAAACTCACAGCAAGAAGGTCGGACAATCGCCCTTCTCGACGTGGAATCGCTCGGAGACGTCATCGTTCACGCCCATCTCCACCTTGCCAACGTTGACGAGACCGCGGAGTCTGCAATTAATTTAAAGATTGGGTACCAAATCTTTGAGTGACTACATAATCTGGAATCTCCTTCTTTATTTTTGAATATTAGGCGTTCTGCTGTTGAAGGGGTCTCCAACTGTACATATGCAAGCAACATATGTAGGTATGCAAAAGACTCCCTCAACAGCAGAAGAGCAGAATATTCAGACCCTGGCAACCATAGAAGAGCAGCAATGACTTCTATTCGCTACGGCACTTCACTACAACGATCAGGTGCCATCATTTGGCTGTAATTTGAGAATGCCATTTTCCGTCCCACGCTGCCCCTTCCTTTATGAATAGCAAATGAGTGACTAGAGCTCGAAATACTGGTCACCTTCTCCTCATTTCACACACTCTCTCGCCCGGTGAGAAAGAGTGAGCCAAACAATGCAAACGTTCCTGCACGGTCAGACAAATTCGGGGAATCGATGCGAAAAACAGCGATTTCAAAAGAAAACAAGCAAAACTGAGTGAAAAATAGAGTTACTCACGTTTTAGCAATATCTGGATCTCTCCTTTCCTCACACTCTCTCGCTCTGTCTAATTGACGAGAGAGTGTGGGAAACAGAGAGAACAGACAATTACTCACTGTGATGATTCACCTGTTTTCTACTGGGAACAGTGCTCATTTCCAAAGAAGAAAACAGTGTGGGATCACAAGGGACTTGATTAGTGAAAAACATCAAAACAAACTATTTTTAGCGGCAAATTCAAATGTCGAATATCCCTTACTTGTGAGCGACGGTCTCCCAGAGAGCGACGTACGAGTGGCACGCTGAGTTCTCGGCGTTGTAGCTGCAAATTAGACAGTTCTCGATCAGGGATGGCTTGGCAAGAAATGACTCTCTTCATTCTGCACGCTCTCTCGCCTCTCTGACCGGCGAGAGGGTGCGTTAAATGAAGAGACCTTTTTTCTGATTTCTTGCGAAGCCTATTCCCGATAGGTACAATCTGTTCTTTTTTACGAAGGTCAGATATCGAGACAGAGCTGTCATCTCAGATATTTCTTATTGTTTTGTGAACCGACCGATGGACACTCAATGTACACTTTTCACTTGCTTTCAGGATATGACGACTGTGAAACGTATTTGAAATCGTTTCCTGAATTCAAAACAACAACAACAACATTGAAAAACTCACAACATGACAAACCAGTCGAGCGTGCCCTCATCGGGGCTGTGAGAGTCAGTCAGCTTCTCGAAGTTGTCATCGGTAAGCTGAAATTTGAATCTCGCGCCATAAATTCAAAAAAATTCAAAAAATCGGTTATTTTGCACATGAGCAGCAAAAAGTGCGACTTGATGGCGGGAATTTCAAATTTCAAATATTCTTACGTCCCAAGTGGCGACCTCCTCGTGAGCGCGCAGCCAGCGAAGGACGACCTCCGAGTCGCCGAAATCGCCTTGATCGGATCAAATGAGTTTCACAGTTTTGTAATGTTGCCGAATTTCAGATTCAATCTTGATACAGGCCAGATGTTTAATGATATACAAATAATCTGCAAATTCACAAGGCGCTGCATTCATGTCAGACCTGGCTAATGTTAGGAGCGTTAAATATTACTTTGGATGTCCAATATTCGTGCTCGCGCAATATTCAAAGAATATGCGAACGCGATGGATATTATTTAACGAAATTAGGTTCAGTTATGTTTCATAGTCGCGCGATTAGAGCAACACATTCGTTCCATAATGATGGTCGCGAGCTTCTCATTTAGAAAAAAACACAAAAATCCGAGCCTTCTTTCAGGAACACGTCTGTCTGAAATACCGAAGTGAAATTCAAAACTCACCATCATAGAGGATGGGGTTCTTCCTTCTGTAGTAGACCAGGGAGGGGAACGTCGTCACGCCCAGTTCCTTGGCGACGGAACGATCGTCGGTTTTCACTACCTGCAGATTGAACATTTCAAAAGAATAATGTGCGTTTCACAATTTTTCTCTGCCAAGAAATTTGCTGATTGTCTCTTCAGTCCACCACTACTAATTCACGCATCCAGCGTTATGACATTGTCGATCACTTCAATACGAGAACAACCAATCTGATACTGAAACACTCTACCTACCGTAACCCAGGCTACAGTAACCCACATTGCCGTATCCCGTCGCCTCGATATCGTCATCGATCTCTTCCAGGACCACGAGTTCATACAGTAGCCCTATCTATCGAATTCCGCCATCCCCAAATCTACAGTAACTCATTCCACAGTAACCCACATTGACATATCCCGTCGCCTCAATATCGTCGTCGATCTCTTCAATCTCCGCCAGTGCCTCGCCACAGGAGGGACAGGCTGCGCGACCGTCGTCTGAAGGGAGGAAAATCGATAAATTTATAAATTATTTCGAATATCATAATTAATATTTCGTATTATTGGCAGGAAAAAAATCGAAAAAAAAAATCTTGTTTTCGACAAATTTGTGTCTGATATCAAGAATTTCGAAATGAAAGGGATGAGTTTCAGAGACAGTTGGTATTATAATGCTGTGCATCGGATGTAATCTTCTTAAGGAAATCCATTTGGAAAACATCAATCGAAATTTGAGATGATTTGATGAGACCATTTCAAGAGTATGAAATTAATGCTCAAAAATATAAACAGGTTGCTCAATATTCTCGTCTTAGCTTCTTCCTTTCTCCCCCTTTTTTGCTTATTTTTGTTTAACTTCATGCACGTGATATTTTACATAATGCGAGAGCAGTAACTCACAGAAGAAGATGACCAAATTGCTCCTCGACTCTCTCAGAATCTCGTCGATCTTGTCCTCATCGACGTCCTG
The DNA here is from genome assembly GCA_900490775.1 of Pristionchus maxplancki. Taxonomy (NCBI): domain Eukaryota; kingdom Metazoa; phylum Nematoda; class Chromadorea; order Rhabditida; family Neodiplogasteridae; genus Pristionchus; species Pristionchus maxplancki. The sequence continues at coordinate 26,773 of LS552744.1, read as the reverse complement.
TAATGCAAAAATGTTCAGTTTTCTGAGAACTCTCTCGATTTCGCGTGCTCTCTCGTCTCCAATTTTCATATCCTACAGAATCAACCGGGCCGAAATATCCGATTTCAAGTATGTTTCAAGCTCTGATAAAAATAGGAGTGGGCCACACCCAACAGTCGAAGGTAGATCCGAGTTGTAAAAAAATAATAAAAACTAACCTCAATCGTGTGCTCCTCATCGACGATCTCGACGATCTTGGCGTGCTTCTGTCTGAAAAATTATTTTATTCTTGATTTTTTTAAAATTCAAAGTGCCTCCCCCATTTCAAAAACAGTGTTCTATTACCATGTTGTTCATTCCAAAATTCTCTTCCGTCTCTTCTTTTGCAAACTGCGCGTGAAACCAAGATGGAATTATCTATTTCGAATTTTAGAAAGCTGACATTCAAGTTTGTCTGAACTTCCGTTGTTTCTAGAGCGAAATGTAAAAGATCGACGCATCTGCGCGTCTAATGGCATTTTGAAGCTCAACAATTACTGGGATCGAATTATAATCTGACCTGATGATCTTCTTCTCGGCCACCGGCTCGTCCACCTCCTTCACGGGCTGGAATCGAGTGGGTTTGAGTCAATTGAACCACTGATTGGAGGAATATTTTGAAGCTTTGTGCTCAGATTAGCGTAAAAGCAAGCAAATGCAACAGAATCACAGCGTTGGAAGGCTCATGTGAGTTGAATTGGCTGTTCGAATGCGTTTCAGACCATTATGATAATAAGAAATGTATGTCCATGACGATTATTGGTGCTGCGCTTCAATGAAAAAAGAAAATATCCCGAAAAATTTAAGAGAAAAAAATCCTCTCTTCGACCTCATTATTCCACTATAATGATTGTTAAAAATATTCCAACAATCGTTATAGTCGCTATGCACTCGCTTCACTGAGATCATTTCTCGTGGTCAACAACAGGTTGGGGGACCAACACTGTGATCGCTCTCACCTCTTCCTTCCTGTGTGCTCCTCCGCTCTTCTTCCTCGCCTCCGCTCCAATTGATAGCAAGGCTGCGAGCAGCAGCACCCAAGTGAGGCGCATCTAAAAGATCAAAGATCACGGATCAATTTAGAGGTCGTAGAATCAATATGAGATGGTCAACAGCGCGACAGCACAAATGCGATTTTAGAGGGTAACATATCGGAGAATGAGAAATAAGGAGAGGAGTAAAGTTTTGTCCGTACCCACAAAAACGACTGATACCCAAGCGAAGGTATGAGAGGTCAAAAAGGGAGGGGAACAAAGTAATTATCGCCATTTGAATACGACAGGCTATAGATGCAACAGAAATAGACGTTCGATGAGATAAATCTGAAGTTCGTTTGAAAAAGAGCTAGATTCTAGCACGAAGAGGGATCTATCGGGATTTATTTATAGCCGATTCCTTGGACAAACAGTTGACTCCAATTGATCACCAGCAAACATCACGCTCGAATTTCGCAAAGTATTGTAATTGACCATGAAAATGGAAGGCTTATTCGAGCATGTTCAGTATTGTTTGTATAATTTCCTCAACAAAAAAATCAAACTAGCAAGCAAGCAATCGAACATCATAGAAGACACACCGCTGAAACCTATCCGTTGGCAATTAAAAATGATTAAAGCAATCAATTTTCGTCTCGATATGGAATCAAGTTTCACCTAATTCAGGGGCCGCTATCAAGCAAACGCGAAAGAATCATTGTTTACGCGCAATTTACCTGCTCGAGATAGCGCTTTCAATCAGAAAGAACGTCAATAACAAGAGCCAATCAAAACGGGCGAATTCGCAATCAATAATCGGGTGGATAACGAGCGGAAGCAAGTAAAAGACAGCCCAGGGCATCACAACTAGCTGAGAAAGAGATAGGGGAAGAAAGAAAGGAGGGATCGACGCTCTCGATTCAGCACACTCTCTCGCCTATCAGACAAACAGAGAGATCGAGAGAGATGAAGAGGGCAGAGAGGCATCACAACTGTGCCATCCGCAGCTCCTCCAAGCATTACACTGGGCAGGGAGATCTGTCGCTCTCTCGATCTGGCACGGTCTCTCGCCGGTTAGATGGAAGGAGAGAGGGGAGAGGGAAGACGATGAGAGGAGAGAGGGATTCTCCCCCTCACTTCTCTCTTACGCTGCTGTCCCTTGATCCATTAGATTGACGTGAGTGTAGGGAATGGAAGGAAGAAAGTTCTGGGTGAATGCATGGAATTTGGGCGTCAGCGTCAGCGGAAGGCAAAAATATAAAGAAGCATTCGCTTGTACCAATTCATCCATCTATCTCATCTGTTTATGTGTTTACTTCAAAAATCAAGGTTAAAAGAAATATACACAAAACTTGATCGATTATCGACGATGGCTAGGTTCCACTATCTTTTGCGCTCCGAAAGGGCAGCTGACTTGCTGCTGCTGCTGCTCGCGACAGTATCATCGCTGGTTTTCTGCAATAAGAATGAATGATAAATTTAATAGAAAATGATTCTATTGGGTAGATTTGGGATTCCAATTCCGTCCCACCTTCTACATTTTTCTGTTCTGAGATTTCAAGAGGGGAAAGGAGAAAGCTATTCATTGCTAGCCAGTGTTCATTCACGATGAAGACTTTTCTTCATTGCTAATCCGAACCTGATCAGTAGTCGAGAAGCCGCCCCTCTCGCTGATCGGCTGCATGATCGAGCTGGATGCTGAACAAAGGAATTGATAATTACAGGGCCTATATTTTTTGTCGCACTGAGAATATTCAACAATCATATCAGAGTCTTTTTTTCATGAATGGCATCTCACCCAGCGCAGTGGAAGGCTTCAGAACCCGGAAGCCGATCTTGCCGGTGGTCTCAACGACCATGACTGCACCAGAATTTGCCTGCAACAGAAGATGAAAGAGCAATGCTTTCTCAACATGCGATGCTCACCTCCGTAGGATAGTAGGCCGGCGCGGAGAAGACCGTGACCAGTTTCATGCCGGCGAAGAAACCAAAGCCGTTGGTCATCATCTACAATCATTCGTGGAAGATATTCTGTCATACTAGATGAATGCACTCGCTTTCAATCTAAAATAGTGATGCCAGAATAAAAAAGCGAGTCTGATCCTGCACTCTCGGTGGGTAGAAAATGGGGATGGCTTGGCAATAAACGACTCTCTTCATTATGCACGCTCCTTCGCCTCTCTGATCGGTGAGAGAGAGTACGCGAAATGAAGAGTTTTCGTGCGAAGCCATCCCTAGTAGAAAAGAAGAGAGACGAATGACCTGATGCGCCCTGACGACCATCTTTATGTCCAGTTTCTTCATCGTTGCATCGAGTGCATCCTCGCCGAAGTAAACACTCAGTCCGCGCACGTGGTTCGACTTGAACCTGAAAATAATCTTTGGTCTTCCGTCGGTAACGATAATAATTCCTGAATGCACTGGTCTGTGATCGTTCGAAGAAGCCAGGGAACCACTCACACCCTTCGCACTCACCCTTTCAGACCTCGCATCGGGTCCGCCCACAGCAGATCGCAAGCCAGTTCGTGCGAATGAGGATCCTTGAGCGGCTTGGGAATCTGCAGAGGTCAAAGACCAATTTTTTAAAAACTTTTTCCGATGTATCGGTGAGAGGAGAATATACTATCATCCATAACTTCCGCAATATATTATCTAAAATGATGGTTGAGATGGGCAATTCGGTTATCAGACTATCATAAGTGTTGGCAAAGTATTGAGCACTTACATTGCGAATGGAATCGAGACTGGTCAGTTTGGGCGAGATTCCTCCATGCATACAGAGCATCGAACCTCCTGAAACGGATATGCATCTCTGTGCATCTTCTTTTTGAATGACTATTTTATAGAGGCAGATTGATCCAATTATGAGAAGGCTACAATTGTTCAAGCAGACAACCTACATCTAGGGGGAATGCGGCTCATTACAACTCCGTTTCTCAAATATGCCATGTTCAAGTTGTGTGTTTGCCATGAACAGGCATTGAAAGATGCTTACCGACGAGACAAGCGAGAGGGAGGTAGGTGAAGGCCTCATTGAGCATGTGGTGCAACGCCCGGCCTTGCTCCTGCAAATATTGTTTTTTTTAAAAATAGGTTTACTTTTTTATTGGAGGAAAAAAGTCCTCACATTGCCGAATCGATCGATCAATTCACTCCGGAATCCGTAGTGGACGTTGATAGCCATAATCTCGTGATTTCCGCGAAGCATGTGAATCTACAATTAGCTTCATCAGTTAATGCCCTTTTTCACTTTTGCACAAAAATCGAGTGGTGCCAGCAACAAGAATAAAATGCAAAAAATGAAGAGACAGGTAAAGATTTTTCGTTATCTAAATTCAACCAAAAAGGTACTACCCCGTTTTGTAAATTTTTTTCTGTAAATTTCACTTAGGAAATTCATTTTTTGTAAACGTCTTTTTGGGAAATTTTTTCTACAATGTTCTTCACTAAAAAGGTGGTGCCATAAACACATTACAAAATAAAATTTCTAAAAAAATATTTCCAAAAACGAATTTCCCAAAAAAAATTTACAAAACGGGGTAGTACCACCAAAAAATAAATGTTTAAAAAGAAGCAAACGCGATTCGGGTAGAGTGCCTTCAAGGAGAAGAGCAGCATGATGACCTCGAGAGACTGACTGCCTCTGAACAAGGAGAAGATAAACATCTTTTTCGAGGAGATAGAACAACAATTCAATAATTTTAATAGCCGCAAACGGTGAGCATTGGTTGCAGAAGTCAGCCAACCGTTAATGCGCTGGTAGGTTCACCATAGAAGAGCACACCTGTCCACGTAATCTCCCAGGAAGAGAAACTTGTAGCGGCCGGCCCATCCAGCACGACCGCCCTCTGCAAGCATCGAGAAGAGACGAAGCAGGTCGGAGTACTGTAAAGATACGGTAAATTTACGATTGGCTAGGAGTACGGAAGAATGATGAATAAAACAGATATAGCGATAGTGAATCGTTGTAAACGCTATGTTTGATGGGCGAGAAAGAGCGAGAGAGCCAGGCAATTGATTATCTCCTGATACCTGGCCATGGATGTCTCCGACGACGGCGACTGGCGCATTCACTTCGAGAAGGGATGGTTCTGCAAAAAATTTACATGCACATTTTTCAAGACGCTGGTAATGTATTTTTAAAATCATACTAGAGTTATAAGCATAGTACTGTTAGTAAATATATGTTGAGTACTTGAACAAAGGTATTACTTGGATCCCAAGGATTCAATAATCAAGGAGGTTGTTTGGACGAACCGGCAGCGAGTGTTTGCTTCATGAGGATCAAAACACGAACGACAGTGTTGAACTCGAAGTGATACTGAAATTTATAAAGTAAACAGTAAGCTGCATCTTTCTCAATTCTTCCTGCTCTTTCGACAGTGTTAACAATGATAGATAGTTGGAATGAAACCCACTCTCAGCCCATCCTGTCCGTAGGCGGGAGCGGTGAGGTGGCGGATGAGCCGCTCCAATCTCTTGATCATTCTGAAAACACCACAATACTTTTCTTGTTTTTTTTAGCTTTCTCAATAGTAGAGACTCGATATTGTATGATAACTGAGTATTGTTTGCCCTGAAAGTGATAGAGGTGTCTTACTTGGGATCCATGATAAATACGGGTCGACTGCTAGCTCGGTGGCGAGCGAGGAAGAGTGAATGGGATCTCTACTTTGCATGTGCGTGCTTAGAAAAACAATGATAGACACTCTTCAATCTTGCAAATTGGATCGTTTGTTGCAGGTCACAAGCAAATACCCTCGTAGTACCAATTCTGTTGATCTACCGATGGATTCATTCAAACTTTCAGAATAGTGAAAACATCGATAATGCTTATCGAATTTATGCATCGAGGGTGGGCGATGTACCAGTGAAGTCACGTTGCCGGCTTGGCTACTCACTCCTCTTGTCTCCACCGTCATCAGCGAGTGCTGAAAATAGATAGTGAAAGTCGTGAATGAACTCAATCATAGAATGGCTAATGCTTATGAGTGCTCGATCAAGGAGAGCGGCAAATTAACAGAAAATGAACAAATAATGGGTAAACCTTACGTCCTGAATCTTCGTCTGATTCCCCTCTTGAGTCTCTTTCCGAAGTATCTTTCGATCGGCGCTTCTGGAACAGGTATCGCCACACTTTCGAAATCAAACAAAAAAGAAAAATGGAACCTTCTCTCCTCTTCGCTTCGATCCCTGAATAAATTTAATACATAATATCAACATTTGTTGGTTATTATACCTTTCTCCTTTTCTCTCCGCTCCTCTTCTTCCAGTGCCTCTTCGAGCGATCGGACGATCTCTGTGTGGATAATCATTCGTGGTAATAATATGAGATCTGTCGTTCAAAGAAGAGAAATAGAAAGACACACTTTTCTTCTCGATCGATCCTCCTCCGTCGCCAGGATGTCGACACCATCAAACGAACGCGATCGATGCTCAGCTTCCTGAAAGATGTTTCGAGATCATGAGCGAACGAGTTTAATCGAAGCCTAATTCAAGGTAGAAGCTGATGATCATACTGAACAATACACATCAAATATTTGGTGGTATTAACCGATTATGCGTTGACAATCCGGGGAAATGTAGAAACTTCAAACCTCCTTGACTTCAACTCCATCTCCAATCTGAAAGGCGCCGCAGAGGTTCGGGTCGATTTCGAATTGCATTATCTTTCCGGCTACTGGTGCGGATTCCGTGTGAGTCGATTGCTGAATTAATTTATGAATTATTGAAAGCAATCGACAAGTGTATTTGCCAAGTTTGGAATACTTCTCCTAAAAACAAAATATTCTCACATTAAGACAGCTGTTGTCCTTCACGTGGAGTGGAGTGAGACCACTCGGGAAGAACTTGTCGTTCACGTTGAAAACCTGCAAATAATGTTTTGAATTAATATTCAACCAACTTAGATAATGCGACCAATGGATGTCAATTGCTACTCAGAGCTAAAGAACGATTGCTACCCACTGTTTCCTTGTTCGCATCGATCGTATACGATCCTCCATTGGCATCAGTGAAGTGAAGAGCTATAATCATGTCCATCATACTGAGACAGTGTAATTTAATATTAATTTTGTTGTGTCTTTAATAATGTACATGGCTCCAATAGGTACTTACCACCTCCCTTCAAGTGAACCTTGCCACCCTTAAATCAAGGCGGTTTTAGAAGAATTTTAAGGAAAAATTAGAATACCGGTGCTATTGTTTCTCGGATCTTCTCTTTGAGCGAATCGGGAACAGGCAGAGTATGAACTGCGTACTCCTTCTCTTCATCTGAACATGTTCGAAATAGAGCGGATAACACTTTCTGACGTTACTCTCAATCTTAGGTGGCGCTGCAGGTTTAGGATCATTGATAAGTTGCTTCTGCTTAACTTCCTTGAAGGAATCTAAAAATGGTGTTATTTTTTCGTTGTCGTTAAAGTGAATTGTCAACACAAAAACAATGGTTCAACGCATAAGGAAATGCATAAACGCTTTATCTACAGCATGTATGTGTTGCTTTCATTCACAGGTACAGGCGACTCGCCTATTTTCGGGTTGGGTGCTTGAACCGAAACAGCAACAATTTTCGTAGTTGAAATCGAAGTTGCGGAAACGCCTGCAACATGCAAAAACATTATTTGGGAAAAATCGAAAAGTAAAAGTTAGACTTCACATATTTTTGACTTATTGACTACTGTAAGTAGATAAAATCTTACCCGAGGCACCTACATCCGCCAATTTCGTTTTTCTCTCCTTGCGAATATTGTACCACTTATTCTTGTAGCATAAGAGGCCGCCGATTACCAACATGACAGTGATAATTAAACCACCTGCAGTCCCTCCTAAGATCAACGCCAAAGATCTGAAATGGAAAGGATCATTTTCTTTTCTTCGATCTCTTCATTCTTCTTGAAGAACCTATAGATTCACCGAATTCTTAATGACAAGGGGAAATTCACTGAACTTCACTGCTCACCCCTTTTGCACTGCTCCTCCCTGTCTCTTCTCGTAGATTCCTTTCAATTCAGTTGCTTTTCTTCTCGCTTCTTCGTACACAACTCGATCCCGCTCCAACGAACGTCTCATTCTACTTACTTCTCCGTCCATTTCTTGCTTCACCTATAAAATGGTACTAATGTATAGAGAATCTACAGGCTTCTACATGTACTAATCAGATAAATCATCAAGCATGTGCATCATTTATGACCTTGGCTATGGATGCAACAACGCATATCGCAAGTGGTTATAAAAGAAAAAAAACGAACTTGCTCCGCCTCTAACATCTTGCTATGCGCAGCTGCGGCTGCATCCGCGTCCACAGTGAGCGCGTCGCGCGCGTCTTGCGCTTGCTGCAGGCGCTCCGCTGCTGCCGAGCGTGCCGTCTCGGCGGCTTGCAGCGGCTGCAGCAGCGGGCCGCGCTGCGTCTCCAGCCCGTCCAGCGTCGCATCGGCTGCAGCCAGCTGCGGGCCGTACGTAGGCTCGAGCGGCGCCAGCCGATCGATGATCTGCTGCGCGTCGGTGCGCGCCGTGTCCGCAGCCTGGCGCGCGCTCTGCGCCCCATCGTAGCTCTGCTGGGCGCTGAGCTCGGCGGTGAGCGCAGACTGGTACGTCGTGTTGCGGGCGCCGAGTGTGCGCGCGGTCAGCTGGCACGCCGCCGAATTGCTCGCCGCGCAGCCCTCACGGTCGAACTTGGCCTTAACAGTAAGATCGTATGCATTAATCATTGATCTCTCTAATGGGGAATTCATGGTCGGGAAAAGCCGATGGATCACTATCTTCATTCGGTGCACTAACTCGCCGGTCGACCTGATGAGAGAGTAGGTATGTAGGATGAAACTTGTGATCCATCAGCTTTTGTCGACTGTGAAGGGGGCATAATAAAATAACATGAGCCCACGTGAAACTAAGTAGGTTCCTGGATTGAATAGCATGGCTCCAGCCCACCTTTATCGTGTTGTAGTCTCGCCGAGGCGCGTCAACAGCGCGCTTGGCTGCCGCGGCCGCGTCCCACAGCGCTTTCATTCGACCGTCGAGCGTCGCGATCTCCGTGTCGAGATTGCTCACGTTGGCACGCGCTTCGGTAAGAGTAGCGATAGTCTCGTTCATACTTGCCTGCAAATAAGAAGAATAGCAAACAAGCTATCAACCACCTCGAAGATTCTACAGACAACCTTTCGAGATCAAACTTGGAGAACAATAAACTCGCCTCGATGCGGTCTCGGTTTCGTTGGGCGCTGGCGACGCGGTTTTCGAACGATTGGTAGGTACGATTGCACTCACGAAGCGTGTTCTCGCACGCGGACAGCGCGTCCGACGCGTTTTCGACAGCCTGAAATATGGGTTGGGTATGGTGTTGCTCGAATAAGTTTATTCGATGATTTGTTCATTGAACGTTTTTTTTTCATATTTTGTGTGCGAATATGCGGAAAGGGGCAATACCAGCTGCGTTAGGGGGGAGGGGGCTAAAATCCTGCCTGATCAAGTCGATCCGACTCGCTCACAGCCCGATCATACTCGCCCTTCTTCGACACGTAGTCGGCGTCGGCTGCAGCAGACAGCTTCTCCTGAACGGAGGACTGTTTGGACCACCCATGAAATTATAGATCGGTGATTCTCTCAGGCAATAAGTACGGCAAGTACTTAATGATTAGAATGTGTATAATGATTACCTTTTCTTTCAGCGCATCTTCCGCCGAATCCAATGATTTTTTCTTGTTATCTGCATCGGTCTCAGCCAACTCCCATCGATTCTTCAAGTCATCAACCGACTCGACCAAATTTGCTTCCGATGAGGTTTCGGGTCCGGACTGGGCCTGAATGTGGACGAAACCGGTCATTTGTAGTGCGCCAATGACAGGCGAGAAGATTTAATAATTTGTTAGGATTGTAAACCTGCGCATTCGGGGATCTATCGAGCGAGTGTCGCTTAGAAGGTGTAGCGCTGCCGATTAACAAAGGCGAGGTCTGTGATTTCAAAAATAAATATTTTTTAAATATTAGGATCCGTCATTTTCACGTCTGTCACATTAGGAATAGAACTAGCGTTTCTGAATTTCAAGGACGTGAAGAACAATATGTACATGTCGAGAAGAATTAGCGAAATACCGTACCAATGACCATAACAGAAATGTGATGTAGAGAAGGAACCGCATTCCATGAGCAAGAAATCCAGAAATGAGAGAGAATGAGAGGATGACGAATGAGATTTTAATATTGAAAATAATACAAAATACGCTTTGTTTCAATTATGTTGCACAATCACTATCTATGTTTGTCAACATCACCTTCAACAAGCCAATGCCCTGAAATTCAAGTACACGTATAAATATTTTTTTCAAAATGAGATTAGCTGAATTACAAACATGTATTTCAAGAGCGAATCCTCCTGTCATGAATCCTTCCCGGGAAACAAATATGGCAACCGTCAGTTTAGAGATATCCAATCGGGCCAACCGTAGGGCTTTCTGAGATTGGAAGGACCCGCAGCAGCGTAGCCCCTGGGCAGTACCACTGGGCAGATGGCGAGAGAGAAAGTCTAATCAACAAGATTAATCAGTTTATTGCAGGTCGGATGAAGAGAACACAAACAAGCTAGAAAAAGAAAATATCAACGGGAGAAGTGTATTTCGAGAGGTAATCCTTCGGTCCAGAATAGCTCGCGGGATACAAAAATAACGACAACACTTCCGGAATTCAACTGGATCATGTGCTGAAGATGTAGACCACCATAATAGAATTTGTGCTGAAAAAATTCGATGTATTGTAATTCTGCAACCATGTTTTATGATGCAATTAGTTGAGCGTTAGCAAGTGATCCTACCGAAGCAATGTCCAAGTTCTCCTGTACAGCAGTAGTTAACTCAGCTCGCGTTATTTCTCTCGAGATAAGGAAACGCCAGGTGCCTTCTTGGTGGAGACGCAGACGTTTCTTTAAAAAATTATAAACAAATTAAAGGTGAATAATATATATTATAAACAAACCAAAATTGTCGATACTAATCCTGTCGCATTAATTATTAGTCGAGGTGTCGAGAATGTTCTGAATTTCCATAAAGCTTCCGAAGTGAAGCTCTCAGAGATTCGCGGGATCTGACAATCATTTATATTTATATTTTAAAAAATTGACCCAGATTCCCCCGTACCTCGCCAGTCGGATTGAGCTGCCTGTGTTGAAAACACGCAAGAGGCACTCTATGCGCGTATTCTCGAAGGAAAGTATTGTTAATGATAGATGCATCTCGAACCGAGAGAAAGAAGAATTTGATAGATGTAGGTTCCGTGTGTAGAATCAATGATGAGAACCTGCACTTCTTGGTAAGTAGCATAACTGAGCAAAATTGCCAACCTCTCTTTCAAATCGTTATACGCATTGTTTTCGAAAGAACAACGCTCGAGCTCGAATAATGTAATTGAGGAAGAGGACTCCATGATGTTCTTCATGAATGCAATAATGTGGGTGTCAATTGAGACCTATTAAAATCAAAATTCTAGAAAGAAATAATTTGCAGAACACTCACTGCGTAAAAAATGAAACGCCTGAAGTCGAATCTGTGGAGTAAACTATAGGCTTTTTCGGTAAGCTCGCGAGACATGGACTGCTCTTGGGGCATTGCAGTTACTGCCTGAAAATCAGGATAAATTTTAAAAATTCCTTGTAACACTCAATTGAAATAATCAGGATGAAGCTAGTAGTTGCAATACGAAACTGTACCGACGTTTATGATGATGTCGTTTTCGATAGTCCATTTCTTGAACAATCCAGTGCAAGATCGATCCAATTTCAAAGTATACGTTTGATTTCCGAGTAGGAGCTCGAAATGGAACTCGAATGGAGACACCTAAAATTTGATCACAACACTAAAAATTTCATCATTCTCAAACCTGCGAGACAGTGAGTTTCCGTGCGTCAACCTTCTCAGCTTTGGCACAAGATGAGACGGATAAATTATGCATTCGTCTATTCATAGTAGCAATTTCATCGTGGTCATTACTAAAAAATAAAGATTTTGCCCACGATTTCATGACAGATACTGGCTCGAGATCAAAGATTAATACAAAGGACTTACTGATCGAGTCGACTAAGAATATCGAACAAGCAGTCGTCAGGAAAAGAGGAGAGGTGATCCTGGAAGGTTCAATTTATTTTCCACTTTTTGAATCAGGAAAATTAAAAAAATACCTGTTTACTGGTCTCCATTCTTCGCGCTTTCAGTACTGCCTCATCCTTCTCTCCGTTGGCTCGCTTGCGATTGGAATCCATCTGGATACGAACTACGCTAAGGTCATGATCTCGTTACTGAGCAAAGTAGAGAAAAGTTGTCAGAGAGTCAGACAGATCCGGCAGGAGCGAAATGTTCTGGCAAGAGGCACTCAAGTGATAAAGCATTGCCAAGGGGTGCAGTCCGGTCGGATCCCCCTGTGAAAACTGGCGTCCCCCCGCGTCCCTTCGCCTTTCCACGGCTCGGGTGATGAAATAATTGCGTCAAATCGATCAAATTCGAACTCCTCAGATCATTTCCCATCGACTCATGTGCGAATCAAAAATTAAAATATTACAGAAACTCGTATTACGTGTGCTCTTCTCGGACCTACCGTAGTTAGGATATTTTTACCTTCTCACAGATCTGGTTATGAATCAAGAACTGAAATGCTACTTTCCCAATTTAATTCAATTTTACTCACATTTGATAAGCATTCGTTACTATACTTGGTAGTGAAGTGAAATTAAATCAGAATATAACCAAAAGAAATTTAAAAAATTAAAATCAGCTTGCAATTCTGCGAAAATTGAAACATTAACTACGGTAAGGCCAAGTGGAGCACACAGATTACGAGTTTTCTAAACATTTTTTTACCAGGATGGTTTTGTGTGAACCAGTGGTGCCCCAATCATTTCGATAAATCATAAAACGATTTTAGAAGCCCTTTTGACCAGTCAGACACAGTGCCGGAAGCCTGCTTCACTGCTATCTCATCTTTTGTATCACTTTCGATTTGATACAAAAGAGGTACCAGGCTGGTTCTGTGTGAACCAGTGGTGCCCCAATCATTTCGATAAATCATAAAACGATATTAGAAACCCCGTTGACCAGTCAGACACAGTGTCAGA
>LS552703.1:991310-1002854 GCA_900490775.1 Pristionchus maxplancki | reverse complement strand
TTAGCTTTTGTGTGCTAGTGTCTAGTAATTTATTGCATCGTTGCCCCCTAATATTTGCCAGATAAATGTCTTCTTATTTACTTTACAAAACTGGAGCCACGCAAACACCAGGAAGTATCGTGTGTGCGTGTTTGTGGCACCGGAGGAATGGCCTGACTCTCTCACGTTCTCTGATTATCGAGAGAGTGTCTAACAATGCCAGAGTCAGACGGCTGATCGTGCAACGTTTGCCCTCAGGGCACACGCCGGTTTGCTCTCTCCGATTCGCGCGCTATCTCGTCAACTCTAGCAGTCTGCGCTCTCTCTTTGGTACACACTCCCTCGCCTCAACGATCACGTCGTCGGGTAGATTGGCGTCAGCGTCGTCGTTGCTTCTTCAGTAGACACTCCTCCGAGCTCTGCAACGGCATTCATAAGTGGCGGTACGGTTCGGATTAGACAGGGGTCAAACCGGGGAAGCTCGACTATCATTGCTCGACTTCGTTCAAATATGTTTCACCCTGGCGTCGTATTTCATCGAGTATTAGAATTTCAATCTGTAAGCCACTTTCAGGATGAAAAAAGTGAACCATTCACGAATACTGTTTCACCCAGCATTAGACCGTGTTGATAATATCGTCGTATACGTGCTCTCATTCGACAATACTGTTCTTCAATTCGAATATCTCCTCCATTCCTCACTTTTCATACAAGATTATGTTTGTTTGTTGAACTCATTCGTTGTTCCGCCAAGTATCTGCGATTTCTCACCGATCCAATCGATACTCCTTCCTTCCCCAGCCCCTCATCGATGACCTCCTCCCTGCTCCTTTTCGTCTCCGCATCACTCGCCGCCACAGCACAGGTGCCTCTTCGTTCCTACTTACTCGCCCTTGAGGAGGTACTGTAGGGGGAGTACTGTAGGATATTGTAAGTACCCAAGACCACCGTTACCCTCTATCGATTGTAGGTCACCGCGCTCGCCAATGCGCCCGTGCATCCCATCTGCGCCGGCGTCTTCCACAGCTGCATGAGCTCCAGTGAGTGATGATCTTTGATCTTTGTAGTTTGTAGTCTGATCTTTAATCTTTGTAGTTTGTAGTCTGTAGTCTGATCCTTGATCTCTTGCAGCCGCCTGCGAGTCCGGCACCGTGTGCTCGATCGCCGACAGGAACACGCCCTGCTGCACGAGTGGTGAGCAAAGTTGATATTTTGGAGGGTTGACTCTCCTCGATTTACGTGCTCTCTCACTCTTTCTCTAACTGTTCTCTTTATTTCACGTGCTCTCTCTCAGCTCTGAAAATGAGTGCCACACCGAAAGTATCATGCAAAAAAGTCTGTAGAATTTGAGATTTGAGATTGGGGTTGACGCAATCTCTTGTTTCTGTCTGAGAGGCTGACTGAGACACGGGATGTCGCATTGTCTGAGCCCAGCACTTCGTTTTTATCCTTAGTAGATCGGTTAAGTTTCCACAGCATTCTGCCCCTACAGAAAAGGGGGGATCACTTTACATATCGAACTGCAAACTCTAAACTTGACAGGTTGCTGAAACATATCGCTATCCTCATTCTGAACAAGGGGATTAATTTTTGAATTTTCCCGCCTTGCTGTGTTCGCGATATGTTTCAGAGATATTTCAAATTGCGAAAGTGATTTGCAGTTCGAATACGGCAACGCGGGAAAATTCAAAATTTAATCCCCTTGTTCACCCTTATCTGGAGAGAACAAAGGGGGTCAGCATTCTCACATAGTCGATCGGTGCCCTCATTGAACAATAATTGGGCAGCTAACGTTTAACTGAAAATTCAAAAATTCAAAATACGAAAGCGATCGCAAACTGACTATTTTCCAGCCGAGAATCACGCCTGCCCCTCTCCTCAATCCATGGGCATTACCTGCTCGAAGACGCGCGCGACCAATTGGTGAGATAAGATCGGTGCTAAATCCAGGAAGTCTCCCTTCCTGTCTTGTATGGAACAAAAATCATTTCACGTTGTAATCGCTTGAGTTTCACGAAGGATGGAAATGCGGATGGTTGAGAAGATCTTCAATTGCATTTTGCTTATTTAATCTCAAAGTCTCACGTCCTCAATTGGTTCTGAGTAGGCTTCGATAAACAAGAAAATTTCTTGCAAGAAATTGATTTTTTCTTGCCAATAAATCCTTCTTATTCAAGAATTCATAATCAAGAATTGAGCGGTCATTCTTGGACAAGAAACTATTCTTATTCAAGAATTCTTGTTCAAGAAGAGACCGACCAAAATATCTTGAAAAGGGAGAATGGTTTTCTTATTTCTTGCCTTATTCTTGTTTATCGAACCCTAGTTCTGAGTCTCCAAGGCCGATTCTTTCCCATCGTTGCTAAATCCAGAAAGTCGACTTCCTAGATTTAGCACCGACCTTCAGGTGCTCTTCCAACTCTGACTGCGGCATGGGCGTGTGCTGCGCGACCGGCTGCGGCTACAACGTGTGCTGGACGGAGAAGCCGACTGGAGTGGGAGCTGCTGCACCGCCCAGACGATGTGAGTGCAGTAGGGTGTAGATTTGAGGTGGCTTTGGTGAGGGGACGGAAGGGAGTACTGTAAACTACGGCATAATAGTGCAACCAAATGCAATCGAATTTCCACTCATTGTCAGGCAACTTAGAGGGTTTCTGGAGATGGGGCTATTCGGCATTGTCAACAAATTAAGACGATGTTTTGTTAAGAATTTTTGTCGTCAACTCAACCCCACCCTTTCAGTGGTCTTCCACTCCTACCATGACGATTCCAAGCCCGAGTGCCCCAATCCGGACGATGTCCCCGTGACCTGCACCGCCCAGCGACCCATGGATTGGTGGGTTACCATTTTGAGCCTGATCTTGCCTTCGAAAGAGTACGGCGACTGAATCTTGTATGTGTGACCATTGGACTGGTCCGTATCCTTATTTAAGCCCCCCCCCTCAGGGTGAAGTGCGGGTGTACATTCCACTTTGCCTCGGCACAATTCGATAATTTCCATTTTTTTGCAAATCGTTGTTCAAAAGTGATGCTTGTTCTGCCAGCAGCAGGAATCCCCTTGGGGACAATTAACTATCTGCGCCGAGCACTACCGTCATCATTATAAATGAACGATTCTTAGAACGGAGCGTTTAGGCAATTAGCTCTATGCACCGCGCATCACCATCATTATTGTATATTAGTATTCCCGTGCGATTCTCAGAATCAGTGTAGACCAATTTTGTGTTAAGATGGCTTTTTGTTCTGCTTTCAGGTAGATTTCACAATGCCAGTTGAATATGTTTCACGATTTGCGTAAAGCATTAGAACTGCGGAATTCTTCAATGATGTTAGTAGTTTTCTCAGAAAAATAAAGATCAACCCCGCGAGAAGCAAAAACTATTTTCAATCTGCCTACTCCTCTCCCTTTCTTTTAAATCTCTTTATTCCCCTCAGGTGCCTCCGCCACGACGAGTGTCCCTCGACGCCCTCCAATCGCCGTCTCTGCTGTCTCACTCAATGCGGCCATCACGTGTGCATGAGGAGGACGGGGGCGGGCACGTGGATTATCGCTTGAGCTTTGGACTTTGTAGTTTGATCTTTGGACTATGATCCTTAGCTTGTGCTTGGTTGAACTGCTTGTCTGTACACACTCGATGGAATTTTGCCTTTTAAAATTTTTAGCTGGTGCTTTGTTGAACCTTATTTTCTAGGACTCTCGATCCGCTACCTGTTTTCACTTTGATCGCTTTCAGGATTTGTGTTGCAACTTCAATTGTCTGTACATAGCTGATGATAAATTATTATTATTATATCGAGCACACACAATCTATAAACGTTAAAAATGAACGAATAAACAATAATCCAAAAGAAAGGATGAGAAAGAGGCAATGTAGGGAGTAAACGGGGTGAGGAAACAGTGAATATTTCTACGGAGACACATTATTGCAGGAGAAATAGAGTGAAGGAGAGTGGGAGTCCTTGATCTTTGATTACTCTCTAATTGAAGGCGAACGGGAGTTCCCACAGGTAGATCAGCGTGAAGAGACAGAAGATGAGACGACGAGAGAGGGCGAAGTGATCGGAGGGAGTGGCGGGAGGAAGGGTCTGGAACGATGAATAAAATAAAGAAAGAGATCATAGGTAGAGTAGTGGATAGAAAAGTGCGCCGAAGTATAATTTCAAGCTAGTCATTTGTTTGCATGATCAAAAGGTTGACTAGATTTGTGTATTTTTTCTACCGACTGCTAAGAAAACATTGACCACTTTTCTGGAAGATCGCATTTACGAAAATGGTGAAACATAACCGATGCCCGCCCTCACCTCCACTGCCTTCTCTCCTCCCTCTCCTCCCTGATGTTCTCCCTCCACCTCGATGGCCCTTCCATCCTGCTGCTGCAACACCTGCAAAGCCAGCTTTTGTGAGAGCCGGCGAATGTCTCCGGGGTTTAGGAAGGCCGGAGATTAACCAAGATATATCCCGGCTCTTTTCCCAGCCCGGCGGTAAGCCGGAGATTAGCAACACCAATTGCCGGTCACTCACATCAACAAGGGGTGCCTCATCGGGCAACGACGCTGAGCTACACGGCTTCTGGTTGAGGCCCTCCTCCATCTGAGATTGTGGGGTATTGCTTGACTAAAGATTTATTTTGTGAGTAGTACCAGGTGGTCGCATTATTTTCATCGGTGGGCACGGTACAAGTTACAACGGTGAAACATAGCCCCAATCATTTCACTAAACGGTCCAGCTTACAAGATAAATACGTGTTGCCTTAGATTAATTTGTACGACATTACTCAGTTTAAAAATTGCTAACAAATACACAAACAGCAGGGGGCAGATGCAAACAAGCCGTCCAGGTTTTTAGAAAGGCCGGAGAATAGAATGAAACAATCGCTGACCTGCACGAGTATCTCGCCCGTCTCGGGCGTCTGCTCCAATCCAGAGAGTAGCACTGCAGAGGCGGACGACGTCAACGTCGAGATGGTCGGTGCAGGCGCGGCGTCGGGCAGCGAGGCGCCGTTGCCGTAGAGCCTGCAATGTTTCCAAGTTGTTATTGTTGTTATTGTTGATATTGTTATTGCTGTTTACTATTCCCTCAAATGTAACCGACCGTAGCAAGACTATTTTTCCACAATAATGTCTGGAAGTAATCCTTACGCGACCTTACGCGGGCGTACTAATCAACTAATTAGGTGGGAGAAGGAAGGAGCCGTCTCTCCAGTTCACACACTCTCTCACAGGCCAGAGAGACGAGAGAGCGTGCAGAATGGAGAGACGGCCCCTTCATTCTGCCTTCGCTCTAATCGTAATCTTGCTCTCAGGCGAGGACAATAGGCGATTTACATCATCGTCGTTTCCTCATCATGAGACGATTCCATTACGAATGGAGAAAAATGGGCTGACTCTCTCCATTTCGCACACTCTCTCGCTTTTCTGACTGACGAGAGATCATGGAAAGTGGGGAGACGAGGTCTTTTTCGACTTTTGATTTGGGAGAGAGCGCAAGGAAGGAAGAAAGACGCCCACTCACAATGCACTAGCCTACTGTATACTACAACAAAAAGGATTAGGGCACATGGTTTCGAGTGGGAAGATCCATCAATGTAAACTTCGGTCCCCACACGTGTACAGAGCAAATAGTCGTGTAATCGAATTATTATCCAGAATTATTAGTGAATTATCAACCCGCAATGAGTGGGTTTCAACTGTTGTTGATGCCAGAAACTGTCAAGATTTGCTGACGTGTCGATTTGCGAGGCAAGACAACAACTCGTCAGCAGTACTAAGGACCTGTTTTGTGGACTTGAAATTGCTTAATTGGAGACAATTAGTTTTCAATACCCTCTAAAATCTACATATTGGAATATTTTGAAAAAATTGGAATAAAAATGCTTCTTTTTGCATGAATCTAGCTCGAAGCTTAGAAGAAAAATAATAATGAGTTAACAATTTAAAATAAGAATAGATAACAAACTCAGCCGGGTCGAAGGAGAATCCCTTGTGCGAGAAGAACTGCACGGAGCGAATCTGAGCAGCCCAGAAACGAAGCTGCAAGGAGCAAAGATTAATAGAGAAAGATCAAAGATCATCGAGTCGTTGTTTTCGTACCAAGCTTCGGCGCGTTTGCCCCTCTACATTGCAACAACGGGTGAACCGCCAGCCCC
Source organism: Pristionchus maxplancki (assembly GCA_900490775.1). Classification (NCBI taxonomy): domain Eukaryota; kingdom Metazoa; phylum Nematoda; class Chromadorea; order Rhabditida; family Neodiplogasteridae; genus Pristionchus; species Pristionchus maxplancki. Next base: position 996,729 of record LS552703.1, on the reverse strand, counting down.
TTCGACGGCAGAGCGCACAGCTTTTTACGTAATACAGAAGACCATGGTGCTTTTCGAACGCTCCGCAAAAACATACGGTGTTTAGATGTTTTACTATGCTTTTATGTTTTTGAAAATGACGTACAACTGAAGGAGTCTCGTCAGTCCCTGCTACTCTGACAGTTCTTCCCCCCTCTCGCTCTCGATCCCCCAATCCCCCTCTTGCCTAATCCTCCCCTTCTCTCAGTTTTGCCAACAACCGTCCAACAGGCACCATCAAAAAGCGCGTAATCGAATCACAATTTTTGCTCGGACGAGTCACATTCATTGAATGTTGAATTCACTCAAAGTTGTGCACACCTTGGAACAGCTCAACCACATTATCCGCTCACTTTCGAATTAGAAAAATGTAAATTCGAACCTTCTCCGGCATTTCAATTTCCTTCGGAATGCTCAACGGCAGCACCTCAATAGAAGATTTTCGAAAAAGATCAAAGATCACAGGCGGCACCTCGATGAGAATGTGAATGACGATGGCAGAGAGGGTAAGCGAGAGGTTCACTCCGTAGAACCAGACTGGAAAGGTGTACTGTAGTCAATCAATATCGTACCCCTACCGTAACCCCTCACTCACTCATATCTGGCATCGTGCCATTGCCTGAGGGCAGCGTGCGCACCATGTCCCAGCCGTAGAGCGCCTGCGCGATTGATAACGATTACCGTATACTAATTACAGTTACCGTAACCAAACTCAAAAAGTGGCTGTTTCATGCAGAAAATTTTAAAAGCTACAGTAGCCCTACTGTACCTGGAATACAGAGTTGAACACGAGAAGCATCAACGGGTAGTAATCATGATCGATCCAGAAGGAGAAGAGTGTCAGGAACGAACTCAGGATCTGCAATTATCGATTTATTTTTCAAAGTTGATTTTCGAAACCAGCAACTTTTCATTTTTTAAACTTTCTGTCATTCCAGGTTGACCTCGAGTAAAGCCAAACAGTTAAGTTCCAGGTATGTTTCACAGTTCTCATTTGACTCTGGGTGCGATTTTGCTTCGTGACTCGTTGTTGTATTTCGCGAAAATTAAAAAAAAATGTGTCCACCTAGAAAGTCTCTCATCCTGACTACCCTTTGTCTTAGATCTAAGCTCACGCCCTCACCCCAGCTTCCTTCCTGCGGCACAGGTAGGAGTGTCAAATTCCACCTTGTCTCAGGTCTGACTCTCTTCATTTCACACACTCTCTCGTTCTTTCTGGCCAGAAATAAACGAAACTAATTGTAAGACATTTTCCTCTTGTCTCGCAACATTCTCATCGCATCAATGAATCATGCGCGGATTTGCGCGCCTTTTTCTCATTTTTAGCTCCTCGTGTGAACCCAGAATGAACTTCCTGAGAAGATTTCGAGCTGTCTCTCCTTTTTCCATTTGTAGCCAAGAAATGCGGAATAGTGCCGAAAGAGTTTCGAAAAGTGCATTCGTCATTGTCTCAAAACAACACGGAAGTGCAGCTACCGTACACCAATGATCTCGTGCTATTCTCCGGCTAAAAACAGCGGCTTTCGCGGGCGGGCAAAGGGGATCGTGTACTTATTCCTGACGGCTCAGGGTACGGTGGCCGATGGTCTTAGCGCGCCCGCGCACTAATGGACGACACCATCTAATGCCCTGCCAATCCCTCAGACTGAAAGAATCGCATTACCATTCGCTATCCCTGACGTCCGCTCTCTTCATTTCGTGCACTATCTCGCTGGCCGGAGCATTAAGAGAGCAGGCAAAACGAGGAGAGCGTCTTTCAATTAGCAACCCCAGTCATCCCAGCCCCCTCCCATTCGTCAGATTAACAAGGACAGAAATACACCCCTGAATCCGATCATAACTGACATTATCATTATGAAGGATGCGAAATGAGAAGTTCTAAGATAGCATCAGTAGTGTAGTGTGGTGCGTGGTGCGGGCACGTGGTGTGGGTGCGGTCCGCGATTTCGCAAACGTCGCCTCCGATGATGGCTTACCGTGGGAATGACGAGGGTGTAGATGATGTAGGGCGCGTGGCGGCGAATGATGACGCCGAATTCGAGCACGGACCAGTAGTACTCATATTTGTCGTCCTCAAAAAATCGATTTTCGAAAATAATTTTCTTTTTCCGAGGATCGGAAGCCCACGTCGTGACAACCTTTTTGTTTTGATCAAGTTCCGCAGAAATATGGAATTATGGAGGCTAAATAAACCCTCAGATGGGGTTCATAAACCAGGTTTCTTCCAAAAAAAAGAGCTTAGATAAGGGCACCGGAGATTCGTTGAAGCCCTATTCGTGCAGTGCTCGCTTTTTTTTTAAATTGCACCCGTTTTCTCAGACAATATTGAGCGGGAAATGAGAAAAATGAGTAATGACATCCCCAATATGACCTCATTACTTTCATAACTCCCCTAACACGGAGGTCCCCCCGCAATATTGCATCACCACACCCTCAACATTCCCACGATACTACGCTAATGTTGCGAGTATTCGTGCCCCTTCCTTCTCCATCGGCACTAGAAAGAGATATAATACGGAAGAGCATTGTCCCACGTTCCACCCACAGAGCAGAGTACGCGCAGATGCAATAATAATATTTGTGTTGTTGCTGTTGTTGTTCAGGAAACTTCCGGTCCTAGGAGCTCTAATTCGCATAAATCTTCCCAGTTCCAGAAACTTTACGAGTATTCTTCAGAAAAAGAAGATGAGATAGCAGAAGAAGAGCTCAGAGGCGCCCCGGGGATTAAAACCCGCATTAGATAACGTGAGGGATTCCTCGAAGAAGGTGATATTGAATGGAGAGCTTGATGCGAATTAGCTACCAAGACGCATAAACCCATCATCTATCTCCAGTGCAGCTTGAGATGTTTTGAAACAACCCGGAGCAAAGGACAAACAAGAAATACACCAAATCCGGGTTCTCTAGATAAAAATCCGGCTATCCGAAAATGAGAACCAAACACCAGAATTCGTGCAAAAAAAACACGTGGAATGAAAATGGGTTGAGTTTCATCGGATTCTCTAAAGGCGGGAGTTTCTGAGAACTTTGATGTTCTGATCATTTCTGTCGCTTAACCCCAATAAGTATAATAATCGAAGCCCACTGGAGGAATTCAGAGTGAGAAGAGATGAGCATGCACTATAAGACCCCACCCACCCGCATCTTTCTGATAAATACTGTATTGTATTGTAATAAACAGCAATTTACCGATGCGGGTCCAACGTTGACCTCATCCTGGCACCACTTCCTACCCCAGTAGCAATGCTTTCTTGTCGTCGAGACGATCTCCCAGCCTGCAATGGTGCATTTATATCTGAAACACGAAAAAGACGGCAGAAACGTCAAAGAAAACGTTCAAAAGTAGAAAGTGAAAGAGTTATCTAGTGTTTGAGACTCTCATCCTGCAAAGACGAAGATTTGATGACCAAAAATGTAAAAAGAAGGGGGCAGAAACCTCGGACAAACCATTCGAAAGTGCAGTAAAAGAGCTATTCAAGATCGGCAAATACGTGTCTAATTGCGGCTGCGGCTAGAAACACCCCCGCTTGTGCGGATTTGCGCGTTTTCGAAGAACACTTTGCAATCAGGTACGAAATCCTGCACTGATAACATCCCTATCACCGATCGATAAGTGGGCGGAGCCCCGCGGGGGCGGGGCTTCAGCGAGGAGGACTGAGGACTCTCTGCTAATCCCCTTAGGGTCGTCGCTCCGACTCCGCCCCTCGTCACCCTCATTCACGACGAGAGCACCCGTTCGGGCACCTCTCTCTCCCTCTGAGAAACAAGTCAGTCCTCGATGCACTCCTCGACTACCGTAGTCTGCCTGGTGCTCGCCCTGGCCGTGGCGATGGCAGCCGCCCTGCCCACGAGGGGCGCAGAGAGGTACGGTGGATGGGGGATTGGGAACTGACTTTATTGTTAGCTACTACCTACGAAGGTAGAGAGGTACGGTAGCTAGGGTGAATGAATGGGTTGATCATGAATTGAGTTCATTGAAGTGTCCGCATTAGTTAGTGAGTGTTTCATGGATTATTATCATTGATTGTCGGGTTCGCGCCATTTCATGATTATGGTTCTTTCTTCAAACTCCATTATTTTCCGATAATAGTAAGCGTGTCGCGGACTAAAAAGATTCTCCCCCTGTGAGACTGCCTAGTTGGCCTGGGTATTAGCTATCTCTATCTCCGATTCTAGTATTTCTTCAGTTTGATTGCGTAGGGAAGTCGGACATATTGATGCTCCCCCGAGGGAGAAATGATGACAGTGCTGTATGGCAAGGGATCGATAACTGACGAATTTGTGCTGCGTTGGCTAATCCCGGGGACGAAAACCCATTATCTTTTGAACGCGGAATGGAAAGACCGTCCGGGGCCTTCGCTGGATATGCCACGGTATTTTGCTGGTATTTTTCATGAAGGGGATCCTTTGAAATGCCTAATGAATGATGTGAAAAACTCTTTTAGATTGGCCTTTAGAAACAAATTTCTAGTTCAGATTTGGTTCCTAATCTTGAGGATACTCAGGCATTTTGTCCTTATGCTCAGAAATAGGAATGTTCGTGGATGAATAGAGCGCTATCCGAAGAAGGATTTTAATTCTTTCATTCATAAGGTCACACAGTTCTCGAATTGTTGAAGTAATTAGAAGCGCGACACGTAATTATCCAGATTGCCCCGGACACATAATATATTCTGGGAGTATGCGCGCGCTCTCAAACATCTCACATCCAAAACACACGTGCTCTCATGCTCTCATAATTAGGCTCTGACCAAAGTTGGAATCGTCTACTGCGTGTTCAGTATCGGCATTACGGCGCCTAATCCCCCCACACTTAGGGGACCGAGCCATTCCGTTTCGGTCAAAGACTCGATAGAAAATGTGAGTTGAACGGATTTTTCGTCCCGACAATCTAAATCCCTCGATAATCAGAAGAAACGTAGATCTCGGAAATGGAGCGAACTAGCAGTGGCCTGGTACTGACCATTCCACTCATTAGCCTATCCCAACAGGCGAGAGACCAGGCAGAATTGAGAGAGCGCGAACAGTAATGGCGATTAGGGACGGGGGAGTTGCCATCTAATGAGCGGTGTGTCAAGGCAAAAATAAACTGGCAAATCCGCATCGGGCGCAAATGAGGGCATTTTTTCATTCTCTTTTTCAATTGAGCGTCAGTAGTGAGTCGGATCCTGCTCATCTCAAAAATGCCTGTTTCGGAAGCATCATTTTGATTTTTTGAGCTTTGAAGGAACCGTGATACGTGATCTCCATAAAGACTCGCTAATATTTGGCAAAATCGGTTCCGAGGAGAGGGAAAATCGGTTAATTGCGAAAAATTACTGTAGCTTCAAAAACGTGCACTGAATATTTTGTCACACGGGGTGCATTTATCTGATGTGTTATTTCTCCTTGATGATCTGTG
>LS552703.1:969311-988538 GCA_900490775.1 Pristionchus maxplancki | reverse complement strand
TGCCTGCGGCGGACAAGATGAAGCGCGGCGGTGCTGCAGCGCTCGCCGGTTTGAACAGCGCCGAGCTGTGTGAGTTGTCGACTACCGTACTCCCTGCACCGCATGCTACACCACATCCTCAATCGCCAACTGACTTATTTGCAGACAACCACTACAACTTCCATCCCGAGAACCCGTTCGAGTGGAACTTCGGCCGGCTGTAGATCGATTAGACTTACAGTACCCCTGCTAGCACACTACCGTATCTCACACGACGCTGAGTATCTTCGAGCTTCTTCCCTGTCCACGAATGCCAAACATTACCGTAACCCCCACTTATATCGCGATAGATGATGATGATGTGACTTTATATTGATTTCTCTTCCAAATGGAACTGACAAGAGTTCGATAAATCGAGGGCGTTACATCAATCGATAGTTACGGTATGCAGTAGCATCCCCGAGACGAGGGCCTACTGTAAACAGGCAGCAGCGGGCGCAAAATAAACAGACTATGAGTGATTTAGCTCTCCTCAGTTGCCACACTCTCTCGGTCTGTCTGATCAGAGAAACGACATAAATTAGATTTGAAGAGGTGAGAGAGGACAGCTACATCATCCACCCCTCTCAAGCCAGAGCGTAAATGCCGCGATTGAAACCTATTTCATGTTCGCGAGACTTTCCTATTTCCAAACTGCGTTTCAGCTGTCAGTTGAGTTTCAAGAGTGTCATTTGAGCTCCGGTTAAGGGTGGGAAAGTAATGGGTATGCGAACCCTAGGTTAGAAATAAAACTGTCAGTAATAAATAACATAATTACCGGCCACATGCTTCTTCTCCCTGCTGTCGAAGGGGTCGTAGTGCAGATTCATGTACGGTTTCATGTCCTGAATCGGGAGATATTGTCACTCTCCTCATTTCCCATGCTCTCTCTTCAGACAAACGGAAAGATCGTTCAAATGCTCAAAACTCTTCTAATTTTTCTGTTTGCATCCATGTGCCCCATTTGCTTCGCTAACCAACGAGAGAGCGTGTGAAAACAAGAGAGTAAGCTCACCACATTATTGATCGAGTCGGACAGATTGACACGCGATAGATCGTACACCCAGTCGGCGATTACGATAGGACACCTCTGAATGCGATTGGCAACTGTTCAATAAAATCAGGTTGCGATTGATCTAGGAGTACTGTAGGATACTGTACTCAAGAACTGATATATTTCAAATAAACTCAGTCTACGATTAATCTGGAGTACGGTGGTGTACTGTACTCACGTGCTCGTCGTTGGGCCAATTGGAGAAGTCGAACTGGCAGGTGACGTAGAAGGAGAATGAGCCTTGCGACATCACTACGCCCTGTAATCAATCGATAACTGAGTACGGTAGTTCAATCAATACGGATACGGTAAGTACCGTACCTTGCTGTCCACACTCGCCGGCGTGCCTCCCATGTACAGGTTCCACTGGTTGCCTCGCGCGCTATAATAAGGCTATGGTAATAAGTCAGTAGTCGATCGGTCTTGATCTGCCTACAGTAACCCACCTATTGTACAGCGACAACGCCGGCTGCCAAATCTTCCAGGTCTCGAAGAAGGTTGAGGTCGTCCCGTTGTAGGCGGATGGAGTCCATCTGTAATAAAGTCAGTCCTCGATAGCAGTTGGGTATGGTAGTCGAGACTACGGTAGACGACTCACGTCAGATACTCGTCCTTCCAACTGGCGAACATCGTGCCGTGGATGATCGCCGTTTGTTCGTTCTCGTTCTGCGATACAGATCGATATCGATTACCGTAATCTTGTTTACTGTAGCATGTTTGTGCTATCGATTTTATTTCCAGCGGCTTGACTGTTTATCCTATCGGGCAGCGACTCTCTAGTTACGTTCGGGAAGGAAGGAATGAATATAGTGAGTTTCAATTCGTGCTCGATAGTGAGCGAAATATGTATCAGACAGGCAATGCAATGTGTTTGGGATCCGGTCGCGGATGATGCCATCATTTCCCTTCTAATCAAAACTAATAAACTGCGTTCGATAGTAATAAAAAAGGTTTAAAAAGGTAAATGCGTTCACATCACGCGATTTCACAGTCGAAATCGACGACGCTAGGTGGTGCTCATCGGTGAGGCCAACTTGCTCGGTAGAAGTACTTCCACAATATGGTAGTACCCCTATCTTTTATGTACTCCTGGCGAAATTCAATTTTACCGCCATTAACTATTGATCAGCCAGAGAAAGCGAGAGAGCGTGTAAAACATAGAGACGCCGCTGAACACCCTACCACTTTCTCGATGTGCGTGATGGAGATGAGAATGGTGACAGCCAGAGCCGTCGAGTCGGACTTCACCGGCCGATGCTTGCGGTTGTAGCCCTTGAGCAGGTCCGACTCGAGCCGGAGCAGGACTGGCGTCTGAATAACGGCTTCCGGCTCTGATTGCCGGTTGTCTAAAACCCGGCTATACCTCGCCTTGCCCCTGCACCTTCCTTGGACACTCGATGAAGAGCAGCAGTGCTGCAAAATGGATTTTATTGCATCAAAATGCAGTAGCGCTCTCTCAAATTGTCCTGATCTCTCTCCTGTCAGAAAGAAAAATCAATAAATACCTGCAGGGAGTAGGAGGGAGAGCCGCATTCCGGTCGATTGCAGTGACTGACTGTTGAAGCTTCAGGCAAATGTAAACTATCCACCTTCGCTCTCCCTCCCCTCTACCTGCCCTGCCCCTTCCACCCCTCTTCCCTTCCATAAACACAGTGCTGATGACGCGAGGAATGGTCTGACTCTCTCACTTTCCCACGCTCTCTCGGCCCCCATGACTGACGAAATGAGACGATGACGCTTCTTACTTGGGTTTATCGATCGATCGGGATAATATCACATTGGATGACTGCATATTAAAAGTTTGCACAGCGCATAGTTGAATCGGATTCTATAGGCTAGGAGGGGTTACGGTATTCGTTGTGGGACTACGGTAGAAAGTGCACAGTAATCGTGGAAAGATATGTGGCGCGTCGTAATACTCAAGAGAGAAAGGGGAGGGGTTCTCGCAACGAAAAAGGGATACGGTAAGTTCAGGGGTCTACGGTAGCTGCAAACTTATCGACTTGTGCTAATGAGGGTTCGAACACGAGAAGGCATACAACATAGTGATCTACTTTGGATGGGAGGCGAATAATTGGAAAGAATCTTTGAAACTACACGAAATGAGACGTAAAGTGAACACTTTTCACACGAATTAGGTATACAATCTGAAAGTTTCACTACTTACAACTGTTATTACTATCTGATCCGAGAAATTAGTATACAAAATTATTAATGGTTAGAAATGAAAAATCGATCGCGAAATGGCCGCCTAATCAAGGCAAGATTAGGATGAATTCATTACATATGAAACGGATGCCCCACTGGCTACCGTAATCTTCGTGGTGGGACCTGCCGATCGATAATCAGGCTCCGTTGAGGGCGAGGCGACTCCACTGCACGTCAAATGGGTCGACCGCAGGGGCTGGAAAGGATTGTGTTTACTTATCGCGTCTCTAAACTTTTAAAGATGTTTGTAGATCTTTCGCATCTCAAAATCAGCAAAAATATCCAGAATTTCTGACTACTCTGATGAGGTAATGCATTTTGGGGGCTCGCGGGAGGGAATTACTAGGTCAGTATCACAAAGTTGTACCTTGCTGCACGGGCTGCACGATGGCTGCTGCAGCTGCTGCAGGCGGGAATCCACTGGGCGCGAAGGGTTGATCGGGCGAGAAGACCGTGGGAAAGGCCGACTTGCCTCCGGCTGCAAATTGGCCTTTTTTTTACTGGACGATTCGGTTATGTTTCACACACGATTCATCAATACTTGTTCGATGTATTCATCGATCGACCACAGAAGTCTCCTATTCATCAATAAATAATGAATTATTTGCACTGATTTTTTCAATCAACGAAAAGTGAAAACAACGGATATGAAATTCACTATCATAGAAATAAAACGTTCCGGGCACACGATACACGCGTCTATCGGCAAACGCGCACAAAACGGCAGGCTCCGCCCCTTTTGTTTTTGTTTCCCATTGTTTTTGCATATATTGTGGTGTTTTTATTACATTAACTAACATTAACTGACATCACCGTGAACCATTTTGGAAAAGGTATGGAGTGCGCACAGAGAGTATTTCAGCGGTTCGAGGTTTTGTACAAACCTCGGACAGTCGTGAAACGGAACGTTTTAATCGTGGTGTATACCAACATTTCTTGCGTTTATGATATCGAGCATTTTTGCGAGATAATAAACGAATAAATCCCGCTCACCACTCTGCTGCACCTGCACTCCATTGGCCGCCCACTGCACGGGCGCGATGTTCTCCTGCAATTTTTGATGTTCGAGAATTATATTTTTCTTCTTTTCCTTTCCGATGATTGGTCTCGTCACATCCACTCTAGATACAATTCCCTAGTGTAAATGTTTTCTTTTGTTTGACCACAGTCAGCTGCAGGTGCTCACCTGTCTCTCGAACAGTCGCTCGCCCACCGGTCTATCGGGACTGGCCAACACGGCTGCGGGAGGAAGAGGAGGAGGCGGATGGTGAGGGGGAGGAGCGGAGGTGGTTCCATCGGTGGAGGTGGTCAGGCGAGGCGAGAGCGGGCCCTGAGGATGGTTTCAGATTGCACTTATTATTGCTGAAGGGTGTTTGCTAATGATTAGAAGATTCACTATAGAAAATTTAAGATGAGGACGATCTTGAATTCATCAGGATCGAAAAAATCATGGATCAGAGACAGCAGTAATGCGTCTGTCACGTTTGTTGCGTTTGTCAGTAAGCAATAGTCTGGCTCTCTCATTCCGCGATGGTGAGTCGTCGATCAGAGAAGCGAGAGAGCAATGCGAAACAGACCATTCCTCATATCAGCCTTTTCCGGTTAAATTCTTGTGCATCTACTCACCAGTGGCGTTCCCGGTCCACTGCCGCCCACATTCATCGATTGGAGGGTGGATGCGAGCCACTCGTCGGCCTTGGATCGAGAGGAGGAGGGAGGAGAAGAATGGGCGGACCTAGAATAGAGGGAAATCTCTATTATTCAAGTAAGAAATGAGCTGGAAAACGAGGAAATCTCCGCGTTCTGACTAGTGAAAAGGAAGACCAATTGAAAAGAGAATTGGCCAATCGAAGTGCACCTCTTGCTAATACATTGTTTAGAATCCAACTAACAAAGATGACGACTGACCACATGGCATCCACACTTCGCTCATCGGCCGGCGTGAATCCGGTGCTGACGGCATTCGCCGGTCGCTGGTAGAGACTGCCCGGCTGCTGTTGCGGCACGCCGTTGGCTGCAGCTGCTGCAAGAAGGGATTGATGTAGATTTCGAAACAAGGAAACGGATATTGTTCGCTTTCAGCTGCTCTCCAACATCATCGCCACCTGTCATGTTCAATGTCACTCAATATCGAAGCCAAATCAAGGAAAGGTTTAAAAAAGATAAATGAAGTATACAGCAGTCAATACGCGCATCCCATCGTCAAGTATCAATTTTGAAACATAAAAGATTTGTTGGGAATTCTTCTGTTCTGTCTACGAGAGAGCGTGTCAAACAGAGAGAGAGCGAAATGAATAAATCAATAATCTCACCAGGAGCCGCGCCCCACGCAGCCATCGGTGCCGGCCCAGTGGTCGGATGTGTCGGAGCGGCCATGTTCTGCAATTGGATCGATTAGGTTTCAACTCGCGTTTCATCGTACTCCGCTGAATTGTCATTTCATTTGCGCATCTGTGTTTCATTGTCATTATGAAGCGGTTCACTAATTACACCATTATTTGATCGATATCTTGCGTAATTAACGAGCTTTGAATTGTTGTCCTAGACCCTAAACCCATCCTTCCCCCTCGCTCACCTGGTACTGCGGATTGGGACTGGCGGCGGGGCTGCACGTCGGCACGAGGTCCGCCAGTTCGGGCAGCAGAAGGGGACCGACTGGAAACATTGAGGAATGGCCTGACGCTCTCACTGACGCACACTCTTTCGTTTCTCTAGAAGACTTGAGAGCATCACGAAGAGATTTGGATGATTGTTCGATGCATTAAATTTTTTTGCATTATTTTATTGTAATCGAAGTCATGACAACAATGTATACCGCTGGTAAGCCGATAGCAAGTAGCAATTGTGAAGCATATCTGATTTCAAAATATGAATGTACTGAATTATTTAAAATATCTAAATTAAACAAACTAACCGCCTTCATCCGCCTCTGTGATCGTCTCGCCCACGAAAGAGGAGGGAGACGCGTAGGGCTGAAAATATTATTTAATTAATAATTAATTTCGAAAATATATTCCCCGTCTTATTACATTCTGTTAACTTGTGTCTCATCATTACCACTTAGTCACTTGCTCAGTTGATTTATTGATGATTCTATCATTTCTGTTGAATAAAAATTAATTTTCGTAAAGAATATTCTCGCACAACATCAATTTATCCCCTTTTCTCGACTCTAACACCTCTCCCCATTAGTGATGGCAATTCGACAGGCGTCTCTCTCGTTACGAATGATCTCTCGCCGGTCACAGATACGAGAGAGCGCGCAAAATGACGAGAGACGAGTGCCGTTTTGGCAACACTACTCCCCATCCATGCGCCTGTCACTCACTCACACGCATGTCACCGCTCATCCGATTAAAGAGGGAATTCGGGAATGACTCTCCCCTCTTTCATGTGCTCTCACAAGCAATAAAATCAATTCATGATTCACCCCGACCAATCAGCGATCGAATACCGTAAAAATCAATAAACCCTCCCTCCCGTGTCCCTCCTTACCGTATCCACCATCATGGCCCATTCCCATTCCTCGTAGCAGCCATTCTCAATGCCCTCCATCAATCGATACTGCCGCAGCCGATAGTTGTCATGAAGTCTCTCCACCCTCTTCTTCACTCCACTCACTTTCTCAGCGACCTTGTCCGAGCGACTACCGTACCCCTCACTCTTGCGGGTAGATCGTGGCGGGACCGGAGCTGGCGGCAGGGGCGAGAGCAGGGGCCCTCGGGGCCGGGAGAAGCAATCGACAAAGTTGCGGACCCTCTTGCCACCCAGGTTGATCGCATAGCGATAATCGCGGCTGCGTTCCATTTGATGAGAGGGTGAGATGTAGATTCGGAATGTGAAGGTAGGGAAGTACTTGTGATGCCGGTAATCGACGAGATACTTGACACTTGCAAGAAATGCGGCGACTAGGGAGACTGGTTGAACCTCCGAGTGTTGGGAAGCAAGTGGATCAAAAATATATTCGCAACTGGGACGAGGAAGTGACTAGCAGGGTTGCTGTCGAAAACTAACTGCGACTCTTCCCACTCAGTCGAACGTGTAGTGAGGTGGGAAAGAGGGGAGACGAATTCGAAAAAAGAGAATTCGAAAGACGAGAGCGACTAGAGCAGCTGATTTCGAAGTCAATGCTATGGTACACTATCTTACTGGCGAGAGAGTGTGCCAAACGGAGAGAATGAGATCATTCTTCATTTCACATGCAAATCCCGTCACTTCCCCGCGTGAGCGAACTGTGAAACGACGGGAGGAAAGGGACTACGATTGATCGAGAAAAGCGAGTAACTAATTTCTCTCAATATGCAATACTCATTGGCAACACCAAAATTTTTCAAATCGTGAGTCCCAATATGTGCATCGCACAACTCACCGCACCTCTTGCTCAAATAGTAATCTACGTCCCTCACCTTCTCATAGTTCCTGAGCGAGAACTGGCGTCGGAACTGCACGTTGGCGGCGTCGTTGGCGGGCGCCCGGAGGGAACCCTGATAATGAAACAAATTCAGGAAATTCCAAATAGATTTCATAGTATGATTCTGGCTCTCTCACTATTCCATGCTCTCTCGCTTCTCTAACCGACGAGAGAGCGTTGCCAAATGAGAGAGTCAGATCAATCCTCGATTTCATAGTATGAGTAGTTGATAGTAGGTAAAAGAACCGAAAGATTTTAGTTACTCGAGAGTGAAAATTGATAGATCAGAATATAACTGATGACGAACAAATTATTGCTAAATTCAAAACTCGTTGAGTTATAGGAGTAATGCGAAACATACCTGTCTCTCGAACAGAGCCGGATTGGAGGACGGCCGGGGTTTGGCGATGGAGGGAGGCGGCAGCTTGGAGGAGTCAGAGTGAGAGCCGTTGGGAGGCAGGGGAACGATCGCGCCCTGGTAAGAAATATTGATCAATCCTCAATTAATCTCGCCCGTTGTTCTATACATTCTGATTTTCTTGTGCATACATGTGCAGGATTTCAATAACAGATGAATAATGTATCTGGTGCTTCTAAGTACAAGCTCTGCCTGGTCATATCACTCGAACCTTGTTGGTCCTGGTCGGTTGGAAAATTGGTCTAAAAAAACTGGTCTAATTCCTCACCTGCGGGTCTCTCACCCTCTCCGCGATGGGCATCGCCCGGAAAGATTGGTAGGCGGCATTCGTGCGGTGCAGCCCGCTGCAATAATGAGTGATTAGCACTAATTAACTGATTAGAAATGTTATGTTTGTGCCCTTTTAAGTTCCTCACATATTGAATTTTCCGCCCAAATGTGTTTACTCATTCGATATCCTCTGCGGGATGAGATAAACGCTATTTCCAGTTCGAAGGTGATGTTTGAAAAATTGAGAATTGTCCACTAACTTATCCACTCCTCCCTCTGCTCCTCCGGCCGCAGCCGAAGCAGCGGCGCCCATCTTGTCCCAGTCCGGATTGAGCGCTTTTGAGACGTCGATCTGCAATTTTATTAATTAAATGAATTTAAACTCTTATTTTAACATTGACATGCGTTCATGCAGAAAGATGTCACAGAATTGACAGATTTTCAGTTTTTCTTGCGCTATGATAACAGATACCTTATCCCCTGCTCCCAAATATGTTATTCTCCCGATATTTTGCTGGATAGCATCCTGAAAAGGTAGGAAATCAGAAGTCACCTTATCCGCGGCATTCAGATTGTCCTCGTCCCTCTTCTTCTTCCTCTCGAGACATACGGAGAAGGCGCAGCCGACCGCGTGCGAGAGACGCTCGCCCTGGAGAGATGGGGAGATCATTCTCTCTTGATTTTGGATAAGGTTTTGCTCAATCAGTGAAAAAGCAACAAAGATTTATTTAATTTATTGTTGTCTTGCCCACACAACTCAAAGTCGCAAAGAAATTTTCAAAAAGATATCGACTTGCGAAGCAGTATTTATATTACCATCAACAAAAATATCTGGTATCTATTGAGTAGAGTGGAAATAGCCTTTAGGACTATAGTAATGGTTGCCCGTTGGACTACCCTTCCAAATACGGCAGGTCAGTGCTCTCATTTGCATCTCGAACTCACCGACTCATGCATAGCCGTGAACCCGTGGCACATCCACCTTCTACTACTACCCTCCCTGCAGATGTACGCGAAGCCGCGGCCGTTGTTGCGGTCGGGCGCGCAGAAGGAGACCTGGGAATAAGCAATTACTAATTAGAAATTTCCGATTTTATCAGACTCGCAAGATTACGATACATCCATCGACCTTTTACATTTTTTTAATTGTCTGTATTGCATAGATCTCTACGAATCTTTGATTTTTTGTATTTTTTTGCTACCTATTCTTCACTGTTACTTCATTCTGGTTCAAGTGTGTAAGCTCAAGAGTTGCTAGCAGTTCTACCTTCAAAATTGTCTGATCGGTGATTGCCAATGGGATGGGTATTTTCAAAAACCAGTTCTCGATACCAAATCTATCAATCGTACCTTCTCAATAGTCTGATCCACAATCAATCCTCGATGGTTCTGCTGATCGACCAATCGCAGTCCGTCTCCCGACACGTGCAGTACTGCCTTGATCGGCGTCTTCGTTTGCGCCTTTAAAATTGATTATTATTGTTATTTTATTATTTTTATATTACAAATTAATCATCAATCGAATTTGAGAACGATATGAATAACTTATACCGTCTATGAGACACATGCAAAAATGAAAATAAAAGATCAATAATCGTACCCTGAGCATCTTCAGAGCGCCCTCGCACACCTGCATCCCGCGACTCTCGAAGACCTCGACTGAGCCGAGGTACTGTAATGGGAAGGGTACGGTGACTATCGCAGATTGATTTTTTCCATTGCTGAATATCTAATAGAATTCGATTTTATCATACGGTCTGCATGAAAGGGAGCTTCAAATTATCGTAAAAGAGGCTATAAATAACTAGAATTTTTATCGCTAAATAGCTAACACGATCAGAGTGGTTCAAAGATCTGAATTACAAATTTGTTCCACGCCAGACAAACCCTTTTCTCATCCCCACTTAATACGCGATAAAATTTTATTACGACCATCAATTTATATTTTTTATGCTTCAGTAATAAATTGTTTACCGTACCTTTACTTGGAAGGTGCACAGTCCGGCACGCACGGCGCCCTCGTCCGGATGCCACGCGTCGGGACCGCCAGTGCCTGAGATTTATTGATTAACCAATAGATCAAGAAATCTGAAGCAAGTCACATATTTGTTGCATGCGAAGAAATTTTAGAAATTTTATTCGAAAAGTTATGTTTCACCGATCGTTCGTAACCAGAGAAGAGAGATGCTGACAATGAACGATAATGGGTCTTCTTTAGAAAGTGAATGATCAGCCATACCTGAGGAGGTTCCTCCGGCCGACGCCTCGCCCCGCACCAGCTCGCCGCCACCGCGTCTGCAGATTATCTTATTTATAAAATATTATGTTTAATTTAATATTAAAATTAATTTGGAAATACCTGGAGGGTATCCTGAGCGACTTGCGGATGCGGTCCATGCCTCGCGTCAGCAACCCACTGCAAATTATTGTTTTTATTATTGATTATTATTAAAATTAAAGAAAAACAACAACAATACTTTGCAATAATTAACAACTTTGTCTTGCTTTCGACATCCAACAACCGCATGAAAGTAATGAATACTAACGATGCATCCCCAAAGAGACGAAAGAGTCAGGGAAGAGGCCCTGACAACAGCGAAAAATGGATGAAGAGAAGCGAAAAGAGAAAGGAAGAAGAGAGGGAAGACCTTAAACATTCTCTCACCCACTCAATCCGTTGCCTTTTTTCAATCAGAGAGACGATGAGGGATTTGAGAGCGACAAAAGGGTCTCGGGTTTATGAGTTCGTAGAGAACACAGAGTGTAATCCTCAATGCCATTCAGTAAAACATATCCATTCAAAAGTGTTTTCGATCGGTTCAGTTTCACACTGAAAGCTTGCTGTGCGAAATTCGTTTGTTATAAGAGTCGCTTTCGTTTTCAAAATCACTATTATTCGAATCCCAAGATTCGCAGCAACTAATTAGTCGCGAAAATAGCGAGATCGACAAAATATTAAATTGTTGAGTTTCACAGAGCTCTTCGTTTGTTGGAAATTTGATGTTCTCTTCAAAATTATCCACAGAGACGCAGAAAAATCTAAATAACGAGGTCGACTCAACTACAGATATTCCCCCTTCCCCCACCATCATGCCCTCATTAGCCGACGACCTCTGGTCTTCCTAATGTCATTGTCTTTATCCCTTTTACATTCGCTTAATCGAAGCCTCTCTCGCTTTCGCACGCTCTCTCGCATTGTCTAACCTGCTAGAGAAGTTTAGGAATAGATGGAATGCCACAACATCTCGCCTACTCGCAGGACTCCTAATGCAATTCAGATGCTTATTGGAAGTGATGGGAGGAAGGGAGAAAGGAGAAGGACAATAGGATAGGAACGGAGCAGAGACAACAAGAAAAGTTTATTAGGAGGTACAGGCAGAATGACCAACAGTCACGCTGTTCCAAAAGAAGCTAAATTTAGCGCGAAGCATAAATAGCAGGAACTGTCTACTCAAAATGGCTCTTTCCTAACTGGTAAGGAGTATTTATAACGAAAACTGGACTTGGGTTATTCCGATCTGCCATTAGACTAAGAACGGAAGCCGTGTTGTAAGGCGGAACTAGGCGACTCTAGAGAATAGAACGAGAAAGAACGAAACTTTCAAGAAACATCTGAGTGTTCGCAAAAAGCGCTCAAATCCCCAGTGATTTCCGCTCTTCGAGAGAGATACGGAAAGATAACGCGTATGAAAGATGCAAAGAGAGATTGAAAGAGGCTACTGCTAAACGACAGGGGCGATCAATAGGTGAAGCTCTCGATTCTCATTCTAGTCGCTTCGAACTTTGTAGATGTCAAGCGAAATTAGGAGAGTATTTTTAGCGATCAGTCAAGACAAATACCCTGTGAATGTGTGAAAAAGATGCCATACGACTGCTAGTTTACCGTCTGACTCTGACTACTGTGTTTACAGCGGCCACTGCTGGAAAATATCACGAGATTTTGGCTAATTTTTAGACGTTTCCTCTTCAAATCGAGGTAATTTGTGAGGGAAAGAGGGCTGAAGACGGCCCAATTCTCTTTCTGATCACTTAATGTGGCAAAAGTGAGAAATGTGTTTCAAAGTACAAGTAAATGTGAAAGAAATGATAGTGGAGTGATTTGGTGGTGTTTGATGAGAGAAAAAAAAGCAAAATATAAGCCTCAAGCGCCTATCGCTGCCTTGATCGCGGAAGATGAGAAGAAGAGGACCGGAAAAGCGCATCAAGCGCGCCAGCATCGCGCCCCAACTGCGTCAGCACTCCCGGGCCTGCGGCAGGCCTAACAGCGAAGGCGCGCGAGCGGTGTGCACACTCTTGTCTTCCAGTGAAGAATGGCCGGCTGATTGCAAGGCCGGGGGCTATTGTCTATTCTGTTGTTATTGTGGTAAGCGAACCGTATCGCGATTGGGGGAATAACAATTTGGCGGATGACTAATTGGCTAATTAGATGAAGAGTGGGGATATCAAGGTGAGAATGAAAATGAGCTTTTCATTTTCGAAAATACATAGATAATTCTTTAAAAGTAAATGACTCACGGTTTGTTCTGAGGAACGACAACTGTGGAAGAGGCGAGGGCTAACGCATCCTGAGCTGGTGGAGCCTGAATTTCATTTTTATTTAATAATAAATAAATATAAAAGTCGTTAAAACAAAGTTTAGAACGGCCGCCATTGCTCATGGTTTGAGAATTGATAGAAAGAGAGTTACTCTTATCTGTTTGAACAGGCGAGGGGATCAAATGGAAGACAAAAACGATGATGGATGGTTTTGATTGACAAATGGAGAGTGTTTTCGTGTTGTTTTCAGCTAAAGAAGGCGTCACATTAGCTAATATGATAGAAGAATATTTTACATTTCAGTCAGACTGTTTATGTTCTTCATTATTTCAATAACTCTTCATGAAGATTACAAGGTGTTAATTGACAAAATATTATGAGTAATCTTACCGAATGTCTTATTTTTTGCTATAGTGCTAAGAATGATGTTTGAAAGAATGATAGAACGAAGAATGTTGTAAGAATGACGTTTACCGTTTTTTTCAAAACTCTTCACTCAGAATCCGAAGTTTTGACTCACCACCGGCGCGTTTTCTGTATTGTTCCTTCTTCTCCTTCGCGTGAACCGCTGCGAGATCGAGCGAGTGAAACTCGACATCTGCAAAAGACTAATTGCACAGGCCGGGAGTCGAACCAGCGGTTTCCGCGTACTGAAAATGAGCACTCCCACTGAACTACATGTGCTATCAGCTTCCGCGATGAATGCACTCTAAGAATACAGTATTTAATTATAGAGTGACCTAATGTAAATCAGGTCACAATATTACTCAGGCAATGACTAACACATATTCGCTGGCAGTAAGTAAACAGTGGAAAGATGAGGGGGACTAACGCGCAGTGAATCGAGTGGTGAATAGGAACTACTAATCGTCCTGCACAAATCGAATCAATAGGTGACAGTCTCGCGAGATCGTGGTGTAATCGGTGGTGCGGAGAGTGCAAACAGTGCATGGTGACTATTGTGGAACAGTCGACCGTAACCGGCACAGTTTCCTATCGACCACTGACTTTTTACAGTACCACTTAAAATATTATTAAATACGGAATAAGGTTCGAGTCCTAATATTCTCAGAAGTAATAAGAAGGAAAAGGCGTGAGATAAGGGATTGTTTTCACGGTCGTACCGTACTGACGAGAGAGGGAGCGAGAGGAAAAGAGGGAAAGAGGGGGGCTCCACTCAAGACAGCGTCTTGCAGTTCGTGTCTGTCAAGAGAGGAAGAGGGAGACGCTCATGCGATGAAAAAGGCCCGATCGAGCAAGCGTATGATGACTCAGCTAGCACTGATAACGGTTACATTCCCAGCACATGCAAAGAGGTGTCGAAAGGCGGAGGGACTTTGACCTACCCTTCCTCCTCTTCTTATTTTCACACCCTGCCGCCTTTTATTTGTCTTGACCCTCTCGGCTTTCACAGCAGGACTCATCATCTCTCATTTCTTCTGTAGATCGATTTCTGCTTTCCGGTAGGTTCTGGCTTAGATATTTGCACTTTCGAGCCTATCATAACCTTCCCAGAGCCTGCTTGCTCGGATTTCGCCCTTTCAACCATACCTTTCAAAGCCAGAAAGTGGAATAATCAATAGAAGCTTTGATACTCGGCTTAAAACCACTCATCTATTTCTCGCTTCTGCTCCGGTTTTGGCATATGCAATTTCAAAGTTATCATTGCGTTCTCAGAGCTAGAATGTGCGGAATAATCGATAGAAGCCTCGATAATCGGCTTTGAATTGTGTGAAGCCCCTCTCAATATCCGCATGACGTGCACGGCGTATTCAGAATCCTTTGCCCTCGTCGTCGACGGTCTTCTCTCTCGTCGCTCTCGTCGTCTGCCCGCTCTCCAAGCCCCCCGCACTCTCTCGCCTCCCCCTTTCTAGGTTCTCCCTCGACATACACACGAGACCGCATCGATCGGGGCCGCGACGCAGCCTCCTCTCTCTCCCTCCTCCTCCTTCCTTCTATGGGGGAGAAAAGCCTCACACTCCTTCTTATCCCATCCCATCGGATTGTGAAGATTTGACCTACTCTCATCGATATTTCGCATAATTCTTGGTCTGGTCCTGAACTCTAAATCGAGCAATGTTTGCATCGTTTTGACACCCCTAGTCGACGTCATCCAATAGCATTCATGAAGAATGACGCCTCGTTTTCCGCCTGACTAATCTTTGCGACTCTATTCTGGTTCCTGGTTCCTGGTACCCGGTCTAACCTGGTTCCATCTTTCAGGTATGCTTGGGACCCTAGTCCTCTGCCTCATCGGCACCACATGGGCGCAACTTGATCTGGCCGAGGTG
The DNA here is from genome assembly GCA_900490775.1 of Pristionchus maxplancki. Taxonomy (NCBI): domain Eukaryota; kingdom Metazoa; phylum Nematoda; class Chromadorea; order Rhabditida; family Neodiplogasteridae; genus Pristionchus; species Pristionchus maxplancki. Next base: position 973,332 of record LS552703.1, on the reverse strand, counting down.
AGTACTTTTAGATATTTGATCTTTGATCTTTGATCTTCTCCTCTTCTTGCCTTTATTCTAATGAGAAAACCAGTAATTCCCTCTCCGCATTTTTGGGTTTCTGTGCGAAATGTGTTTCACACGGGACGCATTAGGCGGTGCAGAACGTTCAAAGTGATTTGACGGATATCCACGGTCATGAAAAATCTCAAGAACACGAAATTTATCACTGAATGAATGTAAGCATAGTGTCTAGCTCCGTTTGACGAGAGCCGGGAAATGCTTCGTGGAGATGGCAGAGCCGCCTTTCAGAACGGCCTTTCGCTGGGCGACGCCGACCTGCTCGGCGGCATCGCTGCGAGAGACAGCGAACCGCTGCCCACCGGCCCGCTCAAGTTCGGCACGAAGTACATGACTGGAGGTACGGTAGCACAATGATCGAGAACTGAATTTAAAGAGCCCCTTTAATTCGCGTATCAAAGAAAGCACATGAATCGATATCTGACTGACGATAATTAGTCTGCACACTTTAGTATCCAGGACGTGTGAGAATGAGAGAGAACCTGGCTGTCGATAACAAACGTGTACTCTTATACTAGAGAGCAAAGACCGAGAAACGGAAATCGATAACTGACTTTATTCGCAGGAGCTGGAGAAGGAGACCAGCAACTGAGTGAGGACGGAGAGTACAAGCACAGAGCGGAGGTAAATTATATTTTTTCTCCTTTCAACGACCTGAAAACGTTGAAAAAGTGCCTGAAATTGAAGAAAAACGCTTTTCCGGAGATCACTCAAGACTTCCTCTTCTCATTTCCTCTTCCTCTCTCGTTTCTAGCGCATTAGAGCAGGAAATGAAGAGAGAATAATCGATTAGCCTAGGGTTTCTCGTCGTTTTCGAGCGTTTTCCACGATTTTTGAAAATCGAAATTGCTAAAAATCGATGATTCAGGTGAAGTCGGACAACGTGCTGCCGGCGTACTGCGAGCCGCCCAACCCCTGCCCCGTGGGATACACCGCGGTGAGTATTGCACTCTTCTCTTCTTCAGTTTTCCGACCAACATGATAAAGTCAATGAACGAGTGAGTGCATTGGGAACGGTGATATCTATTCGTCTGACTTTCCCAATTTCCAATGATCTCCCGGGTTCTGAGTGCGAGGATGATTTTTTCTAGCTTAGAACACTTGGACAAATCAAAGCAAAGAATCTGGGAAGTTTCATTGTGTATGTGAAACATTGCTGAATCGACTAAAAAATGTGAGAGAAGGTTCTTTACAATAGAAATGAAGATGTGTTTCACATCCAATGCAAAAGATGACAAGCGAGATTCGTGTTGATCAAAGAACAATTGCTACTTCAAACAAAATAAAATGGAATAGGAAATTCCCTTCGTCTTTCCTGCTGGAGCTTCAAATCAAGATACTCTTTCATTCAATGGACCGCCCTCGTACCGTACTATTTCGTATCATAGCCGTCCCCATTCACTTCAAAAGCACGATTGTTTCTCAAATCAATAGACTGACATACCGTACCCTTCTGTACCCCTACCGTATCCTTACCGTACTCCTATTAGGAGCACGGCTGCATCGAGGAGTTCGAGAACTCGGCCGAGTTCTCGCGTGAGTACCAGGCCGGCCAGCACTGCATCTGCGACCAGGAGCACATGTTCAAGTGAGTATCGACTACCGTACCCCTCTGAGGTTTCGCTGGGGCGCACTCATGATTTCCCAATAAAAGTTTGACCTACCGTACTTGCTGATTATCGATCGTTCAGCTGCGCCAAGGACGAGGCCAGCGACTCCGCCGACAATCTGCAGGTTATTATATTCGAAAATCAGTTTTACGGAATCAGAAGACGTATCAAATATTTATAATTGATGTTATTAATTATTATTTTATTAATTAAAATAATGATAATAATAATTAAGAACATGCTCGAAGACGAGGAGCACCAGGCGATGATTGCGAAGAAGTTCCACGAGAAGAGAGGAGGAGAGAGCTTCGTCAGTTATTTAACCTCCGATTTTTGCTAGCACTTCAAAAACCTTTCGGGTCGTGCTATTGGTATGCCTAACATCTCAGGTGAAATATTAAGAAGGGGCTGCACAAAAGTGGAACATAGTGCAGTGCCGCTCTCACGTGTAGGCAATCCTTGCAAGTTGCTGCAGGTCCGAGGTGTCAAATATATTTCACCATTTCATAAATGAGCTCTTCCTGTCCTCACACTGATTTTTCTTCATTACAATTATTTGCAGATCCCCAGAAAGAAGCGCTCAATCGACCCCGCCCACCACGCGCCCAACCCCTACCTCCAGGTAAAGAGCCTGACCCACCGAACTATCTTTCTGGCCCATCGATTCGCTACCGTACCCCTCTGCAGGGCGAGCCGCTGCGTTCGATGCAGAAGAAGGACGGCCGCAAGAGTGCCTGGTCGCACTAGATTATCGATTGACCTGCCGTACCCCACCGCACCACCACCAATCAATAATCCACTCAAGATCTCACACCACACCACATCATACCATCTCGCCCTTCCTATGGGTTGTCACCACATTCCTCTCCCGGCCACTATAGCACCCTTCCTTCCCGGTTTATTGATCGATCCCGATTCACACCTTCCCGAATAGACACTTCCATTCCAACGGAGAGACGAGAGAATAGCCACAAGCCCCATCCTATGTACACAAACACGACGCATAAACGACCGTTAATAATACTCGGAATTGAAGTGGTTCATCGAATATTCTCAAAGAAAATCGAATAACCACTGCATTAAATTGCAATGGAGAGACAGGATGGAATCAAAATGTATTAACCTTTATCAAAGCTCGGCTCTTCAACCGCACACATTCAAGGTGTAGCTCTTGCTGAAATGATGCCGTATAGCAAAAATATAATTGAAAAAATGCTGTTGAAGTTATTTGAATACGAACCACGACGGATCAGGTTGGGTGGTGACAGGCTGAGTACTGTTGGCCAGACCATCGGGACGGAACACGAAACATCCAATATCGTCTTTTGCAGCGGCGCAGTATTCAGAAGACGAATCTGAACACTTTCTTAGACCTCTCTGCCATATTTTCAATGCGATACCTTTCCATCTATAATTTGTTTCCCCATCCGTACAGTACGTGAAATAATATCTGTATTTGTAAATAATGGATAATTTATAATGATTACTCTTTGTTTTTTACCCAACCCTTCTGAAAATATTTATACTTTTGATCTTACTGTCCGTATTCTTTGCGAATTGCGACACTCACTGTACGAGTAGAATCTACGGCATCCCCCGGAATGATGCTCTGCAAGTATAAATTCAGCAGTTTGCGTCTAGCAAAACGGCTAGATAAAACTGAGAATAAATAATGAAACAATGATCACCTCTTGGTCTCGCTTACCTCTTCAATGGTCTTCCTGAGTTGTTCACTGCTGCATTCAATCTGTTTCCATTTAAAGTCACTGAATACAGAAGGAAGAAGGAGAAAAAGGCAGTGGAGGGAACGCAGTGTAGAATAGTTTTGAAGTGGATACGAGGCAACATTTATGAGACGAATCGCGAGAGAATCACCCATTTGAGAGGCCCCGCGGCGGTAGGAAAAACATATGTCCTACCCGCCCACCAAGTTTATGTAAGGTACTATGAACGATGCTCTTTCAAACTACGCTTCCGGATTTTTGATATTGGGTCTCATTTTCGGGTTACGGTAGGTCAAAGATGGAGAATACTGTACTTTTTCGCAAAATTCGTCATACCAAAATGGTCATAACTCGGCTCAAAATAATGATAGAAATTTTTCCAAAAGCGAATTAGAAAGAGGAAAGCTCGGTCAACATTTCGAAATATGGAAACTCATTCCTGGCTGATGCGCTGGTGCGGAGCGGTCGGGTGGCCGACATTATGGTGTAACCTTGGTAATACCGATTTCCGCAAAAAGTTATTGTGATTTTCTGAAAGTACCTATGTATATGTAAAAACACTCCAAAAATTAGCCAATTCTGAAGATGGGAAAAAAATGGGCCCGCACTTTTGTCCGATGGCCCAAA
>LS552703.1:917125-936552 GCA_900490775.1 Pristionchus maxplancki | reverse complement strand
CAGCAAATTGCCCCCTAAGACATCGACGATTAGAGGGATTCGCGGATTCTGACGCGACGTCAGCGTTGAGAAGAGGCATCTGAAGTCATCGACGAGAGGGGATTCTGGAGATGCTGGCGGGTTGGCGCGAGACGGCTTCGTCGTCCCCGCGAGCGGACAGGAGGAGGGAGAGGAGTGTGGGCGGGGGAGGAGCAGAGGATAGAAGAAGGAGGAGGCCGAAGAGCCTTTGCCTGCAAGAGTGCATGAGGTGGAGTAGGAACACGGGATGGTTAAGAATTAAAGGAAGGAGTCATAGTGGGGAGATCAGTGGAGGGTGAAACGGGAGTGTTGCGGGTTGATTTTGATTTATTTTTTCCTGCTAGAGAGCCGATTCCAATTGTTCCGAAGGGAAATCGTTTGAATTCTGCATTGCGAGGAGCGCGAATGTCACGGGTGCCTTTCTCATTCCGTTTCTAGGAATTGCCCACTTATGAGACTGATTGGGATCTGTGAAATTGCGGGACTATCGAAAAGATAATGAGAAATCGTGAGGAGTCTCCGGGGACCGAAACAGCGGAGGGTCTGCGTGGTAATGTCCCGCCGAAGAGTAGTGGATTTATAGAGTGAGAGATTCGGTCCATGCGTCTCCATCAGGAAGCATCGCCCCGAATTTGCATATTGAGTGTGTGCAGGGATGAACAAGGGAAGGAGAGAGATTGGGGGTAACGGGGGTGTGTTTCAGAGGTTAGTCAAATGGGACGGTTGCTGAAATTGTTCAGTAGTAGAGCGGATGCCGTTTCAAAAAAAAAACTATGCTTGTTGATCATTATGGTAGAGAATTCTGTGGTTGGTAGAAAATGTATTGGTTTGTGTATTGAGCGTGTGCCGGACGTTTGGGCTGCTGGTTTGTGTTTCAGAGGTTTGCCAAATGGAAGAGTTGCTTAAAAAATTTCAGTGCTTGTTGCTATTTCTCTGGACAAAACTAATACGGTGCTTGTATATCGAGTGTGCAGGAATGATTCAGGAAGGGGTTGATTGGTATTAGGAGTTTGTGTTTCTGATATTACCCAAATCGAAAGATTGCTGACATGTTTCAGTTTTATCGTTGATTATAGTCTTAAAAAAACTACTACGATGTTTGTTGATCATTGTAGCGATGGGGGGGGGGGATTCCGCGACGGCGAGCAAAAAGTTGAGCCCCTTGCCTCCTCCCTCTCAGCTCAGTGAGCGGCGCTTACTCTCATAGATGAGAAGAGCGGGGAGGTCATGAGACGAGGGTTGAACGGAGGAAAAGAGGAGAACTGAGCAAAATGAACGACCGGGAATTAGGACAGTGGGAGTAGATAGTAGAGGAAAGGAACAAGTGGTTAACAGGACGGGGGTACGGTAGGGATCGATAAATGATTATGGTAGATAATTATTAGATATTAATTACATAATTAATTAATGAATTGCAGTGAACGCGTGGAAGCGGCCGCGGACGCGGAAGTGATGCACCACGACACGCAGAGCGGGGTGAGAATTTTAAACAAATTAATTAATTTATTAATTACGATTCAATTAGTAAGATTAGAGTGAAAGTAGGGAAAAATCGAGTAGGCGTAGGGCGGATTCTCGGATGGGTTATGTATCGGTGGATGAGATACGTTATCAATTTCTATCAATTATTTGTTTTGAAAAAATCAATTGGTGCTGTAACGTTTCACGGTGGGGATATCTTAGAGCAAAGTTGATGCATTTCAATATGCCTGTCAATTCGATCACTAAAACAATAGTTGATGTGTACAAGGAGGTTTCACAGTGTTTTACATGTTCAGAAAAATGATTGCGTCCATCAATGCATTGCCTACTTGGTCATCATAACAATAATAACAATGTTAGTAACAATAATTAAAATCATAAGTTAATTACGCTAATTCTTCAGAACTGGATCTCGCTGTCGGGCGGGCGGCCGGCGATGGTGCGCGTGCTGCACAACACGCGCAGCCAGCAGTTTCGCGTCACCGCGCATCTGGAGGTGAGTAGTTTTACATAATATGTAGTTGAAACGAGGAATGCGACTATGAAAAGTCCATTTCGTTTGTCGCGTAGAAGATTTGCGAAGCTTACATTTTATTGATGAGTTTAAATTGTTCTGATTCCACGCAGAAGAAAGACTTGCTAGGGCACGTGGGCTAGTATTAGAGGTAGCGATGAAACAGGGACGTGGTGGGTGAAATAAGCCCGCAGTTCCGCGTGACCGCGCATCTAGAGGTGAGTGATGAAACTATTGCTAGTTTATTTGGGTTAGCTGATGAGTATGTATTGATCTGAAGGCAAAGCGAAGATTAAATTGCTAGGGCACAGGGGCTAGTAGCTTAGAGGTTTCGGTGAAACTTGGAGGTAGTGGGTGAGATAAGCCATTAGTAAAGAGTGACCGCGCACCTGGGCTTCCAAACTGGAGGAGAGAGGATGAATACTGAGGGTTGTAGGTAAGGCGCAATAAAAAAAAGTTTGGTATTGACCCCGGAGATATTCCTACACGATTACATATGCGAGGGACAGCGATATGTGTGGTGGTTGAAGCGGGGAGTTGATTGATCGAAAATCGCATGTTTTCAAATTTTAAATTGTATATCCTATCCTTTGCAGAATCAGTGCGTGCTGGACACACGGCTGTATTTCAAGATGCACTACAAGGTGGGCATCTTTATTTATTTATGAATATTTAATTTAAAAAATTGATTTGGGCCAGTTGACAGAAGGTTTCAGGGTGACTATGCTATGATAGACTCGTTATCGAAACAGTGGGACGTGGGTAGCTTATCGAAATAAAGATGATAAATTGTGGTTTCATTATTATTATATTACTAGCCGTTCGGGAATTCTCAGATCATGATGAACCTGCGCTGCAATACAAAATCGTACACAATTGACAAATGCAATCCATTACTAGTGATTTATTGCCCCTTACAATTAGTGAGGGGCCCTCTACTCTATTTTCCTGCTTGTTCGAGCAAAATAGCATGTAGATTTGGACAATTGTTCCTTCACTAGACACTCTCAAATTCTCATTCGTTGCATACATTAGCCGATTTTGTTTTTGATTCATTTGGCTTTCCCCCCTCTCTCGTAAATTTCACTGCCCTACTCTTAATTTTATAACAACGATTTAAAAATAGACATTCTATTTTTGCTCCTTCTGTTCCTTTTTGATAGTTGTGTCTGACCCGAGAACCCGCCGGGTCTATGTTTCACGGTTCTCTCTTGATCCCCTTAAATGGAATATCGTTGCAGTGCGCGACGCCGACGTTCCACCAGTGGCGCGACGAACAGAAGCACGTGTACGGCCTCAACTTCCCGCAGGAACTGCAGGTGATTATCGGTTTTTTTAACCGTTCTTCTTGGTTTGCGCAGGAGCTGCAGGTGAGCATTGTGTTATTGATTTTTCGATTGATTTATAGACTAAAAATGGGGTGGATGAATAGATGGGCTGCCTCAGTGAGATTGTGATTCATTACGCCTGCAGTGGGTATGGAACGCGTGAAACCGATAGTGACCGGGTGCAATTGCAAGTGAAAACTCGTGTGCTTTCTCTTGTGCTCCTTGTTGCTAAAGGGGGAAAGAGTAGTTAGCCGAAACCTTTGTGTAAGCAGCGGCGAGGCGGTAGATCTTATCGGCGCAGTCTGAGAAAACCGTTTAAACTGCGGAGGTGTGGAGGCAAATTTAGAGCTTGATCTCTTCACTTTGCCTGCTCTGTCGCTGTCTCTGACCGACGAAATCGTTGGAATAGGGAGAAAATAGGCAGAATCGTACTGCGGAGGCGCGGCGCGAATTGTTGTGAGTAATTGTGGACAAAGGGCGCCCTCGCGCATGAATCAGCTTCATTCATTCATTTTTCTTCCTTTGAAATGTCTTTCACACCCCGTGTTTTCGAGAATGTTCGGCAAAATTCAAATGTCAGCAGATAGGAGATTGCGCGCGACCAGGAGCGTTGTTGTTGCGGGGAGTTGATTTGGTTGTTTGCAACGTAGAAATGGCTTTCCTCTAGGTAGATTTCGCAATAGAGACGCGACGAGAGCGAGAGGTTGCAACTTTGTAATGGAGATTGCGATGTCGTAATACGAGAAGAGAAGGTCCTCTCGTTCTTTAGTTCACACGTTTTTTTTCTGTCTGTAACCAGACCTCGAACACATTGCGACATTGCATAGGTCCATTACAACATCATAGCTTTCTCTTTACCCTCGCTTCTCCAATGCGGCATCGCAACCTCACAGTCGTTTAACCAGGCCTATTTTGTTTGATATTTAGATTTATTTGCCGGCTCTACCGATGTTGAGGGAGTCGGTAGAAATAGGTTTCGCGGTGTGCTACTACTGGTATAGGTTGCAAGAGTTGTACTGCTTCCCATGTTCTCTTCTAAAATGAACAACTACTATAATTACTGAATCGTCATCTTTGATGTCGTTGATCTTTCGTATCATTTTTCTCTGCTTCTCAGGCACGCCCGTTCGAGGACATCGTGCGACAGGCGCTCGACCTGATAATGAGGAGCAGGGAGGACTACGGGCCGGTGATGCATTCCAACGGAGGCAACCATGGTGAGTGGTTTGCAAATCAACAGTGGGGTCAAGAAAAAAAGCCTTTTTTTCGATGCACAATAGCATAACTAGCTTTGGGATTAGAGTGGTGTAGTTCTGTAATGACAATTGTAGTAAATTTAGGGGAATGAAAATGATTTAATTGTTTTTTCATCTACATGCGCGCAGCAGATGTTTTGAAGATTCCAGAATCGAATAGGCGCTCGTGAAACTGAGAAGAATTAGGAACAAATGCAAGTGATATTTTTGCGTATTTTGGTTTTGCCTTCGTAGAACGCAGAATGCCTTCTTGATAGAAAACAGCATGCTAGTATGGTGGCGCTGAAACTGGGAATAGTCGGGGCCGAGGAGAAGTATTAGTTGCAGTTTTAGAAGCAAGTCACGGGGACGAATCACCATTGCCAACATCGAAAGATAGTTGAAATGCATCTGAAACCTGGAGTAACCGTTGGAGATCAAACCACGATTTGCGCTATTTCCGTTGTTTTCTCAAGATCCCGACCACCCGCGTCTTACTAACACACTTCCGCTATTTGACTAACACGTGCTGATTGTGATAGTTTTGGCGGGTTACCGAACCTTTGATTAGCTACACCCTGGTACTCTGCCCTCTCCCTCTCACGCAATGCCTATCACTGCTCTCGCTAGTTAAGAGATATCGTCCCCCGTTCCAATTGTTTCGTCCCCCCTAATCATCTCTCTTGATTAGTAATGTGTCATCCAATTGACTGTGCAAAGGGGGAGAATCACCTCCGTTGATCTTAGGGGAAGGGATGAATCATCAGAGGAGGGAAACAGGGACGGTGAGAGCAGAGGGACACAACAAGTTGACACGCGCAGTCCCTTTCCTTCTTTCCATTCGCCCCTTCACTTCTTTCTTTCTCTTTTCGAAGAAGAGTGAGCAAGTATCCAGTTGATTACTCAGAGGCACCAGTGATTTCCCACTGGAGATGGTCCTGATCCACAAGCGTGAGTTTTTCTGCAGATTTTTAGGCCTGGGTGATTAAGGATTCAGCGGGTGGTTAGGTCTCCAGTAAGTGATACAACAATGTTGGTTGATTACTCCATTGTCAGTAGAACTAGGTTTCAAGGGTGCTCATAGCATGAGCGGGTAGTATAGCTGCAGTTTTTGAGACCCCCTTTCATGGAAATAAATAAATGATTGCTTCTGTCCTGGCACCGTGGTAGAATTTTTAAAAAAATTAATGACTAATAAATAATTGCCTTGCAGTGGAGCAGGCGGTGTACCAGGAGCCGCACGCGGCGGCAGGAGGACTGCACCACGGCATGCACTCGGCGCCCGTGATGAGGGACGAGGGGTACAGGTGAGCAGTGTTTATATTGCGAATTGGAGGTGGTGAGAGGTGTAGTTTCCATATTGAAGCGAGTATTGGTGGAATAGGTGGGGTAGAGGTGGTGTAGTTTCTACTTTAAATTCGACTGTCGCTACGGAATTAGTTTGCAGACGTTTCTTTATCGCAAGAATTACCAGTGAAACCATGCGTGTGCTGGTTGAGAATTTTCGTGATTGCGAAATGATTGGGGGGGGGGGTGTTATTATAACCAAAAGCGTCACCGAATTAGCAACCTCACTAATCTTGACACAGGGTGCCCCCGTGAAGCAAGGAACATGTATGTTGATATCAGTTTTTGGAAATAAGATGGGAGTAGTCGCTCGATCACTTTTGAATTTGTCGAGCCACTGGAGTGCAGTTACTGAAACCAGCCATCCACGGGTGCGCTATGCAGTCGCTCTCAATGCAACTGTCTTAGTAGCGTAGTAGATGTGAAATTAGCAACTTGGGGGATGGTTTTTTTGTTGTAGTTGTCGGGAAGAAGACGCCTCAATAGGATCGTTAAGTAGTGCCGTCAACGCTGAACATACAGCCACTGAAACTAGACTTCTGCGGTTCATGTTTTTTGGTTGATCCAGTCATCGTCACATCGTTTTAATCTCTTTTCGATTTGCTTGTAAGCACTCGCGGAATCCTACGATCACCTTGGATCCACCGAGGCAATATCCAATCTTTCCCCCATTGCAGAGGCGCGTCTCTCGCAGCTGCGCAGCTGGCCGCACAGCAGCAGCAGCAGGTGCGGCGGCAGTCGCAGGGGTCGAGCCATTCGGGAGGAGGGGGAGGAGGCATCTATGCACAGGTATGGAGGGGGATCGCAGTGGATTATTTTTTCGTTGTCTAGGCTCAAGCCATGATTTATGGATGGAGGGGTGGGAGTGATTGTCAAATAGCAGAAGGTCATGCGAGATGGAAGGTAGGAGGTCTGTCGTGATACGATTAGTCGTGAGCGATACGATTGACGGTATCAAGGATTGGTAAGACCGTTCCGTCCGCGGCAAGTACAATCGATGAAACTCGAGTGGTGCAAGTTGCAAGGAAAGAGCATTAATTGAGATTCGATTAGTGTTATTGCCTTGATGAAATCATTTTCCTCCCTCACCCTCCTTCTCCTCTTCCTTCTCCTTCCCTCATTCCCCATTCTTCGCTTCACGCCGAGAGGTCGCTCTCGCCTGCGACTCTACTCGACTGCCCCCTTCCCCCCAATCTCTCGTCTTGACCTACCGCCCGACCCCGCCCCCTGCTACCTACCGTAACCCGAGGAAGATCCGCACCACCACCACACCACCACATGTCGAAGATGCGCGCGGGCAAGAACGGAGGAGGCGCCAATTCGACGGGACGCAGCCGCATTCCACGCGTCCGCGTCCCCGCGTCAGTGCCTGAAGCGGACGCGGCGCCCCCACCGCCGCCGCAGCAGCCATCTACAGGAGGAGGAGGAGCGACGACGCCGGTGCGTGCGCCGCGCACCGTCGCATCGGCCACCTCGATGTCCGGCGGCCGCCGCAGACGCGGAGGCGGCGCGCCACCTTCTATGACGACGCCATCAGCCGCGCACACCTCGGCGTCAGCGTCGCGCCTGGCGCGTGCGGTGCTGAGCGCGTCGGCGGCGCGCAACGCGGCCGCCGCTGTCGCAGCAGCGCCAGCCCCGCTCGTGCCCACGTTCGCCCTGCCAGTCCTGCAGCAGCCACCGATCGCGCCGGCGAGCCTTCCCGCGGCCCTGCTCACGCCGGCCGCCAGGCTGGGCTGCCTGTTCGCTGCAGCAGCTGCGGCCTCGCCGACGACGACCTCGTCGTCGTCTCCTCCGACGGCGACGCCGGCGCCAGAAGCCAGGACGCCGCCGGTCGTGCACGCCAGTCTGCCCGTGGTGACGAACACGAGCAGCGTGGAGTCGCTGCCCGAGTGGTTCAGCATGATGGAGAAGGAATCGAAGGAGAACCTGACGACGGTTATGGAGGAGGAGAGGAGCGAGGAGGAGGAGGAGGGAGATGAGAAGAGCGCCGGAGATGGAGGGAGCATGAGGGAGCAGGTGGAGGTACTGTAGGATGAGCAGGGATACTGTACGATTGGGCAGGGTACGGTATAGCGGGGTAGTGTAGAATAAGAGTGGTATGATTGGGTAGAATAAGGGTACGGTAGGATTTGACAGAGGTACGGCAAAAGTACGATATTGATGAAAGGATTGCAGGTGCAGCAGCCGAATGGACACCACCCGCAGCAGCAGCAGCACATGCAGCAGGCACCGGTGAGTGGGAGTGCGGTAGGGAGAGATTACGGTGGGAATGGGTGAGAAAGGGAAAAGACGCGGTTTGAGAGATGGGGAACTGATGTTTCGCAGGTGGTTGATGGTGATTGATTGGGGTCTCGATTCGATTTCTTGATGGATCTCGTGAAAATTCAAAAATCTCATTCATCTTGGCAGTCGTATGTTTCAGCAGTGGCTGATGAGTGGTTAATGTCGAGGGGGTATAATTCATAGATGGACCCCCCCCCCCCCAAATTGAATATTTACGAAGTCGTAGCACTCGTGTTTCACGAGCTGTACATGAGATGGTGAAGATTACGCGAAACAATAGTGAAACAAATGCCGGCTTTCGATTAAATAACAGTGAATCGCTGACAATTCAAGGGACTAGGAGGTCTAATGTTGCAGTGGATATACATGGTCAACTGAGTAGTGGGAAAGCCGATCTTCGCTGCTTTTCGGTAGTAAAACAAACAATTGATCCTATTACAGGTGGTGGCCTCTCCGCCTCGTCCTGCGGTCTCGTCCATTCCACCCGCTCCGCCCCCGCCGCCGCCCCTCGCAGCAGCCCCGCCCCCCGCTCCGCCTCCACCGCCCCCTCCACCGACGGGCATGAATGGAGGTATGGTTGTAGGAAGGGGAATGATGGTAGTGGACGATCTGGGAGTGCAAATAGGAGTAGTCGTGTGTGAAATCGACTCTGATATCGACAAATGTGACACAAGGAAGGAAATGTCATTGTGATTCCGAAGGGCTAGGTAGTTTGGCGCTGCAGTGTATTGTCAAATTGGAAGGAGGGACTGGTAGTGCATTGGTGAACTTGTGTAATTCAAAAAAATTAAATAATTTTTTTGTACCGGCGTTGATTGGTGGCGCCTGTAGACAAATGAAGTCGCTAGGTAGGTTAGTGGTTCTGAAACGAGGCAAAAGTGAAAGAGTAATTGTCTTTCACTGACAGTGACGTGTCGTGTTAAAAAATACTAATCTCGTCTTACTATGTACGTAGTTTAGTGTTGCTATAGATGGTCTTGTTTCGAGTAGTGATTGCTTCCACGATAGTGATGACATTCAAAGCTAATGTTAATGATTCCTAATCTCATCTCTGCAGGTCTTCCGCCGATCGCTTCGAATGCGCCCCCGCCGCCTCCGCCGCCACCCATCGGACTGATGGGAGGAGGAGGAGGCAACAGCTTCCTCGAGGAGATCAAGGTATGGTAGGGGAGGGGAGTACGGTAGGGGAATTGAATGGAGGAGGTAGGGTTGAGATAATAAGATGTGGGGTGCTATGGTTTTACTCCGCTGCTCGCAACTCATAAGATATGAGCTGAACTGTCTACTGTAGTAGAGATTGTGAAGCGCGAATGAGCATGATTTGTCGTGATTTTAGGAGATGGTAACCTGGTGTATGATATTTTTAGCTCAATGAGCGCAGGGCTTATCGGATAGTGTTCTCCAATCCAGAAAGCGGAAGTATTAGTGAGCAGTCAATCCTTATGATTTAGGAGGTTTATTGAAAATCAAATGTGTGAGGTAGAAAATATGAAACAGTTCTTGATAAATCGATCAATTGCAGGCGGGCAAGGCGCTGCGCAAGGTGGGAGCGCCTGTCGCAGCCAACGGAGGCGGCGTGGAGAACGGAGCTGCAGCTGCTGCAGCAGCAGTGTCGACCCCGCCTGCAGCACCCAAGAAGGCCGGAGGAGGAGGTAAGGAAAAGATGTTTTGATCAAATTATTGTTCAAGTTTTCAAATTGGAATAGTGATTGACCATTTCGTGAAAAGAGGCATTGAACAGTACTTTGGGTCACAGCAGGATACCCTATTTTGTCAACTAATTGAATCGCAAAAATGCGTGGAGAATTAAATTGTTGTTGTATGAGTTGTGAATTTTTGTTAAAGGTTGCTGAGGTCATGGCACTGGTTTCCTTAGGGCACAATGTATTAGAACAGTAGCTGCGGCGCAAATTAGCCAGGTGCTGTACTTTGAAATATTTCGAGTAGTTAATTAATTTTTTTACGTAATCAATTCGCAGATCTGATGAGCGAGCTGATGCAGACGATGTCGAGGAGGAAGAACACACGCGCGCAGTTGGACGCGATCGATAACAAGAGGTATGGTAGGATACTGTAAGGAATACGGTAATGGATGCGCAATGGGATATGTGTTGGCTGATAGTTGTAAAGACGTCTTGTATTATAGATGACAAGAGGTAGATACAGTAGTGGTGATGGGTTACGGCAGCAATTAGGTTATTGAGCTGTACGGAAGTGAAAAACATACGGTATTGAAAGGAAGCATATATGCTGTTGATATTGTTGAATTGCTGATTGGAAAGACACTAATAGCGACCTCGAAACCAGAAAAAGCCGTGACCAAACAACTATCGTAATTGCAGCAACATATCGAACTGGTCGAGCGCCTTTGAGTTTTGAATGTGTGCTTGAGACAATAGGGACGGACGAAGTAGGAGGAAGTAACTAGTTCCGGGCGCTGTAAAAATAGTCCATTTATAAACATGGAGACTAATATCGCCATTGCAGCAACATCTCGAACGGGTCGAGCGACAGCGGCAACGGCATCAGCGCGCCCAGCAGTGGGGTGGGTTATTTTAGTAGTTATTATTTAATTATTAATATTCAAACTACGTGCACCAAAGAAATTGTTTGGAACTCTTTTGAAAAGCTAGTCATAGTGTCCTCGAAACGGAAGGGTGACTGGTCATTTTTGCCTCTGCGTTGGATATTTTAATTTTGTACTGGAAGCCGCTAGATCATCGCTAGCAATATTTTTGCATTAAACTAGTAGCATACTAGAAACGTGAAAGAGTCTAGTTACTTTTTGAATGGCTATTCAGTTCTAGCTGTTACCCAGAATATAACGCGGTTGCAAATTAGAAATGTTTGCCCATATTGTCAGCTGGAGCCTCCACTCCCATCCTCCTCCTTGCAGCACGAGTCGGCCGGCGGCAGCAGCAACGGCAGCACGAACGGACTGGCTGCGGGCGGCTCCTCGTCGGCCACCAATGGTACGGTAGTGGGTTACGGTAGAGCAGGGGTATTGGTAGGAGTAGATTATGGTAGCAAACGTTGGGGTTCTGTAGGATTGCGGTACTGTTTGGCAGAGTTACAGCAGAAAGAAAAAATGGTAGAAGGTGTTGATAGGTTGCGGTAGATTGGTGTGTTGGAATAAGTCAGTTATTACGGGGGGGAGAAGCTGTTATTACGGTATGCTAATTGCAGGCACGGTGAAGCGGTGGCCGGACCCGATGAAGCAGCAGCAGGGCGGCGGCCAGGAGAACGGCGGACTCGGGCACAGGAAGTGAGTGAGGGGGGGCATGGCTGCTGACGTAGGAGGATTTTAGAAGTAGCGAAGCAAGAAAGTGGGGATTTAGCGTAGAAATGTGGCGCTAATGTTCACAGGAAGTGAGAGGGTTCATGGGTGGTGACGTAGGAGCGATTAGATAAAAAGAAGCAAGAAGGTTGTATGAGGTTACATGTGGACGTTTATGCGCGAAGGTTCAGAAGTCGTTGCTATAAAATGGAAAGAAATTGCAGGGTTTGTGTTTCGAGCAATGTAGATAGGCATGGATGAGTGAGAGTCAGTGATTCGAGGCCGTTGTGTAGTGGTAGAAATTATTAATTTGGCTATTTGAAGCCGGTGAGCTTGCGATTCGACTAATTATGATGTTGGTGGGCACTTGAAGAACATTGATAAGAAATGTGGGTTTGGGAATTACTAGAATCCAGTTAGAACAGAAATGGGGAAAATTGTCAGCCTAGATTTCGAACTTGATTACTCTCGTTTTACGCACTGCTTAAACGAATGGGTCTTTGCGAGTTGGCAATGGAAATAACTGATTCGAGTTACATATCAATCACTCTCCTTTCCTCAGGGCGCCGTCGACGTCGTCGATCAACTCGGAGGACACGCTGCGGGCTGCGGCTGCGGTGCCGCTGCAGAACGGGCTGGCTGCAGCTGCTGCTGCAGGCCTGACCCCCGACCAGTACGACCGCCTCAAGAACGACATATTGAGCGAGGTAAGGCAGGAGTTGGTGAGCGTGTTAGAAATATTTGGAGGCTGGTGATCTGAAGTTACTAAGAGTTTTTAAATGTTAGGATGCTGGGGGCAATGCCGATCTGGTTGCTGTAGCTGACTTTGAGAAATAATAATAATAAATCGATAATTTGCAGATTCGCACCGAGATGGACAAGATGAGGCGAGAGATGGACCAGACGAAGCGGGAGATCATCGCGGCCATCACTTCCAATCGATAATCGAAGATATCGATCTACCGTATTCCCAAGCCCCGCCCCCGTTCCCTTCACTAAGATACTACTAAATGGAACTAGCAATGAATCTATAATGACACTTACCGGTCGATCATGTATTTCTCTTCATGTTATCCCCTCCTCCCTTAGCCTCCCTTTGATCAGCATTTAAACAATAGGTAGCTCGGTGCTAATCCATGCAGGGGGTTACGGTAGCCGCCGTATTCCTCCTTGTCTCTTCCCTGTCACAATTAGCAAACAGTTGATAGTTGTCGAAGTTCCTTTCGGGTTAGTGTATTCCTCCGTGCTTGTCTCTTTTGTGTTTCCCCCCAATTAGTCAATGTAGTATACCTACCGTACCGAAGCTTTGTCGTCTTGAGACCCCTCCCAGTCCTAGCGCCCACTCAATATCAATGAGTACCGGTCACCTTGTTTATTTTGTCCCCGCGCCGCTTCACCCCTTCCCCACTCTACCTCTTCTTTCTGCTATGCAAAAGGACTCCTATGCTTTCTTCTGCTCTCATATTATCACCCCTGGAAGCCTCTTTCTCACTGCATTTGTGTACATACTAATTGCTGCTCCCCCATTCTTTTTTTTGGTATTTCTTATCTTTCCACCCTCCCGCCCCTCCGTGACAAAACTATCTCTTGAAGCTCATTGTACTCCTCAAATCAATCGATAATCGACCTATTTCGTATATCATCTTTTCACCTCCCTGGTTCCTCACACCTCCAATCTAATCATATACACCACCGCCCGACTCATTTATTCATAGTCATTGCCATCCCCTCTTCTCCAACCCCTCCCGAATCGATCAGTTCTAACGCGGTGCGACCCCTTTTCTCTACTCTTGAAACAACAAACTAATTGGTTATTTGCCCCTAATCCCGTAATATATGTATTCTGTAATACTCATTGGCTGTAACGCTGACAAACCCTGCAATAGAAGATGTCTATTTTATCTAATCGCCCGCCTTTCGATTGTGAAATGGCCCCTCCCCCCGACTCCTGCAGAACCGTTGATTTCTCTTGATCCTTCTCTCGTTATGTTCTCCACTTTCCATTCCCTGTAATAAGAAAAGGAAATAATAAAGGCGAAAATGAGTAATTCTGAGTTTACAATGACTGTCTGGTGCATCGTACTGTCCGAGTCAGGAGTGAATACCGTAATATTGATCGATCTGAACTACCGTATTCCGTATGCTGTATCCGCTGCCGCATGCACAAGGTCACACTCTGCGAAAGAACGAGTTATCTGATTGTAGCCATACTTCCTCTTCTCTCAAACTTGGCCTCATTTTGGTTTCGCTCGCTTGGGCGCTTTTTCGCTGCGTTCGAAGAAGGTAGTAAATGAAGTGAGGGGGAACAGGCGTGATGAAATGTTCCAGTATGGATTGAGTGATGGGATGGGAAGGCTATTTCGAAGGATGGTGCAATTGGTGACTAGTCTGCACTGTCAAAGCATTTCTTCCCCGTTGTGCCATATGGCCTTATTCTTTTCTGGATGCATTTTTTTCCCGAACACTCGCGATACTGGTATTGCCTTCTCGGATCTTTCCCTCCTAACAGTTGACTCTGAAACCTCGAACCGCCGATTTTTATACCTCACATTCCTCGAGAACGATTATTCTAGTCCTCATACCTCTGATCGCTCTCTGTTATTCTCGATTTTTATCCAATTATTCACGGTGACTGATATGGCGAGAGGGCGAATTCGACCATTTGCCCTGAGCAATGATCGCGTCTCCTTGATTTACGCACTATCTCACACTGTCTGACCGGCGAGAGATCATGGAGAATGAAGAGAATGCCCCTCCCTCCGCCCCGCTGTCCTTATCGAATTAGTAGTATCGACTGTGTGTCGCACACCACAGCTGATCATAGCCGGTTCCCAGATTATCGATTGATCGGGGCGCTTACCGTAGTCAGGGAAGTCGTGGTGGGACCAGCAGATTAGCAGGTGTGGCAGGCGTGTTGATGGCAAATTAAGGTGTAGATCGTGTGAGCAGGCTGTTGTTTTCAGTCAATTAGGGATCATTGGGATCAGTGTGTTTGGATCAGCTCGCATACTTGCTAATGTAAGGTTGTCTGGGATAGCATGGGACGCGTTATTTGTTTGTTAGCCTTGGTATGTCTATTTAATCGCGCGAGACGAATGTTTTGTTCAGTATTGTTCGCATTTATCCGGTTGCAATTGAATACAATTCTCTGCCATATTCAAGCTGTCAATTTTATGTTGCGCGTTGTTAATAAAACCACCTGTAGTTTGCATTGGGCAATTTATCCCTGGGTTTAGAGGGAAAATAACTATCTTTCCTGATTGAATGCTTTCTCATTCTCACTTCGCTCTCCCTCCTCTCCATCTCTCCCTCTCCTTTCCGCCGATGACATCATAACGTTGTTCCCACAGCGTGTAGTTGTTTTGCCCCTATTCAGTGCTCGCGTGAGAGATTCAGAAGCTCATAGGGCAGTCTATATTTACACCGCCTATAATCTATTCCTCGGGGCTGAGAGTCGAGAACTAAAGATTCACCCCTCTCGCCTCATGCAATATTCATTTTTCCATCAGAGATATGCGAAAAGGAAGGAAGGGGTTGGAGTAGAATGGCTACCGTAGCTCGGGAGTCTTAGTGTTGTAGTTTTCTCTAGTTGTAACATGTGGATGATTACGGGAAGAAGAGTAGCCATAATTAGATGCGTACGATGACGCGAGAATGATCCACTTGCGTTGGTTGCAGAATATTCGGATTGTTGAGAAGGGTTCCACTATCTCATATAGTTTTTCCGCTTTTCGTTCATCGATATGTTTTTGAGACGGCGTCCATCGGGAGAATCGCTCATAATAGTCCGGTGCGGTTTAGATGTATACGCTGAAGCGCCGATTGTCACGTTTGATGTGACCACTAACTCGCAGCTCTAATTCTCATAGTTGGCTAATACTAATTTAATTCGGTTCGAGAGGAGAGTACCAATGCGATCAATAAGGTGGAAACGGGTAGAATATTATGCATTGGTTGAAGCATCAATCCTCTTGGTTCTTATTTTTCACTATGCGATCTGTTCTCCTTCTCGCTTTCCTATCACTTTCATTTATTGGTTTCTGTTTAAAGTGTAGAGGTTTTCCTTGATCAAATAGATGATTATTAGATCTAATATTGTGGTTAGATGGGTAGGCTGATTTAGCAATTCTCTCGGTTCCACTACTCCGCTATTTGATCGGTTGCATGGTCGTTCATAAATTCACTCGCAGCTTGTTACTATCATTGATTGCCTGATATTGTGGCTTGAAGTGCAAAAGTTGTCTTTGATCAAGCGGTATTCCTCGGGTTCCATAATCCCGCTATTTGATTCTCATCCTGGTCGTTTTCTTATTCCTAAAGGTGCTAGTTTCTGACAAGGTTGTGAGTCTATGTTGATTCGTCAATCCTCTTGGTTCCACAACTGTTTGACCTGTTCCTTGGTCGTTTTCCCTCTTCTTCCCACATCTTATGAGGCCGCTTGCGAGAGAGTCGAGCAGATCCGACAGGGTCTGGCACAGCTCGAAATGGTCAATTCTCTGATAATCTGGGTTTTGGGGTTCTCGAGGGTGCTGATGACGATGGGCATAGTCATTTTCCATATTGAGCCTCCGTTGGCTCCAGACGACGTCACGTCGAAAACGGTTTTGCTCATATTTCTCCTTCCACGAATCCGCCAAAATTAAGCGAAAATGTTTTCCTGGGTAGAATTTGATGCTGATCACGCCTGTGTATTTCATTTTTAATGAATTTCAAAAGTAAAATATTAAAAATGAACTTTTGAATGAGCCATTTGTGGGCTTAGCAACTTACACAGATCGGACCGGCATGGCCTGATTAGTCCAAATCCAAAATTTCAGCCAATTTTAGGAATCGGTCTCTAAGATGGGAGTGAGATAGTGAGGCGAAATTGAAGGTGAAAGTGAGTATCTCCGTCTTGTTTACCCTCTCCCCCCTCTTCCCTCTCTGCGCTCTCTCCATTCCCCATGCTCTCTCGCCTCGTCTCTCGCCTCTGGGAAGAGGAAGCGCCTTGGAGGGGAGAAAACCAGCGTTCCACCTACAATTTCGACTCACTATCTCACTCCCATCTTAGAGACCGGTCCCTAAAATGGGCTGAAATTTTGGATTTGGACTAATCACGCCATGCCGGTCCGATCTGTGTAAGTTGCTAAGCCCACAAATGGCTCATTCAAAAGTTCATTTTTAATATTTTATTTTTGAAAATCATAAAAAATAAAGTATACAGGCGTGATCAGCATCAAGTTCTACCCTGGAAAACATTTTCGCTTAATTTTAGCGGATTCGTGGAAGGAGAAATATGAGCAAAACCGTTTTCGACGTGACGTCGTCTGGAGCCAACGGAGGCTCAATATGAAAAATGAGTATGCCCATCGTCATCAGCACCCTCGAGAACCCCAAAACCCAGATTATCAGAGAATTGACCAATTCGAGCTGTGCCAACCCTTGCTCGACTCACTCGCGGACGGCCTCTTATTCACTTCTTCTCTTCTCTCGATTGCCACACACCACTCGCCCTTTATTGTGTGCCCTTAGTTCCGATGGATTGATTGAGAGAACTATGTGGCTGTTCCACTACAATTCGAGAGTAGAGGGCACTACTTCAGATACCGTAGGGCAGAGTCCGACCATTCGTTTGGTGGCCGTTCTACTATGGAATGAGGTTGAATTTGTGAGTAGGGTATCGCTGGAAAATGTTATTTGTAATTGATCTCGATATTGCTTGTGAAATGGAGAGTCGTACTGTAATCTGACGACCATGACCATATTTTGCTCAGCTGAATCAGTGATCGAAGTGGATTCCCGAGAAAAGGGCCGGGCTTCCCGAACGTTCCACTGTAGAGGTGAATCGGATTTCCGAGCGGGCGCGGTTTCGTATATAAAGCGGGGTGAAGCTGTTGTAGTTATATTTTGCACACGGGGGGTTCGGTTGATCATTGAACGACATCCTGTAGGGATTGTAGTCATGGACTGCGGCGCCAATCTGCCAGGTTTTTCGTTCAGTTTTTTATGGCTTTTCCCAGAGATGATCTTGTTTTCCGGGGAGATTCGGGCGCTTTGTAGCTTCCCGAAGTTTGTTTTGACCATAGCAGCTAGGGGGTGATGTGCAAGAGACGTCAGAGGTGATGCATTGATGGGATTACGGAAGTTGTATAGGTCACCGCGAGATGTATCGGATACGCGGCACGCGTCACACATTATCACGTTAGGATGAAGCGCAGATCTTGTACGTTTTACGTCAGTATGGTGTGCATGTTTGAACTGATGTGATTTGGAGATGTTTCGAACGGTACTCCGTAAGATATCAGATACGTTGCAAACGTCACGAGTTATGACAATAGCTTGAAGCGTAGATCTCGTACGTTTTACGTCAGAATGGTTGTGTTATTGGACTATGACTTTGAGATGTTTCGCCATGAAGTAGCTATAATCAGATACGTTGCGAACGTCATGGGTTTGACATTACGCAAATCTCGTACATTTCATGCAGGGGCTACGTCAGAGTTGAGATGTTTCGACAGCTGAGCTGGATATTATTAGATATGCTGCGACCTCTCGACTGATCACATTCCTTTGAAACGCAAATCTCGCGCTTTTCGAATTCCGCACATTCCATAGTGAGATTTGCAGCTGTTTGCCGAAAGATTGTAGGCGAGCTTAAAAGATATTTGTTATTCCATCTAGGTAATGCTGTCCTCAATTAACCTGCTGTGACTTGGTAACAATCACTGGTTTTTCGAAAAAATCAATGGAACCCATGGGGTTACGGTAGCTAAAGGGTACGGTAACCTTAGGTGCTCCCCTCTCTCCCTCTTCTAATCCTCTCACGTGTGCGTCACAATCCTTGTGTTCTCCCTCCCTCTTTTTCGCTCTGATCATCTGCCCTCTGCCTGTCTGCGCTCTCTCACCTCCCTCTGCTCTCTCACCTCCACTCTCTCTGACCCGCGTCTCTCGTGTTTCGCCCATTCTTCCCCCTTCTTCCCAGTTCTCGCAGTCGGTAGCCATGGCTTGTATGGAGAATGACTCATTTAGAGCAGCGGTCGTAGGTTAGGGGGAGTGAGAGAGCAGGGGAAATGGAGAGAGCCAGAGAACGGGATCACTATTGTTCAATTTGCTCGCTTTTCCCGCTCTCGCTTCTGTTCAAACGGCCGAGAGGGCGCGCGCTAAACGTTGACCTTTCCTGGGGGAGAATGGGATGATTGGATCATTGTGACGAAATTGACTGGATCAGCTTCTCTTCTTATTTTTTCCTCGACTTTGTTTTGCTTTTTCAATTGAGCTATTTCTTGCAGTATAAATAAGTGAAGCGCGTGGTCAGGAGATTGGCTTTGTTTTTGGTCTGGACTATTTTGGTTCTCGCATTTGTGGCTGCTTGGGGAAATTAAATCCACGGTTTTCACGTGCCATGAATCAAAGCTCTATTTTAGTATGTTCCCTTGATTCCAATCAATCTTTCTTGTTGTCCTGTATCCGTTCGCTCTGCATATTTCCCAATAGTCTCTCCTCCGGAGGTCAGATGATTTCTCTTCTTTGTTGTCTGGGGCGCCTCTCCCCTCTCTCAGTGCTCTCCTGTGACGCAATCGCCGCATTCTTTCCACTTTACAATGAGGTTCACGTTCTGCCTGGTCGTTGAACAGCGTATAGAAGATTCTCAGTTTCTGTGGCGCAATAAATTATCGTAATTGGTTTACTGTATGCATGGTTCTGTATCGGTTCTTGCATTTTTTGGCTGTTTGGGAAATGAATTGCTCTATATCAAAGCACACTGTGTTCGCGAGCGATTGATCGGCCGCGTCACTAATATCCATAGAGAGAAAGTCAGCGGGCGGCTGTTGTAGTAGTGAAAGTATTCGTTGTTGTGATCAATCACTCGTCGCCCGTCGTATTTCTTTCTTTTCCCCCGTCTCCTTTCCCCCTCCATTCCCCTTCCCTCCCCCCCCCCTCTCATGACAGTGGGAAGGTAATTG
>LS552703.1:880292-893368 GCA_900490775.1 Pristionchus maxplancki | reverse complement strand
TGTAGCAATAGGAATTATTATATTTTTTGAATAGTCATACAGAGATAAAGCAGTGAAAGAGGTTCTGTGTCAATAAACAAAGACTGTGAAACATAATCCGATAATTCTTCTAGATAATGGTGCTCTCAGTCCAATCTCGCAGCCCCTTAGCCCTCAAGTCGTTCCTCACCCTGGCCTGCTCTCAGTCCAATGTCGCAACCCCTTAGCCCTCAAGTCGTTCCTCACCCTGGCCTGCTCTCAGTCCAATGTCGCAACCCCTTAGCCCTCAAGTCGTTCCTCACCCTGGCCTGCTCTCAGTCCAATGTCGCAACCCCATAGCCCTCAAGTCGTTCCTCACCCTGGCCTGCTCTCAGTCCAATGTCGCAACCCCATAGCCCTCAAGTCGTTCCTCACCCTGGCCTGCTCTCAGTCCAATGTCGCAACCCCTTAGCCCTCAAGTCGTTCCTCACCCTGGCCTGCTCGATCAGCTTGTTTGTCGACTCCGCATTCTCGAACGTCTTCACCATCTCCTTTCGCATTTCGCCGAGCAGACGTTTCTGAATTTACATTATTAAAATTTAATTGATTAATTAATAAAAATAATTAATAACCACTAATTACCTGCATCTCGATCTGCTCTGCCTGTCTGGTGATCGTCGCCTCGTTCTTTCTCATCTCCCACTGCTGTTGCTTCACTCTTAGTTCGCGCTGAAAATATCAATTTAATTATAAGTTTCATCAAATCTATAGTAGATGAATTCTGATGAATTGGCAATTTCTTCTTGATAATTTCATGTCTGAACCTCAGTGTCATTCATGAATTTTAATAATTGTATAAGAGACACTATCTGAGAAAATTCACATCCGACCGTACAGGAAAAAATGGAAAAATCCAGAAAAATGGCCCTAGGGGTACTTTTTGACGTAGAACACGAAAATCAACCTTAGAAAGCCGTATCTCAAACCCCCAATTCCCTGTGGCACACTTCACCCTGCCAGGGGGTAAATGCTATTTCACGGAGGACGCTCCCAACCCCTACAAATTATATATCATCTTGTAGATCTCAACGAGACAAACTTTTTCACGGAAGAAAGTGAACCTCTAGCTCTCTTGGAAAAAAGTTAGAGGCAATTTTAGAGTAAAAATATTTATCCTGGAAAATAAATACACTACCGTAGTTTTTTAAACCTGTTCATTGGATTCCTCGTGGAAAACTACTCCTATGGCCATTTTTTTCAGATTTTTAAGTTTTGTGATAGTGAGGTTTCTGAGCTGTTGAACGAAGCTGACCCGATGAGTTTCATCAATACAATTTGATTTTCTCTGAGAATCAGTCGGATTTTAGGTTTAAAATACGTGTTTACCTTATTGCTTTCGAAAACAACCGAAAGAACCACAATATGGCGTTTTTCAAAAAATCGTAATTTTACACCTCAATTTTTGCCTTATTTTCAGTACTCAAATTGGCATTTGCGAAAGTGGTCCCCACAAATTTCTACAAGATCCCTGTTGACACGTTGCATGTCTGAGAAAATATGTTGAACTGAGTACCCTGACAACGTCGAAATCATGTTTTTTATTCGGTCTAAAATGCAAATCCGTGAGTAACGATTTTGAGAAAATAATTTTTTTTCGTTGAATTAACCATTATGATCAATCAAAAAAACACATAATATTCGTTTTTCAGTACGTATGAACACATAAATCGCTGATATCATGTGAACCTCCAACTTTAAAAATTATGGCCCATTTCAAAGTCAAACATTTTCAGAAATATTGCAAATTCATAAAACATTTGCGATTTAAATGTTTATTCATAACAAAAAATTTATATCATGTGTTTTTTGATCGATTATAATTGTTAATTCGACGAAAAAATATTATTTTCTCAAAATCGTTACTCACGGATTTGCATTTTTGACCGAATAAAAAAACATGATTTCGACTATGTCAGGGTACTCTGTTCAACATATTTTCTCAGACATGCAACGTGTCAACAGGGATCTTGTAGAAATTTGTGGGGACCACTTTCGCAAATGCCAATTTGAGTACTGAAAATAAGGCAAAAATTGAGGTGTAAAATTACGATTTTTTGAAAAACGCCATATTGTGGTTCTTTCGGTTGTTTTCAAAAGCAATAAGGTAAACACGTATTTTAAACCTAAAATCCGACTGATTCTCAGAGAAAATCAAATCTCATTTACGATACTCATAGGGGCAGCTCCGTTCAACAACTCAGAAACCTCACTATCAGAAAACTTAAACATCTGAAAAAATGGCCCTAGGAGTATTTTTCCACGAGGAATCCAATGAACAGGTTTAAAAAACTACGGTAGTGCATTTATTTTTCAGGAAAGATATTTTTACTCTAAAATTGCCTCTAACTTTTTTCCAAGAGAACTAGCGGTTCACTTTCTTCTGTGAAAAAGTTTCTCTCGTTGAGATCTACAAGATGATATATAATTTGTAGGGGTTTGGAGCGTCCTCCGTGAAATAGCATTTACCCCCTGGCAGGGTGAAGTGTGCCACAGGGAATTGGGGGTTTGAGATACGGCTTTCTAAGGTCGATTTTCGTGTTCTACGTCTAAAAGTACCCCTAGGGCCATTTTTCAGGATTTTTCTATTTTTTCCTGTACGGCCAGGCTATGAAGTTGCTCGGTTCTCTCAGATAGTGTCTCATAACTACTACATAGTTCGACCACAACAACAACCCACCTCAGCGGCCTCCTTCAGTTCCCTCTCCCTCTGAGCATTGGCCGGCCGAGCTGATGGAGTGAAAGCATTGGCTTTGGCCCTGGGAGTTCGCGTGAGTGCCGCAGTCTTGGCGATCATCTGTTTGGCGGCTGCGGAGCGGAGACCGGAAGATGAGGCGGCAACGACCTGGATGGAGATATATTTAATAAAACACTTGGTTTACAAGTTCAAGTTCTCTAGTAGTTGTCTAGCTCGAGCTAGTAGCTTTTATTAGTAGTTCTCTAGCAGTTTTCCTCTTCTGCTGTATCAGAAGGGGAAACCCGACAGAGAATTACTAATAAGAGAAACTTCCTAAAGAAGACGCGTTCATGAACTTGAAATTTCCAATCAAAGATAAGTAATCACTCACCTCAGGCGACTCTAAGAGCTGTTTGGACGGAGATTTGCTGTTGCCCTTGCTGGGTACAAACTTCGTCTCGCCTATGCAATACTTCTTCGCAGGAGTTCCCAGGGCGTATTCTATAAATTTAATTAAAAGGCATTAATGAATAAAAGGAAGCTGTCGTTCTCAATGCATATGTTTCAAAAGGGAGTGAAACAAGTGACGATCCATCTTGCACCAGTATTGCCGATTCGACTATCAAATTAAATACAATTACTCACCCGCTCTCCTCTTCATCTCCTCTCGCTTCTCCAATACTCTCCTCGATGGTTTCGACCCGTCATCTGCCTCATCGTCGAAGACCGTCAGATTGGGAGCATCGTCATCTAAAAATGTTGTATTTTGTTAACAATTCAAGGGGTCTGTTCCGTTTTAGAACAGGTCGTTTCAGAACTCCACAGAGGTCAAAAATAAAATGTTGTAAAATACTTCCTGAGATCGAATTAACAAGAGTTCTAAAGCGACCAGTTCTAAAACGGAGCAGACCCATTCAAGGAAATTCGATGCGTTATCGCCTAGTCCCCTCAAATTGCTCAATTGCCTATGTTTCAAAGAGTACATGCCGATCTTCGCAATTTCCGTCTCGGCCCTCTGTCCAAAACAAAACTAAATAAATCTCACCGTCATCATCGACTTGGTAGACCTCCGTCTTGTCCAGTGTCGGCATGCCGGCTGGTCTTGCATTGGCTGCGGCTGCTGCAGCTGCTGCAGCCCGAGCCTGCAGCCGCTTCGAGGGCGGCCGCAGCGACGACTTGCTTGCTGCAATGCTCAGGTTGCAACCGACATCAAGAGCTGCATTTTCGAAAACCCCACCAGTATTGGCTCCTTCATCCTCTTCCTGTGACAACTGTGGAGGCGGCGAGTCGGGAACTGAAGAGAATATCTTGAGGATGAGAACCAATAAATATCTTACCATAGTCCGCATCCTTTCCCTTCTCGATCGTCCTTCTTGGTTTCAGCAGAATGCGCTTGCCTGCTGCTGTAGTGAAGTATGTCTTCTGGATCTGAAATCAGAATCCGTTGCTTGAGATCAATTATCAAAGACACCCACCGCTTCGTCGGGCATCACTTTCTTCTGTTCCTCTTTTTCTCCTCCCACTTCTTTGCCCATCTCGTCTAACGTTCGAGCAGTCGCCTCATCAGCTTTCTGAAGGATTCGATTCAGTTCTCCTGGTTCCATAAACACAAAAAGTAGTTTTAGACCAATACTATTCCGCAGAAACTATTCCGCTATTCCGTTCTTTGTTCGTCATGGCAAACCACTCTCCGTGATTCGCGAACCACGAGGAAGGGAGTAGGAAAGGAAAGGAAAAGCTATAAGGTGTTTCTGGATATTCAGTGTACTCACAGTCCACACAGTCCACTTTTTCTATCATTCCATGCCTTTACGTGACTGTCTTGCATTTATCTGGTTTAGTATTAGTTTTAAAAAGTAGTTTAAAAGTTAAGACTAATCTAGTGCACTCACAGTCCATTTCTTCGTCATTCGTGCCATTTTCTTCTTCATAATCCTCATTCCTCCTCCTGCCTTCTTTCCCTCCACGAGACGGAGACAATCGATCCAGCCCAGTTTCTCCTGAATGATCAAAATTATTATTGAGCAAAAATCGCCATCTCACTATTTCACTGCTGATTGCATTCTTCTAATCGTCGCTGAATCTACTCTCTTTTTCACGTTTCATTGAAAAAACACTCACCCCTTCCTGCTTGCCTCCCTCCTTCATCACTTTATCGAGTTCGCCAGCCAGCGAAGACTTTGGCTGAAATTTGCGGGCATTTTCGAACTTCAATCGGCATTCTCTGGAGAAATAGGAGCAATCCTACCTTGACAACCACCACCTTTCCTCCCTGCTTCGCCTTCCACTCCTCGAATCCCTTCTTGCCGGGCCAGTTGGACTCACTGATGATGGACGTGAGACAATCAGCCATCGGATGAGAGATGGAGCTGGAAATCAGATTTGAATCTCGACGTCAACGTCAATCATCCACTCACTCATCGCCCTCGTCCATCTTCTCCTTCTTCCCTTCGAGAATCGTCACCTCATCGTCGCTGTCGGGATGCATCTGAAGGAGGACGTCGTGTCAATTGGATAATTATTTATCTCGTTTGGATTCGCAAGCGATTGACCATCAGAACCCGACTACTCCATCTTGTTCTCGAAACCCAGCTAAAACACATCCCACCTCTATCTCCTGCTTCCGTCTCCTCTTCAGCGAACTCTGTCTTCCTGCACTGCGCAATTCGAGGCTCGTGTCTGGAATAAATACAGTTATTTCAGTCCCATCGGATACACTACTAGAGCACGTGATGTAGAGACATATTCCTTCACAATGACTACCCTAATCGCAACCTTCAAAGTGTCCAACCCACTCACCCTCCCTGCTCTCCTCCTCCTGCTCCAGTATCTCTCCCATGTCATCATCTGGATCGAACGTCCTCAGAAACTGCTCCAGCGGATCTCCCTCCATCACGATTGCACTTCCCGTCGCACCCGCAGCATCCGTCATACTACTCGACGGCCCGTCACCATCCCACTTCTTCACAGCCACCATCTCTCCTCCTTTCTTCTTCTCTCTGGCCATGACATTCTTCGCAACCGTCGCCTTCACGGGCACCCAGTTGATGATGGGCTTCGAGGACACCCCAAAGGCGTCAGCGCACACAATCTTCAGCATGTCATCGACCACCTCGCGCACGGGATCGCGCAGTTTAGGCACCAGGACAGGCCGCTTGGCTGGCGCGCTTGGTGTGAGTAGCGTGCTCGCGGAAGTCTTAGAGGACGGCTTCCAGAAGATCTCCTTGCTCTTGGACGACACTTCGGCTGCGTCAGCTAATTTGACAGGCTTCCAGACGATCAGGTTCTTCTTGGGTGCAGGTGTCACTGCGTCACTATCTTCAGCAGCATCTTTCGCGGGCACGGTTTTGGTGACTGCCGGCGACTTGACCACGACGATCGTCTTTTTCTGGGGCGAAGCTGCCTTCAGGGGTGCTAGCGCGGTTGAGGTGCTTGCTGCAGATGGGTTCCAGGTGGGCATTTTCCTCAAGATCGAGGGAGCGTGCCTTTGTGGCACCGTGATCTCGTAGTCATCATGCTCCTCGAATGCGTCAGCCTCTTCGCCGTCGCAGATCGTATTGAGCATCGCGCTCATCACCGAGCGCACGTCAGCTGCCACTGACGCGGTTGATACGTCGACGTTGATCACGCGCAGACGACGGCCGCCGTCTGGTAGACGAGTGACGAGCACCTGAGAATAGGGTTTTTTTTTAAATCTGAAAGCTTCGAAAAATCTATTCGTGTGACGGTCGTAGACTTTGAGCGCATTGTGAAACATACAGGGTGGGGCAAAAGTATTGCGACACACATTCTTGGCCATATCTCTTAAACGGCTTTTAGTGATGAATCCTTGTTTCCCTCAAATAATCATGGGTACTGTATGAGCAAATTGCGGCCATAAGATTCTCAATTGGTTATCCCATTTTATTCAGCGAATCCATTTTCAAAATCGAAAAAAGTGTCTTTGCGCCGTTCGATGTCTGAGTGATTCGAAGCGATTTTGAGCTGAACTGGAATGCAGAGCTATAAGTTCAAAGGGTGATAATGAAGAACGAATATCGTTTTCAATAGCCTGCAAGTCAAAATGGTGTGAACATTTTTCAGAAGAGAGAAACTAACATGTAAAGGAACCACTGTGATTTTGGGCTCTCATATCCATTTTTTGGATTTTATCTTTTCCATGCAGCCATTGCTCTATAAACATGTATCGTGCATTGTATACTCATTCAACAATTTTTGGTGGCATAAATTGAATGATTGGATAGGATTGAACACAATTTCCAGGATTTACTATTTTGGTGAAAATGTTCAAGACACCAACAAATGAAAAAATATTTCGATTCTGAATGTGCATCCGGTATGGAATAAACAGCGCTATAACACTGAGAAATGGTCGCGCACTCGGCGAAAAATAAGAGCATATTGATATATCATTCGCGGTGTCAGTAACAACCCGGGATGTCACAGTGAAAAAAAGTGCGCCGTTGAATAATTTTCATTTGAAAAATCATAGTGATGCAGATAAGAGAGTATGAGCTAATCTGTCAGTGCAGGTCAACTTAGTAATATATGTCCTCTCTAGCAAAAATATAAAGTTCATTGTATCTGTCTTCCTGCATGGTGAAAATTTGGGGTTGATTGCTGCACTGATCGATACTTTGGATTGAGTCTAAAACTGTCGCAATACTTTTGCCCCACCCTGTACTCGATGGAAGTCTTTAACGCATGGGATGTGCAAACAATTTCTCGATCTCTCATTTCCCAGTGCCCTTTTTCTCTATCTGAAGAGCGAGAGAGCATTGCGAAATGAAAGATCGAGAAAGTTTTGCACACCCCTGCTTTAAAGTCATATTATCTCACCTTTCTCGCACCCGTTCCCTCATTCCTCGCGGGGATTCTCAATGGTCCCTCATTATCCGATATCTCGGGCACATCTCTGCCTCTCCTTCGCCGCTCTTCGAGAATGCTCAGGGATAGTGATGGCTTGTCCTGAAATTGCCCTTTTTGATATTCTAGAGTACTCCGTGCCCCTTTTCCATCTAGTTGATAACAGATGCCCATCATTACAGAGAAATTATCCGAAAAGATGAAGAGAAAAGATGAGTGAAATGAGAAAATTGAGAGAAATGAAAAAAATGAACAATGTCAACTCGTCAGAGAAGCGAGAGAGCGTGGGAAAGTAAGAGACACCCAATAAATATCTGCAAATACCCTACATTATTGATCGTAGTCCCGATGCGTCTCGTCACTTTCGGCGGCTGCGGGAAAGTGCGAAGGAATTTCCGCTCTTGCTGAGTGAGCTGGAATTAATGAATTGGATTCAGTTGAGTTTCTTCTGCTTCTTTCCATCTCAATGAGGATTTCAAGAATTTGATAGCTCTTCCGTAGTCGTTATAAATAAATTCACCTTGTATCCCATGCCCTTCTTCTTCAATATCCTCTGCTTCTCTTCTAATCTCTGAAAGTGTTCCGTCTTCGCTGCGCTCGGCTGTAAAACAAATTAAACTCAATGAAAACAAAAACAATAACATCAACAACCATAAAACAACTCACCGTTTTCGTCCACACCGTTCCACTCCTGTCCATGACCTTGCTGTCCTGGAAAGTCGATACCATAATCCTACAGTATCCCAAATTACCATATCTGGACTAAACTATCGTACCTCCTTCACAAGTGCCTTCATCTGAAACGGTCTCGTATCCTCGCAATCCTCGCCCTCCATCATCTCCGGCACTTCCACTTCCTCGAGTTCCACCGCGTCCACGAGGTTCTGCAAGAAATGTCAGAATTTATGATTTTAAAATCAGTTATCGATTGCAATACCGTACCCCGGTGTTGATCCGAACCATCCTCGCCTGATTGCGCGTCGGCCGCCAGCGGTAGTAGGCCGTCTGCAAATCGATATCACCGTAAGTCTATTGATTGATTACCGTACCTTGAGGATAGGAGCCATCTCGGCGGGCGGCTTCATTTCTATCGGCTTCTTGCTATTCTTTTTCGATTTCGAGAGAGAGTCTTCGTTTGTTCCTTCTGTTCCTTCCATTCTCTCTCCGCTTCCCTTCTCCACATCCGCGATAGCGCCTTTGATCATCTGCAAAAGATGATTCATGTTCTCGCTCATTCACTTATTTTCGCACGATCCCATTCCAAGAAGTACTCACCATGTCCTTCCCATCCTTCTTCCTTTTCTCCTCTTCCTCCTTCTTCTTAAGATCGTTTTCCTTCTCACGCCAATACGAGTAGAATTCAGCAAGGATCAGCGATTCTCGTTCCTGAATATTTGATTGCTGCATGTCTCTAGAGATCGAGATAACCCTTGTTAGGAATTACGAGTGTGTTCTATCTTGGTCTATGCGATAGAATTCTCTACTCTGATTTCCGAACCTTGAGTGTAAGCTCCTTCCTGATCAGCACGGTTCTCTTCTTCTTCGACCCTGCTTCCAATTCATTCGACTGTGTGCCCGATACCTGGAACAAGGAATTTTCTACACTCGTTCAGTTATGTTTCAGCCTCTCGCCATTAGTCGATGATCAATTCATGATTAATGATCTGTCGTCGTAAATGATTTACAGAAACATTTTTCGAATGTGGTAGAAGAGCTCCTCACCTTCCTCACACTCTCCAGCGACTCTCCCGTGTGCAGTCCTACCACCACTCCGCCCAGGAGCATGCGCTGAGTGTCTCTGAATTATTAATTATTATTAATTACTATTATATTAATGGTTATAAATTATTATTATAATTAATAACCTCTTCTCCCGCCTCTCCTCCTCTTGCTCCGCCCTGTTCTTTGCTTGCCTCGTCGCCTCAGCTTTTCGTTGTTCTGCAATCGATGCTACAGTAACCCACTACCGTTATCGATATTACAGTAATCCTGTCGTACTTCTACCGTATCCTCCAACTACCGTACCTGATCGCTGCAGTCTGCTCGAGCCAGCGTAAGAGAGCATTGGAGGATCGTCGTTGTCGCTGTCCAGCTGCTCAATCTGAAATTGCATTTTCGAAATCACGGATCAGATAGGTTTCACGGCATCAAAACATTAGCTTCACGATAATAAAAGAGACAAAATCCCTCTTACCGATCCCTCCAGGTCCGAATAATCTCCCGCTGAGTCATAATTGTTCTCGAACCTTGCTAGCTGCAAGCAGTTTTATTGAATAAAACCTATTTACATTTTTGGTAAATCAACAAAACGAAAGAATACATACATCGGACTCTTTCTCGATCATCTTCTCGAGTTTCTTGTCGAAATTTTGAAGTTTTCGCTTCTCCAGGAACTTTTCGATCTCTTCCTCCTGCAATTTACCTTTCATTGATACTTTCGAGAATACATCAACAGAAGTATTCAGAAACGTTACCGTGTAGTCTCGTCCATTTGCCTTCCTGAGAACCTCCGAAGAATAGCGGAACGGCTGAGAATTATCGATTACCATGGACAACTCCTAGACTATCATCCTCTTATCCTGGAAATTCGCCATTACCCCCTTCAGTTTCTCCGCATTTACAATCCTCATCCTCAGATCGAGCACAGCTTTGGCCTTCTCTCCACAGGTAGTGGGCATCGCTCGACGAGCAAGATCCTGGGATTTTCGAAATTATTATTTATTCTAGCGTCCATATCCGTCTCATTGCATTCTCATGGTTTCTCCGCAATATTTTATGACTGTGAAACGCAACCGAATTGCGCTCTGATTTGATATCGCCTGATGCCATACCATATGTAAATGTGCTTTTCCGCTCATTTGTATGACCCTACTGCTCCTCTACCGTATCCTACCGTATCACTCACCCTGATGTGCTCGGGCGCACCATTGGTCATCTTCCACAGCGCAGCCAGTCGTTGCGTGCTGCAATTTATGAATTTTTATTTATTAATATTTATTGCCTTTTCTGCCTTTCAGTCCGAGGACTAGGGACTCACATAATCTGCTGATCATTTGTCTTGCTTTCCTCAGTCTGCTTTCCTTTCCCATCATCCCCTTTGGCTGAGTCGAGAGTTGGAGGCTCTCCAGATGGAGTTGACGAGGCATCTGGAATCGTTCCATTAAAGAATTTCAAAAATAATTATATATTGCACGTCGATCTGCTTCGAATTAAACTTCCAATTCTACTGGGATCTTATCTCTATTGTGAAACCTATTCCTCACCTCCTGTTCGTCTTCCAGCTGGCGATAAAGATGGAGCTGCATCAGCCACTGATTTATGCACCTCAAGAGGATATAATTTGTTTAATATCGAGGCACGTAAGCTTGAAGTTACAGGAAAAGCAAATTCTGACCTTCAGAGACCTCTCCACCGAGTTCAGAATCGTCGAGGCTTTCTGAAAAATATTACTTTTATTTATTTTAAGATTCTGGGAATGATTTTAAGGTCAATCACTCGCCTTGACGGCATCGTTGATCTTCCTTTCTTTCTCCCAATCGAGGAGTTGATCACGAGCCAGAGATCGATAGAACTCGCGAAAGAGCGATTCGCATTCCTTCAGCCTGATCTCGATCTCCAATTCTGTCATCGGAGGCTCATCGAACGCCTCACTTCTCCTTGACTTCTCTCGTGTGTCATCCATCTGCAGAGAAGTAAGCGTACTTACACGAAAAAAGGACAGCTGAATAATAATAAGAATAGAGTAGGCATTGCCACACCGAGACCTTTCTAGAAACAGAAGATAATAACCACAATTGACCTCGTAGTCCATTCCATCATCACTGTCCTCCTCATCCATTCGAAGGGCGCCCATGGCCAGTTTGGAGAAGGGCGGAGGCAGGGGCGGCTGCAAGAAACCATTCGATACAGGTTCGATAGTGAATTATGGGCAAGATTATGGTCAAGAAGCTAAGAG
The DNA here is from genome assembly GCA_900490775.1 of Pristionchus maxplancki. Lineage (NCBI taxonomy): Eukaryota > Metazoa > Nematoda > Chromadorea > Rhabditida > Neodiplogasteridae > Pristionchus > Pristionchus maxplancki. Next base: position 881,855 of record LS552703.1, on the reverse strand, counting down.
CGGGAAGCAAAGTGGCAACTCTAGACTTCATAGGATAGGAAAAGCTCAGAGAATCCAGAAATGTCTCAACGAACCCCTGCTCGTTGCTTCTGCTGCCTGCCTCTGCCCCTCAGTGATCTGGCCGATGGGCGGAATTGGGACTGCTAAAAATGTAATGATTACGGAAATTTTATGTTTCACAAATGTGTGATTAAGACCAGGCTGTAGAATTCACGGAACTGTGGAATGAAAAAAAAACCAAATCCTTACTCGATCCTCGACGTTTCTATCCGAGCCCACAGACTTGGACATGCGCAGCAGCTCGAGCATCTGAGAGTATTTGCTATGTGAAGTATTTTTTAGTGATTTAAAGTTTTTCACCCCTAAACTTTCACTAAATGATCCCAAAGCCAAAAAGTTCCCCACTCACCTTCCCATCCATCTGTCCTCCCGTTTCCATCCATTCCGGCAGGTTGTGATGGCCAATAGTGAAGGGTACCGTGTATTGTCTAAACTTATCCTTTTTGTAACTTTGCAGGCTTGAAAATGCATTCGTTCTATAGTAGCCACACGCCCTACCGTACCGTTTCGGCTGCTTCTCGATCAACTCGAACTCGCTCTTGCGGAAGGCATAATCCTTTTGCACTTGCTGCAGCTGTCTCTGCAAAAAATTTAAGTAATAAATCAGTTCTCGATCCTTCGTTCCCTCACTACCGTACCTTCTTCATGTCCTCTTTCAACTTCCAGTTTCTCCTCTCCAATTCCTCATCTTCTTCCGAGGGAACATCCACGAATGGCTCGTCCAGCATCACTTCCATCCGTTTCCTGCAAATTTTGCAAATTCATTCAGTATGTCAGTGTCATTTACGAAACATATTTTCGAAAATAAGTCACTAATCGATACGTTCCCACATCCCCATCTATCGTACCCCTACCGTACTTCGCAATGAGCTTCTTCTGTTCGTGGTACTCGGTCGGGGGCGAACCGGGCGGGGTCATGGGCACGGGTCGGCGCTCCGGTGAGGGAACGCGGGAACCTGAAGAAAGGATTCTGCTGACACACAAATGGTGCTGCCAGAATGACCTGCTGTGGACACGGGCGGGCTGCCTCCGGGTGGGCTGCCCGGCGGCGTCCTTGGCGCAGGAAGTGCGCGACGCAGTTTCTGCGCCTCAGTCAGTTTCTTCATCGCTTTCTTGCCGACTTTGCTCTGAATTGGGTAAATCATGAGAGCTTTCGGGTTAGGTTTCACAACGATGACAAATGGATTTCGATCGATGATCTATCAATGACTTTTTTCTAAAAAAATATTAAAATACGAACCGTCACGAATCTCCGTCGCTGATTTCTCTTCAGGTCGGCCAGACGTCTCTGAATTTACCAAATCATCTGTTATTTCTCGATGATCTATCGCATTGTCGTTTGTATTGCTTCAACTATTTTCCTTCCCTGACTCTGCTAACTTTCATTATCACATTCACCCCATGCTCAATAGATTGAGCTCGATCTATCTATCAAATAGATCTGGTGAAATCAATGTCCCTCACCCTCTCATTATCCGCCCTGTCGATCCTGATTGCCTGCAT
>LS552703.1:735607-761948 GCA_900490775.1 Pristionchus maxplancki | reverse complement strand
TGCCGTCCTCGGGCGAGTACTCGAATTCTTGAATTCGCGACTCGATGGCACTCATGGAAGCAATAGACAACTCATTAGAGGACTGCGGAGTGTTCTGACACTGCCTCTGGAGCAACTGCGCCATGCTAGCTAACAGTGCTTTCATGTCCGTGATATCATCTGCCGCCGACATTTCGTCATTACGCGTCATCCTCACTCTCTTTGATTCAAAATCAAATTTCGAGCAGGGCCTTCGGCGTGACTGACGAAATTCGGGTGACCACAAAGGTCAATATCGACACTTCGATAATATCTGCGGAGCACAAAGCTACCAGGCGAGTACAAAACTCAGCCACGGGCGACGCACAAAGCTGCCTCAGTCTACACAAATGCCGACTGGCGTATCACACGTGATACGACTTCACAAGAAAATAATAGAGAAAAACGAGGTATACCTTACTGCCGAAGTTCGAGGGATTCTGAACGCCAATATGTTGTGTATTTCCTTGTTGATCCGTAGAGTGAAGTAGTCGTGCGTTAATAAAACAGCGTTTATCAACGATAGGTAGACTAGGGAGAGACGATGATGACTGCCGCAAGCGTATCGACTGACGGCGATCGATTGACGAGAGACAGCGTATCGACTGACGAAATATACAGGAAGAGAAGCGTGATGCACAAAGACGCAACACGCAACTAGGAATAAACGAGTACTACGGTACTTGGCGTTAGGTCAGCATTATGATCAGCCGCTAATTATATTACGGAATTAGCAATACTTATTTACTATACAACAATAACTGTTGAGAAATTTTTTAAAAAAATGCGAAACTGTTGAGAAATTATGTGTGATCGAGGAATAAGACGGGAAGAGTGATTTTGGATGTTACATCCCTAAAGCTCTTACATCTGCAGGTCAGGGCTTACAGAAGATACGTCCCTGCAAGAACCCGCTTGGTGAACAAACTGTTCGCAGTACTACAGGTGAGTTATGCATTTGCCCTTTATACTCCTTCTTTTACACATTAGAAAATATAGATAATTTCACTTGCTTGTAAGAATACTTCCATCGTTCATTATCCTTCTTTCTGCCCAAATCTGCACCTACCGTTCAGGAGCTTTCCACGAACTCGCAGCCATTACATCCGGTCCCGCGCAAAAGAACAGTAAGTCCTCAAATATCAATTAACCCCACAATCCATCTGCTCCACATAGATTCACTACGCTGAAGAGACTCAAGCCAAGAAGCGCGCCGTGAGCAATGACGTATGATCTTTGTTTATTGATTATCGACAAACGCAAAGGCAGCGACGATTGGTTCAGGATCCCTACTTGCCAACCACATCAACAACCGGTTTACAGGCACTCGAGCTGCTGAAAAGAAGTGTGGATGAGGTTTGTGTAATTCACGGCGTGTTGAAACAATCAGAGGCGTTGAGTAAACAAATTGCTCAGCTCCAGGCTACCCTCAGCACAGTGACTGTTCCCGTGCGCTCTCCACTCGTCGCGCCCATTCCGTTCTTGACGCCGATGCAAGCATATCGCGAGTACGTCGACCATAGACGTGAGTTGTTGAATTATCACTCACCATACATACATATTTATCCTGACTTCAGGCAATGGACCTGCAGGAGGTAACATTATTTGTAAGGGAATTGAGATCTTCGTTCTCAAAGTGTGAAGGATCAATAGATGGAATCTTCTAAGATGTCTCATTTCAACTGTCCGTCGCTCTTAGTCGACTTATTTTGTGTGAGTGTTGAAGAAGTTCTCCAGCCGCTGAAGACCTGACTTACGTGGTTTAAAGTCAACTCATGAAGCAGTCTTCTTGAACGGGGACTTTTTTTGACATTTGATCATTTGAGTCAATAGATTCCGTCCTGGGGCCACGCTGACGGACGAGGATTTGAATTCTCACTTGAGTTACATGACCATTAAATTATCAGAAATTGACTGTCGATTTACCACCCCTGAGCGATTTTGCTTTCAACATACCCAATGTTTGATGCCACGAAAAAGTATGGTATGAATATACATACCGTATGATGACATGATATGATTTTCAGAGCGGTGGTGCCAGCGAGACAAGAAGGCGCAGTGTGCGTTCGGTTGCAGAATGACCGTAAACTTGGCCCTCCACTACCAGATGGTTAGTAGTAGGGTTGGTGAAATCGGGTTAGTTCGGTATTCGGGATCCCGACTTTCGACTCCCACTAGATGTCTCGATTTGTCTCGAGGCCCGGTCGGGCGGCCCGGGTGCGAGAGTGAACGCTCGAGACGAGACTCGAGACACGGGCGGCTCGAGTCTCGGCCCGTCCCGACTGTCCCGACTTTGTCCCGACTTTCCCCTCTCGCCGATCGCCCGTTGGCGAACTCGGCGGATTGAGGGGATAGTATAGTGGTTGTGTTTTGCGCCAGCGCCCGATCGACGCGAGTTCGAGTCCCGCACCCCGCTGATTATCTTTTGCTCTTTTATAGCCTTCTCTTACAGTGTTTCGGAGTTGAAAGAAATTGGGGCAAACTAGCAAAAGATAATCAGCGGGGTGCGGGACTCGAACTCGCGTCGATCGGGCGCTGGCACAAAAACACAACCACTATACTATCCCCTCAATCCGCCGAGCTCGCCAACGTGCGATCGGCGAGAGAGGAAAGTCGGGACAAAGTCGGGACAGTCGGGACGGGCCGAGACTCGAGCCGCCCGTGTCTCGAGTCTCGTCTCGAGCGTTGAGTCTCGCACCCGGGCCGCCCGACCGGGCTTTCCCATTTCTCGGGAGTCTCGACTTTTCGTCTCGAGTCGAGCCTGAGAGTCGGGATCTCGACTGTCTCGGCTCGATTTCACCAACCCTAGTTAGTAGCTAACATTATTACATAGATGCCTTCTCAATGTGGAGCCCGATCATTCCTTGATGCTTGCGAGAAGTAGACTCTTCAAAAGCACTACAGATTCAACAATCACGTTTCAGTATCACTACGACATTTACTATTCTGCCGTCTTCAAAACGTGGCCGAGTGAGCAGAGTCGATGGCTGGCAGTGCGATTCGGCATTTGGGAGTTGATAAACAGTGGGGAAGGTTTGTGTACTGTCCATCGTATCTACAAATGGTGAAGTGACGATTAGGATTCCTCCTCGTCACACATCACAAGTTCCTAAATGCATCACCGACGAATTGAAAATGTCCTATCTTCCAGTGCGACGGGCGTGTATAGTTTGTCCCTTAAAACGCGGTCCGCATAAGAACGTCGAAATCCGGAGGTCAAGTGGCACAGGTACTCAAAATGGTTTCCGGAGGTTCAAACTTGGTGGTTATACTCCCTAGGTGTGGGATACACTTCAGCCAAAAATTTGGACCCAAAATTTGATCTTTGATCTTTGAGATCAAAAATTTTCATCGTAATTTTACCCCCACAATATATACACCATTCGATAGAGCATCAAAAGTTGTGCATAGGCTCCAATTTTCAAAAGTTTTGAACATCAACTTTTCGAGAAAATCGAGAAAATGTTGAAAAATTGATGACTCAACATTTTCAGAATTTTTTAAAACTATTTTCCAATCATTTCGTGCTCCTAGAAAATTTAGGTACGGTGTGCAATTGTATGGAGAATTTAATAAAAAATATCTCGTTTATGTGGGACATACCACGCCATCACTTTTTCTCAAAAAACTAGCACACAATCGTCGACGCAGGTTCGAATCCGCTTCCCCACATCAATCTTTTGCCAGCTTTTTTGTCGGCTGAAATGTAGTTTTTTCGACATAATATAACTTTCCAAATGTTTTTACAATAGTTTGTCGCTGTTTTGTCAACTTTGCAGATGAAATTATAGTCGTGCATCTCGTCTACTTTTTCATATAAGGGGGGACCCTTATGTGAAAAAAGCGAAAAAAGCGACCAAATTTTTTTCACCTGCAAAGTTGCTAAATCATTGTTAAATTAACGTGAATACTTACTCAAAGTTGATTGACGACGAATAAACATCATTTGGAGAAAAAAGTTGGTTGCTCATTTATCACATAAGGGGGGACCCTTATGTGAAAAAGTGGGGGAGAGTTATGGACACAATTAATTTTGTAAAGCACTCAGAACAACTCTTAATCAACGTAGTGATAGATAAAAAAATGAATTGGAGTCGAAAACGCATCATTTGAGGACGGAAAAAAGCTGGCAAAAGATTGATGTGGGGAGGCGGATTCGAACCTGCGTCGACGATTGTGTGCTAGTTTTTTGAGAAAAAGTGATGGCGTGGTATGTCCCACATAAACGAGATATTTTTTATTAATTTCTCCATACAATTGCACACCGTACCTAAATTTTCCAGGAGCACGAAATGATTGGAAAATAGTTTTAAAAAATTCTGAAAATGTTGAGTCATCAATTTTTCAACATTTTCTCTATTTTCTCGAAAAGTTGATGTTCAAAACTTTTGAAAATTGGAGCCTATGCACAACTTTTGATGCTCTATCGAATGGTGTATATATTGTGGGGGTAAAATTACGATGAAAATTTTTGATCTCAAAGATCAAAGATCAAATTTTGGGTCCAAATTTTTGGCTGAAGTGTATCCCACACCTAGGGAGTCTAACCACCAAGTTTGAACCTCCGGAGACCATTTTGAGCACCTGTGCCACCCCCTTCGACGTTCTTAGGTGGACCGCGTTTTAATGTAATGTTGTTTTAATGTTTTAACGTTTTAATGTTTTAATGTTTTAATGTTTTGAAGTTTTGTGAAAAAAACGACTATGTCCGGGAACCCTTGTAGTAAATCGGGATACCGAGGCCAGAGATACGGTAAACGAAAAACGTAGACACTCTCAATTTGATGCGTAGAATCGAATGGAAGAATAAAACGGAGTGGCCCAAGAGGAAATTTTCGAGAAAAATGAGGATTTATAGTCGGAAAAACGGTTTTCCGGAAATTTCACATGGAAATCGAAATTTTCGGCATGTGGTCGTCTAGAGTTATTTGTAGAACTTTTGAATACGAACAAAATGCTATCGACTAGCTCGCTGTACGATCAAAATGAACCGAGTTATGACACTTTGAAGTGGTAGATCAAAAAAATCGATAATTTCATAATTTGACCAAAACAACTGGATAGATCTTAAAGAGTCCCCCAATAGGACCTACTGACCAACTTTCATCGAAATCGGATGCACAAAAAAATTTCTTGCGTCATGCATTCCTACACTTTTACAGGAGACCCGTGATAAGTGCAAGTATCAGATCAAGGATAGAGCTGGCGGAGCACTTCAAAGAGGTATATCTTGGTGCACTGGTGCAAAACGAAAAAAAAGTGACAAACGTTTTAGCACCACCCAACATACTTCAATTCACTGCGAGACGAATACCTACGAATCTTCGAAGGGCAGCCAATCGAGGACTGGGCCATTGACGATCTTCTCAAGGGAAGTGCAGTGGTTGTGTCCCAACAACTGCCTACTACGGCATCAACTTCTCACTCGGTGGTGAGTCATCAAATGACACGATCATTGTTCTTTAGTTCGAGATTAATACCATAAATAATCAAATTAAATATTCCTTCAAATTCCTTCAATATCCTCGACGACTTTCGATCCGCAAGAGAAGGGTACAATCGGAGTTTTACAAGTAAGAGCTCGCAATTCACTTCAAGTCTTCCGGGAAAATGGAAGGGTGAGTAAATAACTCTAAACTCTAGGCATTCGTGAACCGCGCATTACCCGTCCCACCTCAACTCAACAACGAGCCCATTTCATTCTTGTCGCAGGAGCTGGCACACCAACTCTATGCGGACCATAGACGTGAGTAATGGAATCTTTTATAATATCGCCCTGTGGTCTTCCAATCTCTACCCTTCAAGGGGCTGGAGATTTTTCCAGAGCAAACTGAGCAACAACAAAAGCTTTAATTTCGAAAATTGCATGGTCACTTCAGAGTTCTGGCAAATCGAGGAGAAAGGGCCGTGTTTGTTTGGGTGTGGAATTAATGCTGCGGGCATGCGAATGATCGTACATTATCGGGCGGTGCGTTCCTTCTTTAAAAATGTATTTATTGAAGGAATATGCAAATGATATTATCATTACAGTTTCACTATGACGTATACTACTCGGCTACACTGAAAACATGGAAGAATGAGCTGTGTCGCTGGTTGTCGGTGCGCTTCGGAAGCAATGTTTCGTGTAAGCCTGACAAGGTTCAGTACGATCAATTTGGGAACTTATCGTGGACGAATTAATGGTCCTTTCTTTCAGTAAAACGGGGTTGTATCGCCTGTACTCAAGTAATCCGTACGGGGAAGTTCGCAGGAAGAAAAGTGCTTGCAGAACATTTTAAAGAGGTATTTGTAATCAACTAGACCAGTTTTGCGATGTAATAATTAAGGTTGACAATTCAAGGATCCTTGAATGTCCTTTTTCTCTCCCTCTCATTCCTTGCGCAAGGATTTCACTCTTTCTCATTCCTTGCACAAGGAATCTCCTCTCTCTCATTCCTTGTTCAAGGAATAATTAATTGAATTGTCAACCCTAGTAATAATATTACAGAAGCACCCAGCGTACTTCAATTGCCTCCTCGAAGAATACCTCCGAATCTCCGAGGGACAACCGATCGAGGACATAGCAGTTGATGCCATTTTCATGGAAGGATCAGAGGAGTTCAAGTATTCTCCCCACTAGACAATTGATTAAGAAGTTATTTATTTTGGGTTTCTCCGCAATTTTGTTGCTATGATAAAATCAAATCAAGTTCAAATTAATCACAAATGTAAATGATAATCTTTGTGATCTCAATGATAATCTTTGTGTCTTATTTGTCACTTTGATAACTTTTTTTCGATCTCTTTACCGCCTCCCTTCCCAGTCCTCCCCACCCTTCGCATCATCCGAATATGCAAATACCTCCCGCTCCTCCTTCTGTTTACTTCGTCTTCTCCAAGTCTGCGCGACCTCTCATCGATCCTCCCTTCCTGTACCGAGTCTGACTCTCTACATTTTGCACGTTCTCTCGTCTACGTAACTTGCGAGAGAGCATCCGTATGCCCTCTCTCCATCCTCCCCCCCCCTCTAAACCTACTCCTCCTTCTATGCGAGGAGCGCGATTGGATTATTCATGAACGAAAACGTCCTATCTGCATGCGTCGCCAATTTCCGGAGGAGGAGAGAGATGTCTCACGTGAGAAGCAGGAATACGGGATGCATCCAGAGATGATTCGGAGTCTTATCAACTGTTATCACTGATAACCAGACAATACTCGAATGATAGGAAGATGTGGCTGCTGTACACTTGAGCATATTCGCAGCCCATTATCATTAACAAACCAAATCCATCGAGCTCGGCGATGATCCTTCCTAAGATACAGCCTTAGTCCCCGTCCCTCAGATGTCCGTTTTGTCACGCAACGAGTGATAAGGTGCCAAAAATAGACCGAGGTGAACAATGGGGCCATTCATGTTCGAGAAGTGAAGGAGTTGATTTATCTTATAAGAGAATCTGCCACTCGCCAAGGTCTTCCGATCCGATACGATGCATGGGCTTAATTTATGACCATGTTCTCAGGGAGGAACATCGGAAGAAAATCGACGGGAGAACGAGATTCAGCTAACTTGAGAACTTCTCGACATGCCTGGTTGAGATAGAACCAGATGCGAGAAGAAGGGGAACACTCACTAAGCCATTTTCGAATTGTTCGCGACCAAATATCATCGCATCACGATCTCATCTCTCTGTTGGATCGCGTGGTGCGATTCCGCTTCTTATCGTTATCTCCCATTCTTCCGGATTGCGAGGGAGTAAGGCCATTCTCCTCCAGAACATGATGTCATCATTCTTTACTTCGACCTTTCTCAAACGAACCTCAGCACGGACAGTTGAGACACTAGTAAGCAGGCCCTCGTCCTTTATTTGTCAAGCGTGTAGAGCTACAGTAGTTACCACCATGCCATGAGTCACTGTCCCTAGTTGTTTCACTGGGAAGTCTCCCTCGAGTGAATTTGACAAATGGAAAGAGAGGAGTAGAGAATTACTGATACATTCGACTCGCTTCTCCTCCTCTCTTCCAGGCACTGAAAGCTATCCTGGATCATCCCCTTTCCTTCACAAAGTTTTCGAATTCATGATGCGGAGGATAGCGAATGATAGATGGATGGCTGTTTACGCTGGGCCGAGGGAGCGGGGGACGCAGGGGAGAATGAAGTAACGGATGAGAAAGAGAGAAGAAGAGCATTACTACGCAGCTGCAGTCTCGTTGTTTATTTCTCCGCTCTAGCGTCGAAATCAAACGAACAAACACATCACTGCTGCTCTTTATAACGGCAATTTCCCCGAGAACTTCCTCCTAACCTATACTTATGAAGTGAGGGCTGAACGAGAAACATTTGCTCCCGGGGAAGGGTCGGATGGGGAGAGAAGAAACAGAGAGGAGGAAGCGCATTACTACGCGTGAGACAGCCCGTCGTTGTTTGTCTCTCTTTCTCTCACTGGAGGACTCAGAACAGAGACACACAAGAAAACTAACGAATATAACTTTTACCAGAAGTAGAGATCACATTTGACCGATGAGGATAGACGCAGGGATGAATGTAGTAATGGATGAGAAAACGAGAGAAACACAGTGTTTGTCTCTCTTTCTCCTCCGCGAGACGTGGAAGAAACAACAACGGCATACCACATAGAGCATATAATCGGTTATAATCATCACTCAACATCACTATCACCCACTCCGCGCTATCAATCGAGAGATGGGGAGGGGGATCATTGCTCCAAACGTTGTCCATCCCTAGCAGTATTCGGCGCTCCAAACTCCGAGCAATTCGGTTATATTCGAGAACGACAAAGCAATAATGGGGTGAGGAAACCCTATTGGATAGAGAACGCGGATAGACGAGACTAGGGGAAGGGATTCGGAAGTCTTAGAAGTCCAATAAATCCCCGAACTCTTGAAACTGGACGTTTAATTTCAAGAGTGTCCTCACACTCATCAACGATGCATTCGGGGTGGGAGGCTGAAGTCGGCCAAGTCATTACTCTCGGAACCCCATCCCAGCCCTCGGACACTCTATTATTTCCCCGTTGAGTTCTAAACGCCATTTTTTTGCGGCTCTTCATGAAGACTGGGCACCCTCAAAGTTTGCCCCCACCCATTTCTCGTTATTGAGAAGGGAGGAACAATTGCTGGGGCAGAAACGTCTGAAATGAGTGGGGAGAGAAATAAGACGAATGCCGCTCTCTACATTGCTCACGATCTGTCGCTTCTCTCACCCTCGAGCATGAATGGAGAGACACCCGTCTTTCGGTCCTTCTGCCTCCTTTCTACTCGCTTCGTTGAAGAGAAGAAGAAGGGGAAAGGAGAAGGAGGAAGGACGTAGGGACGAGAACAGCGAGAGAGCGGGTGAATTGAAGAGAGCAGAGAAACTCTGTGATGAAATGGACGTCTTTTTCTCCTATTCCTCTCGCTCTCCTTACACTCTGGGACGGAGAGGGGGGAGCTGCATCGGGGTCCCTTCGTCTCTCCTCCCTTTCCACTTCCCTCCTCCTTCTCCCTTTCTCCGCCCCGACGCAGAAAAGACACTGCACTTTAGCCGCTTTTTTCGCTGCTGCTGGCGGGCTGCTTATGTGATGTTTAGCGTGTGCTTTCTCTGATCGTTTGTGCTGGTCATCTCAACATCTCGCTCGTCTCTCACACTAATCCCGCCATCAAAACACCATAAAGATAGACGAGATGATCTCTAGGATGAACTCTTCCCAAGAAGTTGAGATGGCGTTTTCTGAAGTGTGTCGCTTCGCTTCACATCGTATTCCATATGCCCGCTACTGAGAACCATGCGAACACCGTTCCAATTCTTCTCGTCGTTTTTTCCTCTCTTTTATCCCAATTCTCTCATATCTCGTCCGCAATCACGCCACATTCTCCCTTACGAGCCGTTCCGCGTTCGTTATCATTAAGATACGTCTACTTTTTGCGTCTACTCGACCTTTGGTTGATACTTGGCTGAACTCGCTTATCGGTGCTAGTGTAGTCTCTTGAGCGCACTGATGAACACTTGAACTCATCTCGCTCGTTCTTTGGACCAATCACCTCATTTCCAGTAGTGTAGCCCCTCTCATCGCCCTCGAATCGCCGTAGTGAGGATGGTTCTCTTCTGCGGGGAGTGTGCGCTGGCCTTCCCCCAGGATGAGAAGCGCACCATCCACAGATACGAGGTCAGTCGCGTTTCAGAGAACAAGAGTTTTGCAATCGAAATTGCGTCTTTTCCGGACAAACAGAGCCTAGTTCCAAGAGATGCTGCCCTTTGTGTTTTCAAACTAGTCGTCCCTATCCCTTGTTTTCTTCTTCCACAAGCTTTCAAGTGACCAGTTCTTTTGGAAAAAATGGCAGGATCGAAGTATGAAATCGTTTTTCAGACGCACAAAGAGATGTTTCCCGAAGGCGACGGAGGTTGTTGTCACTTCTGCGGGCTCTCAGTCAACTCCTACTTCCATCTGCACGATCACATCGAAAAGGTGAGCGCTTTATTTCTATGTCTCTCTGACTCTCTCCGTTCTCAATGATCTCTCGCTTTTTTTGCAATTGTTTCATGATTGAACGTTCTCGAGTGCGGTCCTTTCTCATATTTGTGCATTCCAAGGTACTAGTGAAAAAAATGGGCAATTCATAAAAGGTTTGTGCGCAAATAGCAGCTGCAAAAACAGATTCCAGCAGAGTTCTGCCTGTTTGAAATTGCGATCATTTCATTACTATGTTCACTTTTCCGCGATCATTTCCTCACTTGTTCATTTCGTTGAATCCTGGTGTGTTCAACCAAATTGTAGTTGCAAGGATCAGAAACAAGCGTACAATCCTGACATCCAGAAAAATGGGCGCTAATTTCGCATGGAGAGTGGATGTTTCTCGGCTGAAAATGGCGGTTGGGAGAGAAGGATCCTTCTTCTCCCTTTTCCCTTCCTTCTTTTCCCTTCGCTTTCTCTCTCGGAGAGACGCCTGAGTCGATTTCGAACACGAGAGTAGAAATGTTTCGAGGGAGAAATCTCTCGAAAGCGGTCCCGAGGGAGTCTACGCGATGTTTCTCACGAAGGGGTAAAAGACAAGAAACTCAAAAAAGAATTGTTGAGGACCACAAGCTGGAGTTCTCGTTCCTCGTCGAGATGGGAGCACGGATGAACACAACTCCCAATACGATCCCAAAGGTGACAATTGGAAAGAACCACTTGATGAGGCCATTCATTAAGTCAAAGTTCACGCATTTCGTTCAGGATTACTACCTAAGGACCCAAACAGTCTGCTCCCTGAGTGATGAACCTAATTCATGAGTTGATTTCCAGTCGACAGTGTTCTGGATGCAAGTGGCGTATGTACCAGCGCTCGAGATGCCCGGTCCCTTCTTCGATCCGAATGTGATGGTGAGCGAATCTCCATGTCCATTTCGTTCCTTTCTCTTTCCCTTAGAAAGACGCCTTGAGTAGATTTCAAAATAAGCAATCAATCAATCTATGTCCTCTTTCAGACGGTGATGTGGGATAAGATGGTTGCACTGAGCAAGGAAGTGGGAGAGAAACCGAATACTATCCAGGAGGATGATAGAGATGATACAACGCCTCCTGCTCTACTTCATCTCACCAATCCTCAAGGAGAGAACGGACATGAGGTGAGGCGTAGAGGCCACTGCTCTGGGGAAGTATTGCCGTTAAGGATCCATCCGTTGATGAGACTCTCGCTGATTCTGAAACTTCTAGCAGCGGTTCTTCATCGTCAGAAAAGGTTCGTTCGTTAACTTGAGTAGTCGCTCGTTTTTACAATATTCATTAGCACACTCTCGCAGATTGCCGAGATGGAGAGAAACATTAATGAGGTTATGCCTCTGACCTTTCCAGGCGAGCGCGAATCAATCCCAATCACTCGAAACCCGCACGGACAATCGCGCCATTGCCAGTTCTCGACAGGTACTTTGAGGATTCCATCAGGAAGATGAACGACCCATTCAGACATCTTTATCCTCATCATCCGCAGCCCCAGTCCAATTTGTGTTCCCTGTCGACCTGGGCAATGGAAGGACAGCCTTTATGCCGGTCAGTAAACCTATTGTCTCGTGAATCAATAACTGTTCTCATTGTTTCACATTTCAGGCCACTCAATCACCATCGCGCATTGCCACCACCTCCGCTTCACGGTCTACTTCTAACGAGGTGACAATTGCCTTCATCTAACTCTTTAGTTTGAAACGCCAACGCACTTCGCTACGCTAGTTGGCTTGTTTAGAAGCTTTCCAAACATGTCGCGCTTTGTCTGTTTCTCAAACAAAGCGATCTGAACCTGAAGGGGTGAGATACACTCGAACGGTTCTTCTAGGAACGACGGGATCCGAGACGTCAGAAGACTTCAACTACATCGTCGAGCAATGGAGCAACCACATCAGCAGACGCTCAGGTAAGAATAGCATATTGTAGTCGAATGGGAATCGCCAATCAACGATCATGCATGACTCAAAATAACATCGTTCCCACGCAGGACTCCACTGAAGGCGACGACAATGAATTGGTTGTAATCAGGCACATCAAACCGAAGCTAAAGGATCCTCACGAACTGCTCTCGCCCACTCTGACTAATGGACCGGTTAGTTTCCTGGTTCATTGTCTGCCCAACTACTGCTAGGTATTTCTCCACTTAATTAGGCAGCATTGTTCACATCTCTTTAATGGCCTCGTCTATTTGAGAAACGAGTGTCTGACACAGCGAACGTCACATTTTACTCCAATTGGACTTATCAAATTCTCACCCCACCCATTCCAGCTCACTCCCTGTCAGATGGCCGCTCTGATGGGTCGCCCGATCGTCGCTGCCGGCACCAGTCAGGAGTCCATCCAGGCAGTGCTCGAGCAGCAGATGGACGTCGTGCCCTCAACTGATGACGTCTTGAGTCCCTCCAAGACGGGTGGCTCTGGGACTTCCAACATTTTGGAACTCGCTTGTGCAAGCATCGGCATAGATGATCCCGGTATGGGAGAGGAGGCCGGACCCTCTGGCGCTCTCAACGGTGACGGCGATCATCGACTCAGTGTCATCCAGAGCCCCTCGGATGCCTGTATCTCGAACGTCATCGACTCTGTCGTCCTCAATAACTCTACCAGTCCCCTCGTCAGTCTCACCATTGCCAGCGTTATTGACAGTGTCGAGCTCGAGAACACCACGAGTCCCGTCATCCCTGTCCTTCCACCAACTGTCGCCAACGACTCCATCAAGTCCCCATCGATCACGGTATCAACGGACGTCATCGCCAGCATCTTGAGGAGTGTCGCTAGCGGCCAGAGCATCTCCGACAGCATCAACGACGTTCTTGGAGGTCCATCGAGCGTGAATGCTGCGATCCTGGCCGGGAGCAGCCTGTTGGGAGGAGGAGGAGTGGTGCTGCGCAGTCCCATTGGAGGCAGTACGGTGGTCAGCAACAGCATGAGCAGCATCATCGGTGGATGTTCATCGAAGGCAGACGAGGCGGTGTTCAAGGTGCCGCAGCTACCGAATGAGGTGGGTCCACTTCTTTAGGCCGTTTATGCGGTAGAACTGTCATTGATGATCCAATTCAGAAGTCATCTGCCTCTAATCGAAAGAGAACACTGGCGGACGAGGCTCGCAAGTACTTCCCGCACAAGATGGCCAGAGTTGGAGATGTGAGTTGATTTTCGGCCTCCCGACGGAATCAGAGACTAGTTCATCTGATCGATTGCCTCCTTTAGGTTGCAAAGGCTATGATGCACGGTCAGAAGGGCAACTTCAAACAGGCAAAGCAGCAGCAGCACTCCCACCAGAGAGTACGGTCTGCTATGATGATGCCATGGATCATCGTTAAGCTAATTGTCTGACTCTCTCTTATCGAAATACTCGCTCAGGCGCTCCGCCAATCGAACAACGTCCGTCTCTCCATCCTCATCACCACTCTGCTGGCCATCGACAACAGGAAGGACCGCGATCACTGTCTGCTCATGGAGAAGGAGTTCGCCGCGCACTTCGACATGCTGGACTTCGCTCTACCCGAGGTGAGTTATGTTGTATAGATGACCATGGACATTAGGAATCAGCCCAGAGAAAACAAGATTGATGGAGGATGAGGGTTACATCAAAACATGTTCCGTCATTTTCGAAAACCGATTCAGAACGACGAAGATCTGCGCGTGCAGCTGATCCTCGCCTTCACTGTGCTTCGCAACGTGCTCGAGGCGCCATTGAAGAATACCGATCCAATGTTCACTGCCGAGGAGCAAAATGAAGTAAGTGTTCCTCATACCCCCCTGTCTACCTTTCTTACTTGCTGATCATGACAGAACTATCATACTGTTCAACGACTTCCTATTCCAATTACCGTTTAGAGTCTCTAAACACGAAGATTAAAATAAATGCAGGCGCGCCAGATCGCGGCCGCATTCTGGATCTACCTGCCGCCCCTCAGCGGGCAGAAGTTGTTCGGCACGCTCGGTCGACTCCAGAACAACATCGCGTTCGTGATGGCACAGTGTCCGCGCGTGAGGACGAGTCTGCGGCAGCTGAGCCAGCTGATAAAGGTCTGATGTTCCCCTTGACCTCTAAATGAGAAGTCAGTGAGAGGCTTTCTTCTCTCTTGACCTCTAGTTGAGAGGCTACTGATAGACAAGTGTGGGGATTATAGGTGCACACAGAACCGAACCGTGCCATCGCCATCCCTAACTTCCTCAAGAGAATGGACAACGATATTTCGGTGGGTGTTCCAAATATAACGTTGTTATCTGATGGAAATGGCAAACATCTTGGTAGAGCATTAAAATGATTACTATTGCAGATAATGAAGGCACTGGCGACATTACTTGGACCGGTTCTTCCACAGGAGGTGTGAACAGCTTGGTTGTGCTTTCCGGGTCTGGGGTTATTACAATATCGTGACATTACAGGACGGCAAGGAAATGGATCCTCGTGACGTTCTCTTCAAGCAAGTCTTCGAAGTCGCGACGACTCGCTCTTCCATCGCCTCTCCAACACCTGCGATGCCCACCTCGGAGATGTTGAATCTGGTAAACTGATTGCTCTTGAAAAAAGTTCGACTGTAAAAACGCTTGCTGTACGTGACTGCGCCTGAACCTTCTAGATTTACTCGGAAATTAGAAATAATTGATCCAATCGATTGCAGCTAATGAGCGTTCTTGCGGGCAACATACCAAAGCTACCACCAACCCCGCCGGCACCTCCGGTAAGTCAACCATTCGGATAAAATTGATCAGGTACCAGGGATGCATTTCAGAACCCCGAGCAAGACGCTGCCCGAGCCTTCGACCTGTTCAAGCGAACGTACGGTGCGGTGCCGAATCATACGCCCGTCGATTCGCCTCCGGTCTCTCCGGTTGCGAAGGAGGAGGAACCTCAAGAAGTAGGAACTTAGTTCTTTTCTCTGCTCCAGATCAATTGTCATTTGTCGAATGATAGTTACCGATGTGGAGCATATTCTGTAATTGCAGACAGCCCACGCAGTCGGCAGCCCCGCATCCGTTAGCACAGCTTCACCCAGCAGACTGGTCATCGTGGGGGACGAGGAGGAGCAAGTACGTTTCAGCAATTGGTCATCTCTCGAGGATATGCTTAATCAACGATACAAAGTCGGCTAATTTGCAAAGCATTGACTAAACCCAAACTGATCTTTCTTCTTGCTCAGGAAGACGTCGCCGGCTGCTCGAATGGCGTCAGTGTGCCGCCGCTCGAACCATCGTCGGAGCCTGTCCTCAAGAAATTCGTGCCCTACTGCGAGGCGAAAGTGATCTACGCGGAGGACAAGCGTCAGTTTCTTTTTTTGTGGAAGCGCTAGAGAGAGTCTTCTACACATGCAAGAGACAAGTGCAATCATTATGACCAATTCGCAGGTACCGTGAGAAATAATGCAACGGCAGAAGCGCCCGCATATTCATGGAGTTTCGCATTTCAGGCATCTGGCTGAACACGGACGTTCCTATTCCCTGCCGGTACCACTGCGACATGATGGCCACCACGTCGGGCATGGTGTCGCACTATCGACGAGTAAGTTCTTGTCAATAACAACAACAGTAACAACAACAACAATAACAACAACATCATGCAGTACCACTACGACGTGTACTTCCAAGCGGTGCACAAGGTGTGGGAAGAGAGCTCGATCAATCGATGGCTCGCTGTCAGATTTGGCAATGTGAAGACGGGCACGAAAGGTGGGAATTTACCTTTTTCTTGCTAATTAGGGATTGTTGGATAGAGGAAAATTAAAGATCTTCAAGAGAAACGCGCATGCGTCGCATGCAGACATGGCCGAGCCGACTACAATGATCGATTGCACCTCGCCGAGCACTTCCAATTGGTATGTTTTTTAACGACATCTACAGGAAGACCAATGGAAAAAGTACGTCTCCCAACCGTTTGTAAAGTATGTGAAACATATATCTTAAGTATTTGTTTGCAGGCGCACCCCAAGTATTTTGCTGATATCCAAGCTGATTATATTAATATCTTCAAGGGAAAGTTGTATGATGACCCAGTTGTCTCGTTCCTCTTCAAAAGGAAGTGAGCAATAATAAAAATAACAAAAGACAAAATAATAGCCCTAACAGTCAAGCAATGTTAGCCTAAATGCGTAAATGATAATTTCACCTACCTTATTGTTTGATTTAAATGTATCACAGAGTCGCTAAAGAATAGTATGCTAGGAGTCTCACAAAAGATTATTTACCTTTCGCTAGAACCCAGTTTGTTGCTTCCGAGTGTCTTCAGTGTAGCTTCTGCCTAGAGATTTATCCAATCGCGTCACATCTCTGATCTCACCCTTGCAAATTCTTGCTTTTCTCTATCCCACGAGTATTATTACCTGTCATCCGTCATTCCTGTTTATTATTCTGTTTCTATGCATCAATTTCACTTTTCTGATTTTTTATGAACTGATTGGAATAATAAATATACATTTCCAAGATCCCGAGCCATTTCCCGCTTATGATCATCAAATACTGCTAATGATCACGGCCTGAATGCTGGTAATCAGCAACAGACTTGATGTAGGACAAGCGATCTCTAACTTGTTACACATCCATGTTGATTTGGCACGTTTTCATCCCTCGAATCCAGGAATAACGACCCAAGTGTGACTTTATGCGCGAGAATGACGACAATCAGCGACGGAAAAAGGGAGATGGTTGTTTGTATGATCGTATGGGTGTGAATTGGTCTCGAAGGGTAATCGTAGGCGAGGGGGGGGAGACAATAACGAACAGTGTTACTATGGCGTCATTACTGTCTCGACGACTGTAATTGTAGCTTATTTTCGGGACAGTTCGAATTCGAGGAATCGAGCGAGTTTGGGGAAGTGCAGGGCGATTTTTAGCTTGGCCTCGAGCGAGAGGGCGGCGAATCGGGCCAGCATCGCGTTCCACTGAAAAATAAAATATTTGCGAACAATTTCATGGTTTCAAACAGAAGCTTGAATGCCGTGCGAAAGAGCGTGTGAATTGTCATGGGAGTTTAGCATTTCGGATAGCTTTGCGTAGTATCGAAGCGCAAGTGCTTGCAAGGACAGGTGACTCGGAACTTGCTTACTTTGCAGAACCTTCTCAGAATCTATTTTCGAAAATACCCCCATTTCCCACCTGCGCATCGTCCTCTGCCTCAGTGAAGGCTCCTGCAGACGAATCACGGAAGTAATCTTGCATCTGGAAAATAGTTTTTCGGATTTCATATAGCAGGGCTTCCGTTCAGTTTCACGCATCCGATTTCGGATTGGTTCCGGCTTTTTGCTACTACGTCGGCATATCTTTCAAATCCAGGATTTGTAAATTTCAATTTGCAGAGTAGCTGAAGATCATCGTTTCTTATTGTGAATGATCTAGTTATTTCCTGGTATAATGACGAAACAGATACAAAATGGCACCAATAGTCAGATCCTTGCGCCTTTTTACCTGTGCAATAGCCTCCCTCGCCTCCTCCCCGACGGCCGCGACTCGTCCCTCGCCCGTGCGAATGAACTTCTCGATCTTGGAAGTGAGGAACGGAGATTTGTGACGGACGGTGGAAAGGTCCTGAAGGAATGCGATGCTAATATTTGTTAACATTTGTTGGAAAAGGGACGAGATAGTATGGGAAATTGAGAGAGTGCGATATCATTTAATAAATCCTGAACAAGATACGGATCACTACATTCCGTTATTTTGCGCCGCTACTAGCATTCGACCATTCAAAATGAGCTCAAAATTGTGGCTGACTACAACGTCTGCTCAAGAGATCACAGAGCAGTTGTTTTACAGTTAGACCACTAAATAAATAGCAATTGCAAATGGACAACAAGTGTAGTCATCACTCGTGCTTTGTTGGCTCTTTGTCTACTGCACTGTCGGTGCCTCTTCTACCTAAATATGGCATTTGGAGCCGGAAGATGGGTTGAGAGCCGGAAAAGGAAAGCCGTCAAATAGCAAAGTGTGCACTCACGTGCACGCCGGTCACCGTGTAGTTGCTGATGTATTGCTCGAGCAGGCGAGTTTCCGCCTCGTTCAGACCTCGTCGAAGGTCCTTGTCCAGCTCGCACAGGCCGAGCAGGTCGCCGGTTTCTGAACAAAGGCCTTCGTCATTCTAAGCCACTTGTTTCTGGACCATTTTTTTGCTTGAATATTCTCTGTGGGCAACATTGTTTATGAATAATATTTCTGGTTTTGTGAGGATGGAAAACAATTGATTCCCTGGCAAGTTAGTCTTTTGTCCATAGGATGAGCTCATTCATTAGTGAGAGAGAAGTTCATGCTCGAGTTATTATTACTTCCTCGTGGGCGACGGGTTCATTTCGAAACGAGTCGCTCAATATTTAGGGCGGAAGTCGTGTTTCTCGAGAAATACCGGGAAGTTGAGTCACTTGAAACGGGGTTGATGAGCCTAATCAGGTGGCATCATTACCGCCATTCTTGTCTAAGACTTGTGGAAGGAAAACATCATAATTTCTAAGCAATTACTTTTATGAGTATCGGTAAATATAATGTAGAGGTGATCTCTCTAATCTAGGAATGGCGGGGCCCCTTGAAACTTGAGAACGGTGACAAACACTTACCGCAATCATCCTCCGACGGTTCGCTCGAGTCGATGGGTGCCGCGAACAGCACACAGCTGGAGAAAGCAGCAAGGAGGGCCAGGGAACGGAGCATCGCGAGTCTGGAAATGATGAAATGATGAAATAGATGCGAATTCAGAACTGCAGGTGCATTGCGCGCGCGACCCCATCGTGGGATAACTATGAAGGACGAGTGTGGGAGAACATTGAGAGAACGAGCAATGCAGGCTATGGATTCTTACTTCTTCGTTTCATGGAAAACCATTCTAGTGAGGACGTGCGATATCTCGCAAAACGAGATTTCAGAAATCTGTGGATGAAGCCTGGGAAACCCCTAACCGTACCAGCAAAATACTACCCGAATTCAGGAAAGCGCCCTAGTCCGAAACGAGATGGACACGAATGGCGTCAGATTCTACTTGAGACAGGAAACCAAAGTAGAGAATGGGCGGACTTCCGTGCTCGTTGAGAACAGGAAATGAGAGGATCAGAAGAAGTAGGGAGGTAGGAGATGAGGTGGATCTTTGACTCGAGAGAGTTCTCGAATGAAACCCATGGAGAATATATTAAAGTCACCCAGGAAGCAAGCGAAAAAGCGAGAACCTGTTTTTTCATATCCATTAGATGCTAATCGACAAGCCTCATGAAACCATTATACTGAATTGAACACCACCTCCTTCGCGCCTACAAAAACGACTCTCACCCACTTTTGGAACCAAAACAAGACGGTGGAAAGCAATAACGATAATTGTAGCAGCGAACATGTTTTTCGCTAGTGATCTACGCTAGGAAGTCACTCGGAAGCCAAAAACGTTCAGGAAAGTAATCTTCTCTACGTCTTCCCGTTCCTCATCCGTCCAGGGAGAAAAAAGATCTATCTCCAGTTCTCACATACCATCACGTCTCTGACTGGCATGAGATCACGTAAGACAAAGAAACGAGAAGATTGCGGGGTGAAGAATGTCAAATTAGAGATTTTTCAACTAAGAAAATGAAGTCATGCCCTTCTACCCCTCTTCCGTGCCTTTTATACCAATCCGAGGTGCCACGCAATCAGCACTCGTTTCATTCCACCTGTGGTTCCTCCTTCTTTCTCCAACTACATTTCCATTTCGGGCGTCAGCCCCCGTCTTACGTCCAACGCTCTTTGCAGCTATTTTCCTCTTACTACGAAAGCCTAGTCGTAGTTTATCGTTTACAGAACGCGGGAACAAGAATGAAGGAACCAGATAGAATAAACCGAACGAGTCAGTGGCAGTCACTGTTCGTTTCGACATGAACCGCTTCCTACTCTTCGCTCTGGCTCTTTACCTAATGGCTGATGCGAAGCCGCTGGAGACTATCGCTGAAGGTATGCAAGGACTGAGATATTTAGGGTTACTAGAAAATGCTCCTGATGAGACCCAAACTACATCCCCATCTACGATCCCTTTTCAGAAAAGTCTTCCGAGCTTCGCGATTTCTCCAAAGAATCGAATGAAGTGACTGAGCTGACATACCCAGATAAGCTGCCCGAGTTTACCTTCTTCGAGGGGGATTCCTCTGCGGAGGAACTGTCCGAAGACGATAGAAAGACCCTGGAAGCACTCATACTCAATCCGATCATCACTGAGGAACGCGAGATGAACGTAACGGTACGTGAGAGGGTACGGTATGAATGCAAGTAGATAAGGTAGATAATAGAGGGACGTTATGTTAGGGGAAGAAGAGAACTGCTTGGTTCACACAAGGTGCCTCCAAGCTTGATTCCAACTAATAGCCAGAGGAGGTAGGCGGGAGATTACGAGAATAGGCACCAAGTGGAACAGTGGGAGGCAAATTCGTCTGGGGCTCAAATGAGAACACTATTAGCCCCATCGCACGGGAAGAATTACGGGAGAATTCTGCAGGAGGTTCGGCAGGGGAAAATAGACGCGGATGCATATACGAAGCTGCAATGTATGTGCAACTTGATAGTTAGGGCGGGCCCGTGGGAACATTATTTTGCTACGCTGTTGGGGAAGTTGCGTAGGAAACAACGTCGTCGTCGTCGAATGACGAGGAAGCGATTACACGGAGAAGTTGATGAAGTATGAAGGCCCTACACGTGATTGCGGCCCGTGAAAATGCCATGAATGACTTAAGGCGGCGCCGAATGACTCAGCGAAACGTGATGATGACTGCGTGACGATGAAGTTCATGAGATCTCCCGCTAACGTTGATTGTCCGAACTACGGTAGCATAAAGGATACGAGGTTGAGGGCCCACCCACAAAACCTCAACCGTTTAACAACCTAGAAACGGTAAAGGTGAATTTGATTAGGGGATAGTTCAGTCTTTAGCGAAGATCTGGAGGGAGCGAATAAAATCGTGCGGCGACTAATTCCCCACATCATGTTAGCACATCATGCGCGCAATTTGACTCCGTGTTCGCTCGCTACGCCCAACCCCCGCAGCTCGGAATTGTGCTGGGCTGGGCAGTAAATAGCTCAGATGCGATATTCGAGCTATAAAAGCGATTTTCTCTCAAAGAACAGGCTAGGAAACGCGAGAACCGGCGGTGAAACTTGAGTCGGCAGTGCAATTTAACTCTTGGGCACTACTGCACATTCCCGAACAATTGGGTAAAACTCAAAAGCGGTTCAGAGATTCCCTAATTCAAATGGCTTTTCAGAGTAAGAAGCCGGATGGTGGTAGGTTAGGTGGCTATTAAACCTTGTTCAAAAGATGAAGTGGCAACTCTTGCAGTATCCAGACCCCGAGCCTACCCTGGGTCAGAAACTGAAGGCGCTCTTCGCGAAATTCCAGGACAAAATCAAGAATTTAGGATCGAACGCGAAGGAAGTCGTTGAACTGGTGAGAAAATCGCTTTTCTATGGAACTATTTTCTAGGGGATTTTTGTGCGTGGTGTTGTGGCTTTTTGTTCCAACACACACGCTTGTGGGTACTTCACGGGAACAATAGGCACGAATGCCGGGAAATGGACGATCTCTGAAAACTGTTGGTTGTGAACACATGCGTTTCAGGAAGGTTACAATAGGCAACAGGGCAGCCGGGATTAGTTATATCCAGTCACCAATTGTTCAATACAAATAATGTTTAGGTGAGAGAGAACATTCGCTCGATGCGCACTCAGCAGCAGGACCCCAATGCGAGTGACGATGAGGTCAAACAGACGGCGTGGAAGAAGGTTTCATGTATTTTTCTACTTGCTCTTGCCGATCTATGCTAAAAGCGCTGCTAAAAGTCAGTTTCAATTGAGGGTTTGCTAGGAAAGGTGAGTGCTGGCGTCACTGCTCTCTCGTTTTCACACGCACTCTCACCGCCCTGATTGCCGCCGACATTCAAAGTAGCCCCTGCTCACTAAAGACCAGATGACGTCTCTAAAGCTAATCGCTGGACAGTTTTAGCTTCCGAATGAAGCCACTAGAAAGCTTTGTGGATAGCAGATATTATCGAATTTTCTCAAAACTTTAGCCGAATCTGAGTTTCCAATTCTCGAGAAAAAACGAAATAAAGCCTGAAATGGGCGCGGGAATCGAGGAACAATGACACTGAGATCTCTGGCTCTCGACGGGTCGAACAATACGCGGAAATGGTGTGGTGTGTGTATTCTGAAGAGACGACGATACATAGCATGAATGTCAAAATGGGAGTGGGACGAGGAAAAGCAGGTAAATCTCAGGAGGGCTAGTCCGCTGCTACGAAACCATGCATTTCGAAGAGAGTCGACCTGGCTCGACTAGTGAAATGATCTAGTGGGTTGTTGGTGTGGGCGGGACACGAAATTACCGGCCAAAGGGCAGGCTGAAGTAATCAGCTCGGGAAATAAGGTAGTTCCACCCCATCTTGGGCCATGGAGGCGAGAAAGCGGGCGAAATGGAGAGACGAAACTCATATTTTCGTCATTTCTAGTGCTGTCGCTCTTCCTGTTTCAACAAAGAAAGGAAGAGAGCGGGGGAAAGGGGAGAGTCTTGCCTGCCTAGAGCTAGTTATGGCTCATCTGTTCGGCAGAAGACGTGGGCGCTGCTCTAATTCCGACGGTCGTTACCCGCGGGAATTCCCCGTAATAATCACAATAAGACAGGGGAATGGGGCTATTGATGACGGCGATGGGTGAACGTTGATGGGGGAAAGGACAATAGATAGAGGTCGAAATGACTTCTCTCATCTCGAGCTACTCTCGAGGGACACAATTACACACATACGAAGAGGCGTTGCGCACGTTTCGTTCAACAATTGCCGCCGCCTTTCACAGCATCTCTTGCTTGGAAAAAGGGTGAGAAATGAAGAGAGAAAGACCATCAGACCAGCGACAAACTCGAGAAATGGGCTTCAAAGGGGGAAGGCGGAGGAGGCGTATTTGAGCATCATCTTTCTAATCCCCTCCGCCCTCTCCGAGGGACAGGAGATAATCCAATTTTTTATGCCCTCATCTCTCAAAAACGAAAGGGGAGGAAAACCGCTTGAGTAGGGTCAGACCACTTGACTCCCCTTTTCGAATTGAAACTAGTGCTTCCGGTCACAAGCACGGACGGAAATCGAATTGAGGTTGATGTGATAAATAGAGCCTGGGGGAAAGACATCAACACCAGGTCGGGCGGCAATCTAGTTAGGGATATCTCCATGCAAATGCGGGCATAATGTAGTATCCACCCTCGCCGCATAATTTGTAGGATGCGGGCGCTGACTGATAAGCAGATCGCACTCGTCTATCCTCAAGTCACATAATCTGATAGGCGAGAGAGATCATTACGAAACTAGTAGCCGTCGCATCTCCGACAAGCTCGAAATGGGCTTCAAAGGGTAAAAAACATAAAGGTGTAAACGTTAGTGCTGACTACTGGACGGATCGCACGACCCTAGCCTTAGACTCAGATGAAGTGTCTGATTAGTCCAGTTAGTAGCGCAGTTGATTGCCTCAATCCTCTGCTATACGTGTATTCCTGGCGGCTAGTTCGGGGAAGGCGCAGATTCAGAGATCGGATTGTACACCGCGCTTCCATCGTCATGCCACAGATAATCCCCGAGGTCGCCCACTGATAACGGCTGGGACCACAACATAACGTATGTAGATGTGGTGTAAACACAGCGATCCTGTCAATACAACCGGAAGTGAGGGGTCTCATAGAATAAAATCTGACGGACCATCGAATGCACTGGTCGATGACGATACTAATCCTCGCCAACTACGTCACATCCTTCAGATGATCTACACCGTCAAGCGCTGGCTCGCCCTCAACGACGAGGGGAAGGCGCAGCTGAGGAAGAACTTCCCCACTCTCGCAAAGGTAAAATGGTACTCGTCCCTACCTCTAGACTGGGTTCAAGGAACCACTCAGCTTTGTCAGTCAAACTAACATAGTGCTATAACAATTCAAGCCAAACACATCCTCCCTCTCGCCAAAGGTGACAAATGCACAAAAATGTGGGCGTAGCGGTGGAAGAAAGAGATAACGTGAACGAGCCAAAGTCTCGGAGAACGGTTTCAAGAAATCCCCCTCACTCGAACGCCATCGACTAATGAAGGGTAATAAAATGTGACGGAGGCTTTGTTGATCGTGCCTTTGTTTGCAGCCGATCCTATTTATGGTCGTACAATGCCGTCTGAAACTCGAAGGTCCAGAAATAGACAGACTAAAATAGCCTCTGGAGTCCAGAGGAGTCTGGACCCCTACAAACTATACTAGTACAATATAAGGCGATCTTATTGAGTAATGCTATTTTTCTACAGATACTTACTAGGTCTAACGGGAGGTTGGGTTGAGGTAACGAAGGGTTAGGCAATATTGCGATACCACAATCAACTAAGTCATCAATAATGGCCAAGCTGCATTGCAGTTCCTGGACAACGAGAAGCTGCAGAAGCAGCTGTGCGGCTTCTCTTGCGTCGTCGCCGATACGAAGAAGGAGAACAAGGAAGCGAGAGAGGCGAAGAAGGGAACTACAGAGATTTTTGTTTCCCAAACCGAGACTCCAATCTCGCAGTAGCGCATTGCCTACCAGAATGGTATCTCTCATGATAAAGTTTTCGAAGTGTGGCGCGCACGATACAAAGGGGATGAAACGGGAACCTGCAACACCGACAAACAGTTCCGATGTGATGCGAATTGAGTAGACATCACTGAGAAACCGGAAACTCCGGGGAGACTCCTACATCGGAGTAATGCATTCATCACGTATCCCACAAGGAAGAAAAACGCGGAAACAGATGTAAATTGCAAGTGGAATTCTGCAGACATGACTGCAAAAACATAGACGCAAGTTCAGCAGACATTGAATAGGAGACTGCCTCTGAGACTGTATCAAGGTATTTATGACTAATTTCATTTGCGAAGGCGAGGGAGTTAATGGGTTTGGTCATTGAGTGATGAGAATGTAACAGAGACTATCAAGTAGCCATTGTGTAGTACTGTTCGAGCGATCAGAATAAAGTAGCATTCCGGAAAGGTATTTTGGGAGGTTTGTGCGTAGCAAGAGAGTAAAAAGGAACACAGAGGCGCCTGCTGTAGAATTTCGAATGATGATGAAGCCTTTTCTGAACATCGATTGAATTATTCAAAACGCATCAAAAGGCATACCTATTGAAGAGATCGAAAGAACTTTGAGGGAAAACATTCCAGGACATTTGAAATAGATTCTGAAGTGGGAGAGACGTGTGAGCTCATAGCTCAATCGGCTGAGGAAGTAGAACAGAGGGGAAATACACCCGAGTGCTTTCCGGTTCGGGGCCAAAAACTGAGAGCTACCCCTTCCCTTCCTCTCGAAATGTCGACACGATTATGGGAATGACGATGAGAGGAGGGCTCCTCTTCGTCTCAGTCACGGTCTGTCTATTCTGTCCCTCCTCTGTCTTCTCGGTATTTTGGATGACAACTCGAATAAGCATAGCCCCCATTCGTAAGGCCGCTTCATTATTCATGATTCGAGAGGCGACCTGAAAGAGCAACATGAGTGATGATGATGATTCCGAGAAGGAGAAAGGGAAGTGCTGACGTGATGGATAACATGCTTGATACGACTAATAATACGGTCGAAGATGACAAATCATTCAGCTCTTAGCTTGTGACACTTCAGCGTTTCCCCGAACAACCGGGAAAAAGGGATCGATTTTCACGGATTCCCGAAACAATATCAGTAGTGTATGTCCGGGAGTATGCAGAGGTTGACTCGTTGCATTGCTTACGTGAATCGTTCCTGATCTCCAAAAAAGTTTTGTCTTATCACAGACTGAGGCTCGTAATTGGTACTCTGCTCGGCCTGCGCACATTCTCCATTTCGATTCACCTGCTTCCATTTCCCCTGAAGTTGAGTGTCGGCGACTTCACCCCTAGTCCCATACT
>LS552703.1:659031-669667 GCA_900490775.1 Pristionchus maxplancki | reverse complement strand
AAAAACATAGTGGCTTAACAGGCAAATCGGTATCCCCATAGTGGCACCGTTTTGTCGGCCACCCGACCGCTCCGCACCAGCGCATCAGCCAGGAATGAGTTTCAAT
The DNA here is from genome assembly GCA_900490775.1 of Pristionchus maxplancki. Classification (NCBI taxonomy): domain Eukaryota; kingdom Metazoa; phylum Nematoda; class Chromadorea; order Rhabditida; family Neodiplogasteridae; genus Pristionchus; species Pristionchus maxplancki. The sequence goes on along the minus strand of LS552703.1, from coordinate 669,561 downwards.
GTTGCGAAATGTTGTTCGATCTTTTATCTCTCTAATGCAACTTAGATCGAGTCAATATCTTGATTTTGAGCCGAGTTATGATCATTTCCGTGATGAGCATTTTGCGAAAACCTATTGTATACTTGATCTTTGATCTTTGGTATTGCGAAATTTCGACCCAATATGAAAATTCCTGAAGCGCAGTTTGAAAGAGCATCATTCGAAGTACCTTGGGTTCACTTTGGGGGCTGGTAGGAACAACTTTTGTTCTACCGCACAGCAGTGGTCGATTCTCTCGCGATTCGTCTCTTATAGTCTTCTTGTGGGTTTATTAATTGATCTGATACAATTTAGGAGGCGCAGTTGCACTGGATGGTCGCATCGAAGAAGGGGACCTCATCCATAAAGTGAACGAGGTAGGGAAAATAAAGCAAATAATCAGTGGCAAATAATCATCCAATTCATTAATTCAGGAGCTTGTTTTTGGCTACTCGAACGATCAAGCAGTTGATGTTCTAAGGTAACAGAATAATAACACTAGTTTAATTGTTTTCCAATGAAGTTTCTCAATTGGAAAGTGCAATTCAGTTCTTTTAAAAACAAAATAATCTATCAGAAATGCCGTTGAACGCGGAGGCTTTGTCCGTCTCACTTTTTCGAAACCCGCAAGGGAGACGGATGCACAGACGGAAAATGCGGCGCTCAAGAACGAAATGGAGGAGTTGCGAGCAAAGGTGCGAGTCCCATGCATCATAAAGATTTATCTAGTACCTTTTAGACTGTCCTACTCAAGTTGGAGGTACGGGAGAAGGATGGAACCATGGATCGGATGAGAGCTGAGTATGAGGTGCGGTGCAATAACTCGATAAGTGACCTTTTGAAAGAGGTTTCTGCTGTATCCGTCTAGCTTTGGGGGCTTCATGTCAACGCTAAGCTAAGTATACTGTTAGAAAAAGTTCTCATTTCAGAAACTCAAGCAGGAGAATCTCAAGTGGGCTGTAGATCGAACATCCGGCTACCACCTTGCGCATCACAACTACGCCGTCTATCTCGAGGTCTGCAGAAAAGTCACTGAGCTCGAACAGAAGAATAGGAAGCTTGAGGAGACTGCAGTGGAGGTTCGCTTTTGGGCTTTTTTCTAATAATACTCGCTACAATTTCAGAAGGACAAACTTCACGGTCTTCAGAAATTAGCAATGCGTGACGCGCAAGCGGCTAGTGTCGCGCTTGCGAGGGAAAACTGGGAGTTGAGACAGCAGGTGGGCAATTTTTGATTGCCTAATAATGGCGTAATATTAAGGTCACTCGCCTTGAAACTGAAGCTGCTGAGAAGGATGACAGACTGAAGAGCATGGAGTCCGAGTACGAGGTACGGTCCATGAATAGGATTTTCTCTTGTTGAAATTGTATTTCATGACAATTCCATTAGTCTCTTCACTTCGCACTTTGTGTAAAATGAAGAGACTGATGGAATTCCAATGGAATACAATTCCAACAAGAGAACCCTATCCATCAACCAATTTGAGATTGTTTCCCGTTTTGCTACACTGCTCAATCAATCATAATGCTTTTTCATAATGCATCTGCAAAGGCACGCAAACACCAGCAATCTTTTATGTCTTGCATAATCTAATATTCTAGACGATCAAGAAGGCGAACATTAAGTTTGTGGACGATTTGATGCGCCTTTACGATAATCAACGCCTCAATCTTCGCTGCTATCAGAATATGCGGCAGAGACTGATCGAGGTTGAAGCGAAGAACAAGAACATCGAGGCTGTCGTCGTGGAGGTTCGTCTTATTCCAGTCTCTTCATGCACTTCGTTGATAACAGTTCATGTAGCCCTCTAGTACATGCTATTGACACATGACTGTATTGATTTGGGCGCACCTTTATCTTACCTATTGGCAAATGATTTTTTTCAGAAAGAGGAGCAGATTCGAAGACTGCAGGGCGAGCTGAGAATAGCAGGGGAGGGGCTTCAGAAACTTGTAGAAATGATGGCTACATCTACTGCTGAGAACGAGTACGATGGAGTAGAAGATGAGAACCAGAAGGAATCTGAGAGTGCTCCTTTCAATCTAGCGGATGAATACGACTCGGATGAGACTCAGTCGGAGAGTGATGATATTGAAGAGGAAGAGGAGGAGGAGATGGATGAGGAACAGAAGGAGATGAAGGAGGAAGACGAAAAGGAGATGGAGAAGGATGAAGAGGAACAGGAAGAAGACGATGATGAGGAGAAGAAGATGAATGAGGATGAGTATGAGAATTTCAAGTCCAACTTCGCAATTGCTACTGCTACTTCGATTATGTCGGTCGCGCAACCCGTGCATCCTACTCCCTCGCAGGTCAACGAAGTCATTGCGACCACTGAGAACGAGATGGATGTCCCCTTCTGGGAGAGAATGGCCTCATTCTCAATGAAGATGGAGTCGATTGGAGAGAAGATGAAGAAGATGGAGGAGAGGGTTGAGAAGATTGAGGATGGAACGGACAAGGAGGCAAGAATGGACGAGATGGAGGATAGCCTGTGGAAAGCTGAGGAGAGAATCGAGGAGAAAAGAAGTGTTGTACTGTGAATGAATTGTGTATTGGTTTTGAATTTGGTGATGAAATCTGTTTTGTAACGACTCGTTAAAATTTTCAATTTTAATAAACTTTTGTGACGCTTCAATCATTCTTTGTAAATTACACGGAATCTTTCTTATCACAGAAATTTCGAGAACATGCACAAACTAATTCCAATATTAATAAACTTTTTGTACCCAATTTACACACACGACTCCTACTGCCGTTTTTCACCGAATTTCGAATGGGAATTGAACAATCACCATTGACCATTCCAAATCTTTTCTCACATTGTCTATCAGGATAATTACCGAATTCTTTCCAGCCAACTTACCCAGAAGCGTTGCTTTGGGTACTTTTTATTACACTTTCGACGTTTAGCTGGCATCACGCGTTTTTTTCTCTTTTTTTAAATCCAAAATTGTGTTTGAAAGTAAATTCATTCAGCAATATTAGAAATGGCGCTTCAATTCCTCAGTCTTCCTCTAAAAGCTTACGAAAGAACCTTCCACTTTGTGCCCGTCGAATCTTTACTTCCGATGAGAGAGGTTATTAATTTATTGAATACAATACATTATTATGGATGATCGTTAATCAGGTCTGTAAAGCATCGAAAGATATCGTCAGCACCGTTACGATCACCACGCAAACGATAATCGATCATATCAACGTAGCTGGAGAAGTAATTTTTCTTATCAATTTACAATTTCAATCTCATACAATTTTTATTTCCAGAAGCTCAACGATGAACTTGATATTTACTTCTGCTTTGTATATGTTAAGGAATTTACTTTATGGAAAATATGCGTCATGAACATTTTTTCGAAGCTGGGTATTACCTTGACATCAACAGAAATTAAAGAATTTCGCGGAGGCGTGAGTGATAATTAATAAAAGAAATATTAAAAGAGATTACAGGTATTCCGCTTTGCTTCAAAATCGCATATAGTTGGGAAGTTTTTTCACTATCTGAAGCATCAGGGTCCCGCAATGGGAATATTAGAATGTTTTTTATCTAGAACTGATCAATGCTCGGCAAGAGATGAACAATGCTAACGCTTTATTTTTGATGGGCATGCAATTACAGTCGTTTGTATTAGTCAAACGGAGAATAACGAAAATGATTTGTTAGTTTTCATAAAATGTTTTTTAAGTGATCTATTACTTATTCTGTTCAGAAACCTCAAACCAAGCAATCTCGATTTCTTCGGTATTCCACTAACAATTAGTAAGTTTGGACGAATAATAAATATGCTAATTACCAACTGCAGAGTTTTAAAACTTTCTGAAAGAAATGACAGATGTTGTGAATGAAATGATCATTTCATTCACTCCAAGTCATTTGTCTGCAAATTTCTTATCACTATCATGTGTTGAGCAAATTCTAAGCCGAAAGTGTAGCTGTTTGAAAGTGTATCTTCAATCTGCGTATTCTGGGGTAGACGTTGAAAAACTTATCCAAGTAAGCAATACAAGCACTTGATTGTAGTTGACTTGCCTGAATTGTGATATTTTCAGTGTTTTCATCATATGGAGAAGAATATTTCTTTCTTTCGTGGATTTACTCGCATCCGATACTCGCAATTGTCTAGACTGGTGGCACAGCCCGCCCTTGCGTGGAAAAGCCTAACTACCTTTACCTTTTACCTTTACGATAGACACAACGGTGTTCAGGGGCGAATTTGAGCTGACTATCTCTTCTTCTCCACCCAAGAACATTTTTCTAATAATAAATATTAATCGAAGAAGAGATTATTGAAATGTTCAGTCATTGTTGAGTTTTGTTACTTTTGTGAAAATTTTCAATTCGTGTTTTTCGGTGCAGAAATAAATTCTGAGAGGCTGGAAAACTTTGAAAACATTTTGATGTTGAACTATGCAGAAATATATGTCATTTGTTCGTTATCACCAGATTTTTTCAAACATTTGATTAATAATCAATGCAAAGTCATCGAAAAAGATGGGCATCTGTTGTAACAAGATACACATAAACTGGGGTATTCAGTGCGATAAACACGATAAACAAGATCCAGTCTAGACGATTCACCCAGTGGCATTGCCCTGCTCTGACCTTCCCGCGCGTCAGACAATCAATAGGTTCGAATTAAGGATGGCTTCGCAAGAAATAGTCTCTGCATTTGACGCACTCTCACCGGTCAGAAATGCGAGAGAGCACGTCAAGTTAAGAGAGTCGTTTCTTGCCAAGCCATCCTTAGTTCGAATGGGCGTCCATTCACAAACCATTGTCTAGACATCTCATTCTCTAACCTCATTCTTCTTCTCACAGTTTGACCTCCGCCTATGCTCAACCTCCTCCTCCTCCCTCGAAATGCCATCGATCTAGTGTACAACTTCGTTGATAATCCGTCCCTGCTGCAGCTGAGAGAGGTATTTTTTTATTTGTTTCATCCTTTAAATAATTATGCGCCATCCCCGGGGCATGTGTTTTGAATTCGTTGGTATTCCTAGTGAGTCACTCAAGTATCCCCCTCCCCTTTGCAAAAGGGTAGGCCTGAGAACTGAGAGGTTTTTTGTTAGACTATTTGTAATCAGGATATAGATTGTGTTTGATCGCTTATACTTCATAGTCTTAGTCTCTCAATTCAATAGTCGCCTCTTTTTTGAGTTGGTCAAGCGGGTGGGGCTAAGAAAGTAGCTATGCGAGAGTCTTACCTATGTGTTCAGGTCTGCAAAGAGATGAGGGAAATCGCTGACATTCTGGTGGTCACTAAGCAAACCGTAATCTCATCTCTCAACGTCACTGAAGACGTAAGGCATCTTCTCCACACTCTTGAAAGAACCTTCTTTACAGTTGTACAAAAACGAAATTTATGTGGAAATCTTTTACGAGAGTATTCGGCATTGCATCTTATGGAAAATTTGCGTCATCTCCGTATTCAATAAACTCAAGATCCCGAAGACAAGAGAAACCCTCGATAAATGGACGTGTCGCGTAAGCTTTCTTGATTATTTTTCAATCGAAGGGTAATAAAAAAAAATAACATAGAAATTCAGGCATTCGATTACTATCTTTCCACGGCTCAACTCAAGAAGTTCCTTACCTATTTGAAGCCTCTCGTGATCAAAACGACATTCTGCCAACTTCCCTCATGGATATCTCTGAAGGATCTGCGTTCAGTGAACATTGAGACGTGCACTAAATTTTTCGAGGGATACAAGGTGCCGAGCATCCAAATTATTCCGAGGAATCCAGAGAATATTGACTGTTCTCAATGGCTGAATCTGATCAGAAAATGCAGTATAGTAAAAGTTTTCTTCCACAAGCTTCAGTACACGCCAGGTTAGTGTGTGCCATTTGTTATTCATACAATCTGAAGTTTAAGAATCATTCAATTTCATGCTGCAATTAGCCGATGTTGCAAATGCGCTTTCCATTAGGATGGAAATGGGTAATGAAACAGAAAAACCGGTGCCACTAGCACTTGTCAAGCTGATTCTGACTCGGAAATGCACCAGTTTATTCATTGGACGACCAAGAACCTCATATTCGTCCGAAGATGTGGTAAAGATGATTCAGGTAAGCAATAAATTAGAGTTTTCGAAATTAATTTATCGAATTTTCAGTTCGTTCATCATACAGGAATGAAAAAAGCATTCGGCTCATGGGTTGAGACACAACAGATGAATAAAAATGAAGACCAGTTTGGAGAGTTTCACATAAAGCTGGCTCCTTCAAATATCAGGACAACTGAATTCACCATCAAACATTCATCGGCTACGTTTTACTAACCAATAACTTGTTATTTCCATTGTTAGTCGTCGTTAATTGTTTGCATTCGAACATGTTTTATATTTATATTAAATATATGCATGCGTAACTGCCAGAAACATACAAATGCTATGCATTTATCGGGTTGTTTCCTCAAATTCTAGTTTCTCGAAGCAGATTAGCATGTTTTAGTTGTTATGAGCAGTGAATAAATAAACTATGAATTTGCATGTGTGGGAAATGTGATGACACATGATATGACACCATCACAATAATGATAATAAATTATTAAACAGGAAAAAGTTATGATGTTAATTTCTCGGTTAGGGTTAGGGAGAGGAGGGATTATAAAATAAGTTGGATTATAAAATAATGGCTAGTGGTGAGAATAGGAAATAGTGGTGAGAAGAGAAAAACCTTGAATATAAAGAGTTAAATATTATTAAGATCAGGAAAAATAGCTCAGATGCGCATCATCATTTGGTGCTCTCTATTCCAGTAGACGAGCGGTTCGACATTCATCTGAAGCGCCATCGATCCGTCCTCTTTCGTGATCAGCAGTTTGTCCACGCGAATGCACTGCAAAATTAAATTATTAATTTAAAAAACAACTATAAATATTAAAAATATGTACCTGTTTAAGGTCTTCAAAGCGGAATCGGTCAGCCTCCGGAAGACACTCGTACTGCACTATGCACCTGAATACATATTCTTTATTTTAATTAACTCCTAATTTGCCATCGGAAGAAAAGAAAGAGAGAAGACTAAAGTGAAGAAAAACTGACATCCTAACTGCTTCTGCCTTGCTGATCGACTGGCCGGCCAGGGAGCAGAGGTAGTCCTGCATCGCTGCACGCACATAGGCAGGACGGGCCTTCACGAGGGCTCAAATTGAATTTTTATGGTCTGCTTTTTTTCAATTTCATAAAAAATATTTTAAATTAATTTAAAAACTCACTCTTTCCATCTTCGCTTTTGCTCACGGCGTACAGGAAGGGGCGCTGCTCGAAGTAAGAAAAGTAGTCCTTGGCGTCGAAAAGACTGCAAGATTGAATTTTGAATGGGAATCGAAAGTGAAAATCTTTCGAAAATCCATTTCGAAATAAAAAGGTGCTCACCTAGCCACGTTTAACCACAGCTGCTCCACGCCGATCCAGTCCTTGGTCAGGCCAGTAATTGCTGCCTCTCTCGCTCGCTCCCTCTCAGCGATCGAGCAACGCACGTCGAGTAGTCGGATTGGGCCTGGAATCAAGTAATTAACTAATTAATTACTTAATTAGATGATTAAGACCTACCAGTTTCGACTTGGGCGACCTTCTGAACGGTCTTCTCTTCGAGAGCGTTTTCTTCGAAGGACCAGAAGCCGGAGATTGTGCCGTCGGTGGAGGTCTGGAATTGTTATTGTTTCAATATTACCGCCGATCAGGTCCTATGATCAAATACTCTCCCATTTTGTAACGCTCTCTCGTCGGTTAGAGTGGCGAGTCAAAATGAATGATCCCACCTTGTCCTTCTCCTCTTTCTCCAGCTGGATGCTCGTGCCGTGAAGAGTGTTCGTGGTGTCGTTGTAGGCACGAACTGCGGTGTAGGCGACCTACAATTGAAATTATTCGTAATTGTCATTCGAATCTGACACCAGAAAACGGCAGTGCCACAGAATTGCACTCAAGTATACGTTGTATTTTGCAGAGGTTTTTATCATCAAAATATTTGCTCACTCTGGTTCCAATCTTGTACTTGGCAGCATCGTCGGCCACTGCGAGAGGAACGCCCACGAAGTAGGGCATGCCCTTGCGGAGCGTCTCCTCCGATTGGATCTGGAGAATTATTTCGATTATAAATTAATAAATTAATAACTCTATTAATTAAATATTACCTTGATCTGAACGATATTGTTCGCGACCACGCGCCCGACGCCATTGAAGATCTGTGATCTGGGAGAATTTCTATTAGATAATGACGAATTGTTTGAGAAAGATCAAAGACCACTTACCGATCGACATAGACCCTGGTGACGTCCCTCTTTGGCAGACAGACTGGGTCGAATGCAGAGGGGATCGACGAGGCGGATTCCCTGTTGAGCGTCCAGACCTTCCGTCCTGACCAATCTGAATAATTATCATTTGTAAAAGTATTTATCTTAACCACTCGCCTACAGTATATTGTTCCATACCGCACTGCTATCGTATCTCTTACTATGCGGATGACGAAGGAGCGAAAGAAGGAATGAAAGAAAGTCGGAATACTCACCGAAAGAGAAGATTGCGGGGAAGTGTGCGAAGAACGCGTCAGAAGAGAGGTCGTCCTTGTCCATAAATGCGAGGAACGCCCGGTAGAAGAGATCGGACTTCTCGGAACTGGAAGGAGAAATTGATTTGGGCACTGTAACACCGTATTCTATCGTAAAAGCAATATCCTATCGTACTGATTTACCGCATACACTTGATCAACCGTAACCACAATAGCCCATTTCTACAGTACTCATACCTATAGAAACTGTTCTAGCACAAACTTGGACGAATAAATCATTGATCTACCGTATCAGCCCATTTCTACCATACCTGAATAGTGCGGGCGCCCTCTCCACTGGAGTACCGTGGAGGAGTCCGTGCGCGTAGCGAAGCACGGCCAGAGTCACGAGCATGCTCTGGTTGTACACCTGTAAGGAAGGTACGGTAAGTATCGATTCGTATTCTTTAGAATTAGCACCGCACCATAGATAATTTGAAAGGATGCAGGTGTGAGACAGGTAGCTTATCAGTTGGGAGTTTTATGGACTTTCAGGAGATAACAACGTACCATCTTCGTGCGATCCATGCCGAAGATATGGGCGCGGTCAGCGATGAAATGGTAGAAGTGATCGAAGCCGTCGAAGGGATGGGCCTCCTGGAATGAATATTATTGGTTTCAATCAGTTTCGACATATCTCGTGTAAAACAGTGAATTCGTCACTTGGTCATTTTTCAGAAGATTTTATGCTAAGCTGCAAGGCCTGCTAACTGGGAATGCATCTATCTTGCAATGTCATCACAAGCGAGAAAGAGGGAGGGATAGGGTATGTATTCAAACTACTCACCATCGTGTTCCTGCCCAGATACACCCTCCACAGGTCCTCCACGTGCTGAATTCCGCCCTCGCACAGCATTTTGTACAGGAGATTGGTGCGGTACTGCTCCGCAGCGATATCTTCCTTCTGAAAATGATAATTTTATTAACAAAATACAGATTTCATGACGATTAATTTTGCTTTTAGGCAGCTTAGTGGCGCGCCTAATATATATTTCAACTCGTATATTGTTGATTTAGGTCATCAACTGTTGTTTTTAGGTCGCTTAATGGTAAACAAAGGGCTTGTTTGGAAGTAAATCATACCGTGAATTCGAAGTGGTCCAGTGACTTGTGGTGTGGGCAGACGGAGGTGGCGCCGATGTACGGAGCAGGCTTGCCTGTCGTCGTCTTCCAAACGAGCGACTGCAATGTTGTTTTGTTTTGAACTGTAAAACAACAACAACAACAACGCACCTCGGGAATGGCGTGCTGGTGCTGGTTGGCGAATTTACCGGAGACGTTGTCGCTGGGGCAGAATCTGGCAGAATGCGAGTGCATAACTTGAGTTTTATCTGAAATTTGTCATTTTAAAGGGGTTAATAATTATTACAGTGGAAAGAAATGTAAATATAGACGTGTATCGATCAGCGGAGTTCAGGGAATTCAAATGAAGTGCGGTCTTTCGAATCTGAATAATAGTGGAATTGTGAGTTTGCGCAACAAATAGTTCACTCTGAGAAATAAGTTCGGATAGTTAGAAGCTTGTGAAATGTTGAGTAGGCATTGCCGAAGGAAGACGAATTTATCGGTAGTGAATGAGATGTTTGTATGGGAAGAGAAGAGAATTGGAGAGGAACGAGGAGATGAGATAAAATGGGAATGAGATAGTTACGAGAGAGAGAGAACAGATTCGAAGAGGTGTAGGATGAGGGCGGAGGGTGCAGGGAGGAGGGAAGAGGTGGGAGAGGTCGGCGTGAAGTGTGATTGGACTGAGCAGAGATTTATATCACGCGTTGCACGTAAGATTTTGATAGGAGATTGCACATCGAAAAAAGCGCCACCCTTGATCTCTTCAGTTTTTGATGTCCATCCACCAGGGGAACCCCCTGTGAGAATTAGAGACCCAGAAGATCGTTCATTTTTCCAGGAGACCACGTCAAAGTCTGTCTTCGAGACCGTGTTTATGATTAGTAGCTCCTCT
>LS552703.1:589452-606429 GCA_900490775.1 Pristionchus maxplancki | reverse complement strand
GATGGGAGGGGGAGGGAAAGTAGGTGGGCGGGAGCAAGGGTAAGATTTGACGGGCAGTATCTGCAAAGTATTCATAAATATTCTGCTTACTCTCCTCCATGCCCTAATACAAATTGTTCCCGACTTATCTCTAGATCCAATTGAAGGAGGAGACGAGGGAAGAGCAAAGAGTTGCAACTAGGGAAGGAGCACGAGTGGGAGCAGTTTCTGCAATAAGTAGCATGTGGTTACGATATAATACATCAAAGGCGAAAGGCACACGGCTCCTTGCTCAGCAATGCTCACCTCTGAACACAACTGCACCTGATTGTGAGGAAGAAGAAGGAAGGGGAGAGACCGGACACGAGGGCAGCGCCTGCATTTTATCAATTGATTGGAGCTCCAATCGAAAATTAGCCGCTGCTTACCTTTGAAAGAAGAAGAGAGACGAGCCACCAGAAGGCAGCGCCTGAAAGTGTTGATTGATTGAATGTTCCTTGAATCAACAATCAGCCGCTCTGGCAACCCGGCTTACCTTGAGTGTTCATCGTAGACGCTGTCCCTCCGTCGCCGACGACGAACCAGAAGAGGGGCACGAGGCCGGAAGGCGCGCGAGAGGGAAGCACCTGCAATTAGTAACCTAATTATTTATATCAGAATAAATTAGACTCTACTTCGAAACGTTGCTTACCTCTTGCTCGACGAACGGCGAAAGACGACGACGAGAATGAAGAGACGAGAAGAGAAAGAGATACTTCCTTCCCCAGTCAGTCTTACCTTCTCAGCCACGTTTATGTCGTTCGAACTCAAATAACGATTGACAAGAAAGGTGGCTGGGAAGCAAGCAGACTGACTGAGAAAGGACGAGGAGGAGGGATGCAGGGGTGGTGGGGTTTACAGGATAAGAGAAGGGTGTGAAGGTACTAGACTGGTGGAAAGGGTAGTGGGTGCTGGGGACTGGCAACTGTAGACTCGAAGAAGGGGAAAGGAGAGGAGAGAAGGACCCGTGAGGGAATGAATGGAAGGGAGGGTGAGCTAGTCTACAGGTAAGGACACAAGTGAACTGCCCGTAACGATCGATGAAGGGGGGCAGGAAGGTAAATCAATGGTGAGACACGAGATCAAGTGGTAAACAACTCATCCCCACCCATTTTGATCAAATTTGGTCTCCCAATTTCAAACTAATTGTTAGCGCAGCTATAAACTCCTAGGATGTGTGCCCTAGAAGCCCCAGCGTGGGGATCCCCGCGAGGAACGAGCGAGGGCGGGGCGGCCTGCAACGGTGAATATCAGACCCAAATAATGTGATGATGAGTATCCCCACCTCCCTTCACTCACCTTCAACTCCTCCTGCCGTGCGGATCGATCTCGCGCCGTGCACTCACGTTGTGGGCGGTCGAACGAGCGTCTGCAAAGCGAACATAAAGTCCAGATGACAAAGTATGAGCTAATGAGTGACTAAATGGAAATTGGAATCAACAAAAGGAAAGTGAACGATCGAGGGAAGACCATGGATGGAAGGGGGAGGAGACTGAAAGTGATGTCTAGGTTAAATAGTGAGCACGAGAGGCGACCTGAATAAAAACTAGCGATGAAACAGCCGCTAGAAATGTTTCCTTCCAGAACAAAATCAAGTGAAAGGGAGCTCAAAATTGAAAAAAAGAACATTGAATCAGTCAGTAAGCAGGGCGCATAATGCAATAAGGGAGCGCGCGATGGGAAGGGATCAGCGAAGAGAGTGAAGTCAAGCGTAGATTAATCAATAGAGGACGGGAGGAGGGGAAGAGACGTGTTGATCTACAGGTCCTGGCGGACGTGGCAAACTGCAAACAAACGCGACGCAAGCCGCAAAGCGAGTTCACTGGAGCATACTTTATTCCGAAGAGCGAGTTTTAAATATATTTTTCAAGAAAATTTTCCAGCAAGGCTGAACAGGTATTCAGGCCGATAACCTCGATCGACGAATCTCTCATTGCATACATTTATAAAGGCTTTATCGGGATTAGATGGCTGTTGCAACCAACAGTTAGAGTATATCATATATATATAATAAAAAAACATAAATATAAAAACTTAAATATAAATATAAAAACTTTCTGATGAGTGTAAGAACGGGGATGGGGCGGATTAATTAGTTAGTGAAGATGCGATTGCCGTCGCCGAAGCACATGATGAGACCTGCAGAGAAGATTCTTAATCAATGGATGCTTGAGAGCTAGTTGGGAGACCTCCCAATGACTATAGCTTATGCACTCCTCCGGAACTGTCTGTTGGCCTACTCCTTGTTCACTCGCCTGTCGCAAACTAAAAAAAAACCCCCCACATGACAGCCGTCTCTTCATTCCACATACTCCCTCAGATGAGCGAAAGTAGGGCACGAGATGGCGACGACTATTCCCAAATCTCGCCCTCACCCTCTTCCTGGCTGCACTCGATGGGAGGCGGTGGGGGCGGGCCACAGGGCGCGAGCAGGTACTGGATGACGTTGATGGTGCGGATGTCGAGGCCGGCCAGCTCGATGACATACCCGTCCTCGCTCACCAGGCCGCACCGCTGAAATGGAATTTAATCTAGAATTGTTTTTTGAATCAAATAAACATCCATTTAATTAGAGATAGCAAAGGTTAATGCACAGACCGGGATCCCGGTCTGTGCATGTCCAACGGAAAAACGGAAATACAATAAATAAAGAAGTTAAAACAAGACAGCGACGATTTAGTTAGATTAGTGGCAATATTTTTAATAAAAGTTAATTAATAGATCAGTCCTTACCTCGCAGGTGATGAAGACAGTGAGGCTCTCAGGGGCATCCTCAAAGCATTCGTCCTTGACGTTGAGCACGTGCACTTGAGTGGGAGAAGGAAAGACCATGCTGCAAGGGACTGCTGATCATTAGACGAATGATGTCCAGATTAGAGTTTCGTTTGTTAACTTAATTGCAATGAACGATGCACTTACGGATGGAGTGGATTCTGGCAAGTATCGCAGGTGGTGAGGCACTTCGTGAGGTACTCATGCACTTGGCGCACTGGCTCGGGCTCGCGCGACAGGTCGACGCAGCCTGTTAATTACTATTCAATAAAACTATTTAAATAATCAACTAATTAATGAAACTGACAATATTTGAGCAGCTCGGCGGGTGTGCGAGGAGACATGCCCATGAACTGTAAATTAATTGATAAGCGATTGAAATTCACTTGATGAAAACAGAGATGTTGCAGCTAAATAAAAAGTTAACAATTTGATAAGTGACGCTCACCATTTCATCCTCTTCTCTCTCTTCTTCCTCTTCTTCCTTCACTTCTCTCTTTGTATATCCACAGTGTTCATCCTCATAGTCACTGTCGCCCGTCATTAGCATGGTGAAAAACTTGTCCTTCGACTTGCATTCGAAAGGCACCCGAGTTCCGTAGATCTCCCACTCCTCGCTGCTGAGTTCGACGGTCTCCTCGCTCATTGTTCTGAAAACATACACGAATAAGCACAACAAAAACAAACAACATCAATAACAGGGGAAGCCGGAAAAGCAGCAGCCTACCGAGAACCGCAACGCGCCTGACGAGCGTTGCGTGTCTCGTTCGCTCTATGTCAAGCGTTCGACATCGAATTCCGCCAATTTTATTTTAAATTTATTTTATAAAATAAAATCAGTTTATTTGCAAAATATAATCAAAATTAAAATAAAATTTCACAAAAACTCACCCTTTCGTCTCTCCTCTCATTCATAGTCTTCTTCCTTCACTCAACAAGTCGATGCTTCTCTTCTTCCTTCTTCACATCCTCCTCATCACCAGCATGCTAACGCTTTGCAAAGGGCCGAAGGTACCGTAACCCTCTCTGTACCGTAATCCAATACTGTATCTACCGTAATTCTTTCCAGAAGGAATCCGAATCCACGCCCGTGGCACCCGATCTACCGGTGAAAACAGCTGTGCCCAAGCCTGTGGTGAGGCTTCCGACTGACCTACCGCCACCCTACAGTACCCTTCAGACCGCCTCCGTCAATCAGCCCACCTGATCTCCCCCTACAGTAAGCCACCCGAAGAAAGGCCCAATTCAAACTTGATCATCAATCGATAATCCACATCTGAAATAATAATATTGAGACAATCGTGGCATGAGTCGAATCACTTTCATAGGGCACCAATCCACAACATACTGGGAACAATTCAAATTAGCAAGGAGGAACGTTAAAACTGTAGTCGGCTGCCAGCCAGGGGAAGGGAATGCTTGACAAAATGTGACAAAGGAAGATTCGAAAGATATGTGAGATTATCCGAGCGTAACTCTGACTGAATTTTTGCATGCAATGCTTATTAGGGTAAGTCAATCAATACTTCAGGGGGTACGGTAATCACTAGATTGGGGGTACGGTAGTCTACGTGGAAGGACTCGGACTGGACGTCGTATCGATCTGCAGGTGTAGTAGTCGATCGGTCGCCGTCTCCACTGCGAGTGCGCTGTCGGCTGCAATATTGATTGATTATCGATCGATTTATCGATTTTTCCATCCAAAAATCGATAACTCACAGCCTCGCTCCGTCTCGCTGCCACTCTCACTGGGCGTCGGCTCGATGTTGAGCAGTCTGCAATCAATCGATCGATACTCTTCTGCATACCGTAGTCCTTCCGAACTGTGAACATGTTTCAAGACTATTGTTTTGCTCAGTGACTGTACCCTAGATTGTTCACTATGTCCGAAGGAGGAAATCACAGAAGATATCCGAAAAGGCAGACGTGTGTTTCAGAGGATTTGCAAAGTGGAAACATTTGAGCACTCAGGGATTCCCTCATTTTTCGTATTCATAGAAATATCTCTGCTGATTCACAACAAGTGTACTTCTTTCATGTAACGATACTCCCTGAAGTATTGATTGCCTATTCTATCGTGCGTTTCGAATGCTCAGCAAAGTCACTACGGTGTTTAGCGCACATTACGGAACATTTAATTTTCTATTTGATTATTGATTATTTCTAAAATTCCGTTCTTCTCCATGCGTTCAATTAAAGTCCACCGATTGAGCACATAAACGAGACTCTGAGACCTCGTAATCAACAATAATCGACAGAGCGGAATCAAAATAAACGGAACGGTTTATTCTTTCGCGATACCTGCAGAGGAATGAGTCGAACTGCCTGAAGGAGAGGCAGTCGTGCAGTGTTTCCAGCGAGTGGAGGGGTGGCCAGAACCGGCGAATCTCTGAAGCAGCGACAGGCATTAGATTGCAACTACATTCAAGGTTCAAACTACAAACTCCAACTCACGTTCGACGGGTATCTCCTCTTCCACCTTGTACGTCTGGAGACGGGGCGCGGGCGAGCTACGAGCGATCACCGCCGTTGAGAGGACGGCCGGGCCTGGAGGAGATCAGAAAGCAAATTACATTTCTTGGGGTCTTTCCTCATAGGTAGTAGAGGTGAAGCACCGAAATAGTGCTTCAAAACTCAAATCCTGTTTTAGCGTAGACATTCGAACCTATAGATCCAAACTACAAATTACAAAGATCAAAGATCAAAGATCAAACTGACTATTGCTCAGTCTCCGCTTCTCGCTCTCACTACCGCAGGCGCTCAGCTTCCCGCAGATGACGTCAGTCGAGATCAGCCGATCGACCTCCGAGCCTCCTACTACGAGATCAGGTTGAATCAATGCTACCGTACCCCCATCGACCAATCTACCGTATCCCCCATTTGTTAATGATACATCGCTCGCTCTCTTCAAGAAGAATGACGCCGTTTCGCGCGCCTTTGTGAAAGAGAATGAAGAGACAAATCTCACTCTTCACTTGCCATCCCTATTCACAATTATTTAGATCAATTTTTCGAAAGTGTATCAGAATTAGTGGATTCAATCACGACAATTGCTTCAAACGAGGACAAGGAGGCACTGGACTTTGCTCACTTCGCTAACCATTCGAGTCTCGCCTGTACTCTACTCCGAGGCCGTTGCTTTTTCCTTGACTTGGACGATTTAGTTAGAGACCGCAAGGTGGTATGCCGAAATGAGTGAACTGGGACATTCATGCGCGCCATGTGTTGCTATGAGTCTAAATAACATCACACATTTTACAGTTTGTCAATATCTCATCTCTATCAAAAGTTATGCTAAGGAAAGCACGCGCGCAAGGCACACCGGGCGAGAGGGAGAGATCGGGTGAGAGGGAAAAGGGGGCGGAGCCTCTCTCGCACGTGTCTCTCTCCCTAGGGGAGACTCTGGTTTCTCCCAACCACTGGTTGACCACTACCTCAACCACTGGTAGGGGAGTAGCCAAACCAGTGGTTGAGGTAATGCTCAACCAGTGGTTGGAGTAGTGGTCAACCAGTGGTCAGGGAAATTGTCAACCAGTGGTCAGTGGTGACCACTGTTTAGTATGTCACGTCGATAATAACATGAGTTCCCTCATACAGTAACCCATCCATACATGGAACGTCCATGTACGGTGGCCACATACAAAAGCAATCTCTAGTGAGATCGCAGTAAAGCGCAGGGTTGCACTAGTCCAGTCAGAGCAGGGTCGCGTGAAGGGACCTTGTAGGCAAGGCGCGTGCTAGTCACGACGGGTAAGGTACCTGCTTAGTGGTCAACCAGTGGTCATATTTCAACTGGTCAACCAGTGGTTAGAGTAGTGGTCAACCAGTGGTCAGAAAACCAGTGGTCAACCAGTGGTTGAGGCAGTGGTCAACCAGTGGTTGGCTCAAGCTCCGCCCCTTTTTAGTGGTCAACCAGTGGTTGGGAGAAACCAGAGGAGGGCGGGGGGAGCTCCCCCCGCCCTCTCGCTCCCCTCTCCCCGCGCTTTCGGGGCACTCCAGGGAAGCATGACAAAAATCTGAAAAAATGTCTAAAATTCCTGAAATATTCTAATTACTCATGTATTCTTTGCGCAGCAATGAGCGAATACTAGAAATGCCCCAAACACCTATTCCGTCACCCTTTTGGTCGTTTTTGACCTACTCGAAGTGGTCCGATCAAGATGCGTCTCGGCTCACTTATAGAGGATGGTCATAGCTACACAACGATCACTTGTTCGTCCAAAACGATTGAGAACTAAGACTGCCCCGCCTCGGCGCAGGTTTTGGTCCATTTCGCGTCCCCACGAAGTGGGCGGAGCTTGCGGTCTCTAGATTTAGTCACCCTCACATTTGACCAAATGGCTACCCTATCTAGTGTATGTTTCTTCTCAATTAGATCTCAAATACAATTTAACGTCAAATATTTTCAGGATCTGAATTCTGCAATCGGCAACAAATTATTTTACTTAAGTGCTCGAAATTTGGAGACTCGAAATGAGATGTTTGGTAGCGCAAGACGAGTTGGAGATCATTTAATCTGCATTTCTGAGCGTGATACCCCAGAGGACGAAGGAAGAAATCTTCTTGAAATGAAACACAGAGATATGCAACTGCCCTTCTGGTGAAATAAAATCTTGTATGTACTCGTCTGCACTACCTACATTCTCATACTTTACTTGTCCTATCGCCCTTCTTTACAGTTTCAAATTCCTAACACCGAGCCAATAAAATGTAACAATAAAAGAAGATCAATTCCTATGATGAATATGAGCACCTTTATCGCAGATAAGCTACATGTTAGTTGAGATAAAACCTGGGATTCTACACGTTATTTCAGATAAAACCAGTGTCATACAATAGCGAATAATGATACTTCTAAGATCCAAATCGGGAATACAGGCAATTCGGACAATACTTATCGTTAGAAATAATAATGGCGCATATATTGACAATAGATAAGATCGATAGGACAGTATATCGATGAGTGTCTACCGTAATCTAGCAAGGGGGCACTTAGACGGGGAATCGGTAACTACCGTACTCATTTTAGAGGGAAGCAGATCATTGGCGTCTGCTCTTAGTATGAGGGAAGTTAGGATTCGCTTTCGCCAGTGTCCAATCTGGAGTTCGTAGCTGGAGTGTATGGAAGAGCCGAGATCGAGCCGAGCTGAAGTGAGAACGATCAATAACCCATTTCGAAAATAAGAAGCCACAGACTCAATAAACGCAAATCTGTGCATCGTTTATGAAACACTCGGAGGACTGGCTACATTGGAACAGGAATGATTCTCTCAATTTACTCAGCCTATGAAACCGACAACTTCCTTCCTTTTCTCTGCACCACCACAAGATAAACCGTCTGCTCAAGTCATTCTTCCGTATTCTCCTACAGTATCCTCCTACCGTACCTTCAACTCCTCCTCCTCTCCTTCCACAGCCGCGAATCGCTTCCTCGTCCTCTCCTCCTTCTCGTCCGTCGCATCCTTCTTTAAACAAATAATTATTTAGAAAAATCGCTACAGTAACCAGTTTTCGAATCGGAAATCGATCGATCAATTACTGATCGATTGCTACAGTACACTACCGTACCTCATCTCCACTCTTCTCTCCATCTCCGCCCTCCTTCACTCCCTCCATACCATCGTCTTCTTCCTCCTCCTCCACCGTAGACTGCTCACTGCAATTAAGCAAGTTGTAATCGGAATGTCTTGCGTGATTATTGAAGACCAGCATCTTGGCAATAGTGAACGATCTGTATTGTGTTTTTTAGTATTAAACTACGTTCACAATGTCATCGCTCAGCGACACTATGATCTCCGTTCGAAAAACTTGCAAAGCACCATACTCGCTAATGATTTCTTCCATTTCACTTTGTCAGATTTCGCAATTGTTTTGATACTATTAGATGACTTATCACTCACAATCAGTAATCGCGAGATATCAACTAATCTCCCCCACTCACCGTCCATTCTTCGTCAGCTTGCCGCTCTTCTTCTCTGCAGCAGCTGCAGAAACCGGCTGCTGCTGCTCTTCACTCGACGCTGCAGCAGCAGCTGCAGACTGCTCCTCTCTGGCGCGCTGCAATGATTAATTGATTCACGAACATCTATCCGAACCGGGACGGAGAGTTCATGTTTCATGCTCCCATTGCCTTTACATAATAATAATATTTATGCGTATTCACGAGGAAGAACGCGGGTACGGTACATTACTCACCAAACTCACCAATCACTCACCAATCTGGCCTCTATTAGCTCGCACTCCTTCATCAGCGCCCACCCGTGCGCCTCCTTGCCCTCGTCGAACAGTCTACCGATCCGGTTCTAAATTAGATCACAATTAATTAAGTTTAATTTTAACTTCCATTTCAAGCAAGAGCCGAATGAAATCGCCCGATCGTAAACGTATTTAATCTACTCGCGCAAACACAAAACCGCCTTCTTCACAATGACAGAATCAAAGCGTAGCTTTCAAAATGCAACTTTAATTCAATAATTCAACCTTACCCTCTTCTCGTCCAGCTCTCGCAGCACTCGATCGGCCTCCGATTCATTCGGCGGCGTAGACTGAACGGGAAGAATCATACATGGTCATGGTTCCCATCCGGCTCTCTCGAGTTCAACCCATCCGACTCTGATTAATTTACTACAACTAGTCGTGTTCATGTGTGTAAAAAATAAATATTGCTAGTTTTATTTTGGATCTTGCCAAACCAGTTGCGAAATTTCGGGAGGGTGACAGCCCGGCAACTGCATTTCAGCAAACGACATTTCGGCAAACGACATTTCGGCAACTGGGCATAATTCAACATGTAGTCAACCTAGGACTATGAGAGTGGTAACATTGTGATCAGTATCGATTGCTGATAATTCTCCGGTCAAAATTTAAAAAATCGATATTTCCTGAATTGGCACTTTGCCAAAATGTCGTCGAGTGGCCAAAGACCAAAGCTCAGGTGGAATATGGGCAGAAGAGATACCCAGGAGTCGAATGGTACCCACTATGACCCACATATGGACGATTTAGAGCAAAGTTATGGCCAGTTGCCGAAATGTCGTCGCGATGTCAAAGATCAAAGATCAAATTATTAAAATAATAGGCGAATCAATACTGATCACAATGGTAGCACTCCCATAGTCCTAGGTTGGCTACAGGCTGAGTTATGCCCAGTTGCCGAATTGTCGTTTGCCGAAATGCAGTTGCCGAGTTGTCACCACTCCTCCCCCCCAGATTTCTACTTATCAAGCCACACCGCATTCAAAGCAAAGCGGTGGAACAAAAAGATCTTTCAGATCATTGATCCCCCTCTCACCTGCTCGCTCTTCCACTGCTCGTGCTGCTCTCTCCACTCCTCCCTCACTCGAGTCACGGGCATCTCCAGCGTGCCGACTGGCACGAACGACGGCTCGGCGCGAGGAAGAGCGCGCGCCAGCATCCACTGAAAAGAAGGGAACTGTGGAAATAAGAAATTATGCGACCAAAGAGAAACCATAATCGTGTATTGTATTTTCGAAAAGGATCCCGACCGATTAGCAATAGACCCACATCCATAACAACTACAGTCCACGCATCACAAAGTCACCTGGCACATTCGATCGAACAGCGCAGTCTTGCCAGTCGCAAAATCATCATTATTTACCGTACTCCTCCCCTACCGTACCTCGCCGATGTCCATATCGATCGTCTCGGTGACTCTTCGCACGATCATCACCGTCTCCATCTCCACCTGACCAAGGGTACTGTAGTATACGGCAGAAATATCGATTGATTTCCAAAAATAGCACGAAATTGCCTACTTTCCGACCGTCTTTGCGCTCCATCGACCACTCGCAATGCGGAGAATGGAGGGAAATGGACGCGGAATGAGCGAGACAAACACATTTCGAAACGAGTAAAATCCTCGATAATCCTGTTTCAGGGAATCTACATGTACGCTAATTCTCAGTGTTGGCAATTCTTAATTTCGATCCTCCTGACAATAACAACCACTCACACCGCGCCCCCTACCGTACCCCTACCGTACCCCTACCGTACCACCCCCCGTAGGCCACCCACCTCTACCTCCTCCTCATCGTTCCTCTCCGCCGACTCGGCCTCCGCGCCCGCCGCAGACTCCCAGTAGTTGTCCTCCTGACGATTATCGATTTTTATTCACACTATCGGTCGATTACCGTACCCTACCGTAACCCCCTCTCACTCACCGTCTCCCTCCTCCTCCTCCCTCCCTCTCTCCTCATCCTTCGCACCGCATCAATCTCTTCTCTTTCCTCCTCCCTCTCATCGCCCCTCGCATCCATTCGCTCGCCGCTGCTCTCGTGTGGTATTGAGGGCATCACCTGCAATTGATTCCCATACAATAGTAAACGTAAAAGAGTGGTTAATTTTTTCAAACACAATAGTCACCGTAGCGAGTTTATCCCTAACTGACAAAACATAAGTGTTCATCACAGCTTTAAATCACCGGCTCAGATTAAGTGTAACGAAACAACTGAATGATAAAATACTTGTTTTTTTGAGTAGGTCATCGTCCAACAATCCAATCATTCATAGCTGTGGTCCTTAAGCCTACTCTGCGCGGCACAAACTCACGTGTTGACCGTATTAACAACTTTGCATCATTGTTAGTTTTTTCTATGTCGCATTGCCGCTGAACTAACAATCTGCTTTACTTCCTACCCCCCTAAGCACAAACTCACCTGCTACGCTCACTGCACTCATTTCCCTAGCCAATCACCAGTACCAAGAGTGTGCAAAATATACCAATCTTTCTCATTTAGCAACGCATTCTCGCCCTTGCTGACCGTAGCGAGAGCATTTCGAAATGAGAGCTTTTCGCAACCCCCAGCACCCGCCTCGTCCTCAATCTCCTCCTCCTCCTTCTTCTTCTTCTGCTCATCCTTCGCTACACAATCCTTGAGGATCTTCTGGGCGAGTGCTTCTGCATTTGCATCCTGTGGTATTTCAATATTTACGCCAATTCTGAGAATAATTGTGCGAATTTCAGTGAAAACGTATTCAAAAATTCATCTATATGCCCTGCATAGCTGAATCTTGACTCCATGCTCTCACGTTCCGTGGTCGTCAAATCGGATATTCAGAGACGAGTCAAATTATCGATCTACGCGGTACGGTCAGGGTACGGTAGTGTACTGGAGTACGGTAGTGTCAAGGAGTGTTCACCTTTTCATCCTCCTCCTTCTGAATCAGCTTCGCCAACTCCTCGTCATCCCGTAACTGATTCTGTAATGACTAATTCAATTTATGAAGCTTATTGCGTTTAAAACATATATCTAAAGAGTCTCAACTTTTACCATTGACCTACGTGCCTACGAAACTCCTGAACTGTAATTGAATTATGTTGGGAGAAGCCAGAAATTTCTATATCAAACACTACCTGCTCGTTTACCAAACCACAGTGCTCTATATCAAACACTACCTGCTCGTTTACCAAACCACAGTGAAACACAAACTCTCCACCGTTATAATCTCGCTTCTCCTATAAGTATCATCCTGCTCTCAATCACAGAGCCTTGGCAATGTTCCAAAAAAGCCAATTTCGCGTCGAGACCACAACCGTGCTTTCTCAATTTCGCGTGCACTCTCGCCGTGGCAATCACTCACCAATCTGGCCTCTATTAGCTCGCACTCCTCCATCAGCGCCCACCCCTGCGCCTCCTTGCCCTCGTCGAACAGTCTACCGATCCGGTTCTAAATTAGATCATAATTAATTAAGTTTAATTTTTACTCCCACTAAAACCAAGAGAAAATCAAAATGCTCGTTTGCAACGTTATTTTAACGACACGCACAAACACAATACCTCTTCGCAGTAGCCGAATCATGAAGAGGCTTTCAAAATGCAACTTTAATTTAATAATTAAATAAATATTCAATAACCTTACCCTCTTCTCGTCCAGCTCTCGCTGCACTCGATCGGCCTCCGATTCATTCGGCGGCGTAGACTGAACGGGAAGAATCATACATGGTCATGGTTCCTATCCGGTTCAGTCGAGTTCAACCCATCCGACTCTGATTAATTTACTACAACTAGTCGGGTTCATTTACTACAACTTTACTACAACTAGTCGTATACAAATTTACTACAACTAGTCGTAAAAAATGAATATTGCTAGTTTTATTTTGGTTCTTGCTAAACCAGTTGCGAAATTTCTACTTATCAAGCCACACCGCATTCAAAACAGTCGTATCCTGGGCACGCAACTGAAAAGTTGTGGCTGAGAATAGGATAACAGCACACACCGCCCTAATTCTTACAACCCGAGAAGCAAGAGTCACACAGCATTACTTACTACCGTACCCAACCGTACCCATCACCTGAATACCGTACCTGTCGCTCCAGGGTGGGCATCGGCGAGTTGTAGTTGAGGAACTGCCCGACCTATACGATAAATGTTATGTAGCGGACTGTCCTTCACTCAAGAGAAAGGGGATGATAGCTTTATCGCAAGCAACAGGCCACGACGGTCGCACAACAAGGAAGAGCGAGGGAGAGAGGAACGAGAGACACGCTCTCTCTATGCTAATCGATAGGGGAGCGGGAGACAGACGATCGATATGTAAAGAGGGAAGAGAGGGATCGTCTGATCTGCACGTACGTAATAGGGAGATGGGAAGAGGGGACGGCAGAGTGCACGTCGGCATTACGGCAATTGACTAGAGTGGAGAGGGAGCATCCCTCTATACAACAATAAAAATAACAATTAACGGACTCTCTCATTTTCGAATGCTCTCTCGTCTTCTCTGACCGCCGAGAGAGCACTGCGAGATGAGAGACCGTTGCATTTTTGCACAACTCACGTCATTATCGACGTCGCGGTTGCTGCCACTGTGCAGGTAGTCATCGAACTCCGCAAGGCCCTCGAAGTCGACGTTGCGCAACGCCTGGTTCTCATCGAACATGAATTCGATGTCATCGTCGAGCCTATGATTCCGGGCGGCTGAAACCGAATAGATATTAATTTTTAATTATTTAAATTTAAAAAATTACCCCCATTGCTCGGCCTGTCAGTGGTGGGATCTATCGGGTGCACTGGCGAGTACCTCGCTGTTGAATCTGAAGCAAACAATCGTTAGAATCTATGCTCAGCTCTTCAGAAACCTCTTCACCAACCCTCACAACACCTCTTTTCATTCTCCGTTTATGCTCTCTAATTGAGCTGTCTTTCCCTCACTATCGTCATGTTTCTGCTCTTCTCTGTGCTTCTGAGGCGCGTAAATTTCATTATTTTTTCAAGCATCGCAAACTAGTTATATTTTTGAAAATACTGATATCTATAGTATGATCGCGACAAGCGTCGGGGAAGATCCGTACCAGCCAGTGCTGCCTCAATACGCACTCGCACAGAGTCAGATGGATCTAGAAAGCGTACAGGATGAGGAGGAGCAGCTAACGCGAGTTGCACCCATCAAATATGCTACTTTCTCATACGACTCATACGATTTTCTCCTTCCGCGCTGGGCTAAAGACACCAACGAAGCGATCTTAAGACACCAAAGAAGCGAAGAAGAAGCGATTGCGATCTTAATGTGGAGGTATTGGTGTTTTAAATTTATTTACTGGTATTTGTGTGTTAAATTTTCTTCGTTAATCAATGGTAAGTTCATTTTCACTTACATCGGAAAATTAGACATCCATACGCATTCTGCGATCAGTAAGCCCGTATAGGATTGAGAATTATCATTTACAATCCGTTTAAATGCAATCACAGGGACATTTGGCTTGGGAAATGCATGTGCGATTCCGAATCTTCCGCAATATTCTGTTATCTAAAATTCCAAAGGTTGCTGGTTGCCACCTATGCCGAAGAAGGTGAGAAATGGACTAAAAGAACACGAACAATTATCCAAAAAATCAGAAATGCTGAACTGTGAAAATGTGAAATCATCATCTGCGATAAATTTTACATGGACTGTGTACTCAATAATTATCGTCTGGGTGCTATGCGGCTAAATAGATAGGTGATTTTCTTATCAATGTTAGAGTAATTCAATGCTCAACAGTTCAGCCCCACCATCACGCGCCACCTCTAAACCCTAATAATCAAAGAATTGCGAGGAATAATTAACAATCCCGTCATTGCAGCAGATATTACGAAACGATAAACACTTCCAAACTCACGGTGCTTAATTGTGAGAACGTGCACACACAAATAAGCCACTCAACCATTCATCGTAGGAACGATAATCTTCTCATAATGAGCAAATGCAACGGACTTCGTAATTTCGAAAAGAAAATATGTTTATCATGTTGTTTTCCTGACAATTCATAACTTTTCCTCGGTAACCGCAGCCTGATCAAACGGTACCTCCACTGCGAGATCCTCCAGTGTTGACACCGGTCGGTTGACGTGAGTCTCAAATTGGTTTTTTGAGTTATTTTCCATGCGATCAGAGGAAGACTAGTTCGGGGATCCTTATCTGCCCATCAACTTCTGGTGAAACACAAATTCCAAATTCAAAGAACAATGTAGATCTTGTTACACGGGATGTTTCCAATCAACAAGCACATGTTTCACTCCCCATTACAAATCCTCGAAACGCGAATGTGCCCATCGTACCTGACCAGGGTCCTCTGGTAGACCTCGGGAGATATATCGGCAGATCTTCCGGAGGATCATCCGAGTCAGATCCGTCTGAAGAATAATAAGATGGATCATAAAACGGACAAGGAAACGTGATGCTCTGCATGCTGAAACTCAGATTCCAAAGTCAAAAAATGTTTCGCAAAAACTCCTCGTCTCATTTCCTTACACACCCACGAACGTCGAATTTGGCAGACAAATCATCCGCATCTTCACACCAGGGCTGTGCAAAATTTTACGACACTCTCATATCGCTATGCTCTCTTGCCGGTAAGAGAAGACGAAAGAGCACGCGATAATGAGAGAGTCATAAAATTTTTGCTCATTGTCAGCCCTGCTTCACACCGACATCGTACCTACGCCGGAAGTATCTGAATTCTTCTCCTGCTCATTCCACTTGGTCGCTTCCGATCCACCTCAAGAAAACAATTGTTGATTTTATTTGCTCATCAGTCCTTCCAGTTCCCCTCATGGGGAGCAACCTACCCATGAGGGGGAACTGAAAAGGTTGTTCCCCATTAGGGGGGACGGAAGGACTGTGAAACTCTAATCCCCAACTCAACCCGACCTACCTCTGAGTCTCGGCCGCTCGCTGGGTGGTCCCGCGGGCGCCTCGATCACCATGATCTCGTCGTCGTCATCGTCGATAGTCGATCGATTCTCCTTTCCTACCGTACTCCTCGCGCCGCCACCGAACAGGTCCAGCAGTCGGCTGCGGCCCGCACCACCTGAAAGCAATCGATAGCTACCGTACCCCACCGTAATCCTCCTCACCTCCGAGCATCTGTCCTCCTCCTCCCCCTGCCACTCCTCCGACCGCCACTGTCTTCGCTGCATTGCCGTCCGGAGCGCCTGAACGAGAATTCATTGATGGTGAGTCTATGGAAATGACCACCGGAGTTACCAATGAGCGGGACAGCGGGACGCGCCTTCTCTGCTTTCTTCACAGCCCGCGAAATCCCCCGACTCACCCAGCTTCGTCCCTCCTCCTCCGAACACGACATCAATCTTGGGCTGCTTCTTCGAGTCATCCGCCTCCGTCTTGGCTCCGCCCCCTTTCGCCGTTGCTCCGCCCCTTTTCCTCTCCACTCCTTCGGCCTTCTTCTTCTCAGCCTTCTCCCGCTTCTCAGTGTACTCCTTCGGCTCGGAGACTTTCTCGAATTTGCCTGGAAAAGAAATTTTAAAATATCACAAATTAGGCGATTTTTAGTTGTATTGGTCACTCAGAAGAGGGTATTATTTTCGTCACTCAATTAGTGAGGACGAAAAATTACGAACTAATCATTTTCCATTTATATTGTTGGCCAAGCCAACAATTCCGAAAAAACAAACACCGTACCATCGCCCACCACCGTTGCAGGCTACAGTATCCCCCACCGCCCCCTCGTAGCCCATTCCTACCGTACCTCCGCAGCTCCTCTCGTGCTCCGCCCACCACAGGTCGTTCTTCGAGGGCGCCCGATTGGAGGCGCGCTTCACCCAGCCGAAGAAGGGCCGTCGCTCGCGGCATGGACCCGTGCAGCTGGAAATATGGTTGAATTATGAAACGGAAATGTGATGCCCCATACATTACATTTTGGAAGCCCCTAACAAGAAGTGCAGTCGCAG
>LS552703.1:450923-467597 GCA_900490775.1 Pristionchus maxplancki | reverse complement strand
TCTTACGTATAAAATATTACATCCCAAAGTTTCTTCCCCCGTCCCCCATTCCTTCCTCATTCCCTCCCCATAAGATGTCCATTGTCGATGCATGGCATAACTTTCTCCTCTTTGTCCTCTATTCCTTTCTCTGCGCTCTCTCGAATCCCCATACTCTTTCCCCATCTCTGCCCCTTTATCCCCATCCCGCATTGTTCGCGATATTTCTTGGTTTGTCGTCTGGCGTCCGCGCGAGAACTTTTTGCTGCGCGATTGAACGAAAAAGTTTCGTGAAATCGCTTCCTTCCGGGGCGAGCGAAGTAGAGTTCCTACTTCTTCCCCCCCCTGGTCCACTTTCATGCGCGAGTTTGCAATAAAAAGAATCTTATGAGTTTCTCAAGTGAGAGATCCATGCGGTTATGAGCTTTCTGAAGCACACACTTTTTCTTCTCTCAATTTTTCGAGTTTATTTGGCCTAGCTACACGTTTCGAAACAGCGCCACTGAGCAAACTGTGCAGAACAATTCATTTTCCGAGCTATCGGACCTTTTCCTGATGTAATCGCGGCTTTATATCCATGTTTTATGATCATCTAAAGCGCTTTTGCACCATTTCGCATTCGAAAACAAGCTGGTGATGAGCATTTCCTCAAGTCCTTTTTATCCCCGGACCGCTCCACTTTTGTGGTCCCTCAAAAAGCTGGATTTTGAATAACGGACATTCCAAAACACTCTAAGCTCATTAGTTTGCAGGCCAAAAACGTTTGATGACTTCACAGAGATTCTTCAGAAGTCGTTCTTCACGGTATTTCATGCCATTTCTGCGCACTGTTGACTGTTGGAGAGAGATGTTTGCGACGCAAGAGTGCGCATTCACCAGTGATGATGGCCAGTCTCTTAGGCAGAGTAGATAGACACTGCGTGCTCTAGTCATTCACAATTTGTTTCATTGTATTCTTTTTTATTGTATTCAGGTGGAAATCAAAATGCGATTGTTCTACCTTCTTTATTTTCTCGTTGAATGACGCGTGAAACATAACTGATTCCGGATTACAAATCTCTATAAGCATTGTCCATTAACATTCCACTTTCGCTCAGAATCCTCGTCTCCCACCCAGCTGGTCTGTTTTGCTTGTTCATTACCACAGAGATCCTCAACCTTTCTCTCTCCTCAACTTCTTCCCTCCCGATCCCCTTAACTTGATCCCTCCCTCAAACACCTCAGCACAAATACTCTATCAAACGTGCAAGCGCCGCCGCTCCTTCCAGAGAGCGAATTCACCCCTCGCTTTGTTGAGACTATCCTCTTCTTTAGCATTTAAAATACAGTTTCTAGAGGCGAATCATCATCTTTGTTGGGACTATCCCTTCAATTCGAAGCCGTTTCTTAGTTTCGCATGCTTAAAGTTTTTGGTTATTTCTTGCTCGAAAAATACACATTCTTCTTCCATCGCCGCGCTTGTTGAGACTATCCCATCTCGTGAGATTCCATGCGGTATTTCTGGAGCGTTTCGTCACTATAGCTGAGAATATACTTACCAACCATAGCAAGCGCTCCACTCGCATGCAATGTTTATCTTATTCTAGCAGCTTTGTGATCAAAATCATCTGCAAATCTCGCACTTTTATTTGAATAACGCGCGAAACTTACCAGATTCACACCCACCCTTGTTGACCATCTTCCAACTTTCTTGCGATTTCCGCCGTATCCACACTGTATTTCCGGTCAGCCTCCTATTTCGACCAGTGAGAAATTGTGCTGTGGTCATTCACAAATTTGCTCTTCTTTCTGTGTGAAATCAAAGCCGCGCTCCTTCGGCACCCAACGCAATAGCTTGTTGTGAACGCTCATAAATTTCGCTCATTGATTTATTAGCGCGCAACCTTTCAACACAGCACGGACGAAATGCGCCCCAGGGGACCTTTTTGTATTACAAGAGGAACGCAGCGTAACGAACAGTGTGCTAAACTATACTCTCGCGTCCGCATTTAGACTAGAAACACTGCAAACTCGCTTGCGGCGACTAAATTTCGACCTTCTTCCGCGTTTTTCAGCAGCTTTTTCCACATCAAACCAGGGCAGCTTGCAGCGCCACTCGGCCTGGGGCGTCTTATTCTTACCAATCATCCCTAATTCGATTACTTACCCCATTGCAGCTTATCCCTTCTCCCCTTTCTTATCCCCTGTCTGTTCGCCTGCTGATTATCAGCGGGGTGGTTTGGTAGGAGCGCTGAAGCTCTTCGCTGAGTAATTATTCTATTCCTTGCTGCTGTGTACTATGTGTATCTCATGATTTGTAGGATCGGGGTGATGGGACATTTACGAACCCGCGGGTTGGAACTGACGATGGAAGACGTTTAGGAACCCCTCTCTCGCGCCTCTGCTCTCCCTCCTTTGCCTCGGAGAGGGTTCTTAGAAGTAACACATCGCGAATTCCTAAACGCGGGCTCCTAATTATCTCATAACCATGAGCGGGGATCCTTACAATTAGAGCACAAGGATACCCCCACTGCACTCATCTCTGCAATCCACTCCCTCTTATCCATATCCTTCTTAATTATCTCTTCTCTTCTCCGTCACTCATTGACCCATCTCCCGCCCCACATTTCACTCTCATATGCACAGTCATTTTCTCTTTCTTCTCGCCCACCATTTGGTTCCACGGCGGTATTCTAAGTGACACGATATATCTATAATTTTAAATATGTTTCAAGGAAATCATTAACGTAGTACTCTTCTGCGTCTCATTGATAACTTTATCTTTGCTGGGACAGAAAAAAAAGATTTCCAATAAATTCCTTTCTGTTGACACCCCTTTCTCCGTTTCCCATCTTCCCCATTCACATCATCATTGATCTTTATGTGGGAATCACCTCTCTTCGATTGATCTCGGCTTTTTTCTCAATATTCAAGCGCTGTTAGTGATCGCTGAAGCTTTTGAAAAGTGAATTAGAACCGGACCGCCATTTTCTGAGGATTAAACATTACAAAAAAAGAAAGTGGCTGGAGTTTTTTAGGCTAACGAGGCCCCATTGTTCTGAGATTGAGAACCAGACACGAGATCAAGCAAAAAGCAGCACGCGACTCGTTTCTGATTGATCACTTGAGGGCTTTGAACACTGGTTGCTAGACTGATCGGCGCTAGTGTTTTCTACAGGAGTGCCTATCATTTGCTTTCTAATATAACCGCTGGACTAGCAGTGGCATCTCGCAAGTGCCTAGATGGGGCCATCTTCCCTATTTTTCGCTGCTTTATCCAAAAAGGCCGGTGATCTTCGAAAGCAAATACCTATCCGATCCTCGCACATCTGGACCTAGGCCCTACTTTGTTCGTAATAAATCAGCTCCAAGCCTCATTCGCTGCCCTCTTTCTCCACTCATTCCTCTTCTTTCACATCCATATCCTTGAGTTCAGAAAACGATTACGCCCTCCATAACCTTTTCCAAGAACTCAAATTGCGCCGCCCTCAACCTCCACTATTTCTGCTCTTTCCTCATTCCTTCCTGCAGCACGGGTTCCATTATTTCACAGTCCTAATAGTAAGGGATACTCGGTGATTCTCGTCATGTCGGAAGCATTAATGGGGGTGCTTCTTGCAAGTTAGTGTAGCCATAGTGTGGACGAGATGGGAGATCTTTTTTCATCAGTAATAATAAGGAGCTGAGGCTCCCCCAACCATGTGCCTTCCGCCTACCTTTTCCAAGAACTAAACTTTCGCCGCCCTTTTACTTCTGGATTGGAGAATCGTGAACAACTCTCCATAAACCTTCTGGCCACACCCACCCCAATCGCGAGTCAGCTTTCTCCTCTGTTCCCCATCCTCACTTTTACCTCCTGCACGGGTCCAGAGAGTGACCCACATTCTCACTTTCCGCTTCCCTTTCTTTTCTTCGCCCCCGTCTCACTCTCTCTCCCGGATCAGCTCATTTATGGTGGGGGCTCCTGGGTTCTTCGTGTCTTATTGTGGTGTGGCTTTCCGAGCAACACTTCCGTTGCTACTCCTATTGGGAAGTTCCTGAAAAGTATTCGAGAAAGACTGAACAGGTTAATTTTTGATTTTTCTAAATGCATAGACTACACTGTGGGAGAATAACTATCGACCCTGTCCCATCACCCCATGCTACCATGACTCTCTTCCAACCAGTTCCTCTGTAACTTTCCTGAGTTCTCGTTTCACAATTTTATATTTTTTTCAACAACATCGTGAACTTATTCCCGCGTTCTAATGACGCGTTTTTTTACGAAGTTCCTGAAACATACCCGATTGATCTGGAAGGTTTTTCCACAACTATCACTCATGTCCCCTCCCGTGTCTCTTTTGCAAAACTGCGAACGAATTTCGAACTTCCGCTTTTTTATACATCTAATCAAGCTTGACGGCATAGACTGAAGGGCTTTTCCCACAGCTATCAGCCCTGCCCCATGCCACCCATGTCTCTCTCTCTCCCAACCCGTTGCTCTGACAGCTGAATAATTGCCCTTTGTACAGGCAGAGAGCACGGTCACTTTTTGCTGCATTTTCCCCGTTGCTCACCGCTTTCACTCTTCCCTTCTTCCCGTTTCATTCTCCTTTCTTCTTCTACCCCTTTATCCACTCGCGCAATCTGGCTGCAACAAAGGTGTAGTGCGTTTACTCGGATCGTGTTTAACCGTTAGCTAGACGCGCATTTACTGATAATAATTTGCTGAACCTTTTGGTAGCTTTTCCGCTATGATTGATTATTATTCTCACGCGGCTGCGAGCAACAAAGGTAGCAGCTTTGCACAACACGGAAAAGCAAGCGGCTGCAACACGACTATGTATAGTCGTCTTTTGAGCAGCGGGCTTACAGCTGCTGCATTGGTTGTTTGCAGCATTAGTGCTCGAGAAGATATCAAGGTGACATTCCCTCCATTCGTAATCCACCCTCGCAATCTCCCTGCAAGCGTGCAAGGAAGATTGCCACTGTAATACGCGCGCGCATTCTTGGAACTGGCTACACTGGCGCGAATAGAGCCTTTTCTCCATCTTTTCGTAGTTACAGCCCCCCCCCTATTTGCAGTTGATGCAGATCAGTTAACGGTCACACCTCCCGGGCCTCTGACGCTCAGAATCTCCCATGTCTATATTTCACAGCTGTTACTGTCTGCTTGCTTTCGCGCTATTTTCGCCGCGCCGCCGGAACCATATTTCTAATTGGAAGCCCTACCATCCCCTCTCTCTCATTCCTCTATTATCCCCCTCGCACCCATTGTTTTGTGCATACAACAGAGAGGTATTGTCTCCATCCACAATCTCTTCATCCCTGGTTGCAATATTTTCGAAAATAGGGGGATGAATATTTTCTAGTGACCGCCTAACGAATATATTCGATATTGGAATAACGAAGAATGACGCGTCATTCGATTGATTTCCCTATTCGAATGGCCGGCAATTCGAATAAAATTACATTCGAATAGCGAGAATATTCGAATATTATTCGAATAATTATTCGTTTGGCCAAACGAATAATTCATTCTTCCCTCTCACTCCTCTCCACCGAGCGCAACAACCGACACCTTGGGCATTCGAATGTCTGAATGAGAGGGAGAGAGACTATTCGAATAACAAAGGATATTCGATTGGGCCATTCGAATACTATCGATTTGATCAATTTTATTGCGGTCTCTAATATTTTCGAAAATCGATTTGCAGTCCTTGCAACGTTGTCGTTACGCACAGCGGGATGCCACGGCAATTCTACTTTCCGCCTATTCATTCTACCTCTTCCCCCTTGCAACCACCCCCTCATTCCAAGTGCTCCCGCTGTTTCAAATGCATTTCTCGTAGGTTATTATCGTCCCGGATCTGACGGAAGCAATATTTTATGTTTCATTCCTGTCATTTTTTCGATACCGGTTTCTCTTTCATAGCTGCGGATGGTATTAGAAGGTCCTAAGTCATCACTTCCCCTCTCCTCTCTCCCATTTCTTGCACTGTCCCACGCCGAAACACTCGCCTCCTCCCCGGAAGAAAATCACCATGAAATCAGCATAATTTCGCGCTGATGGAAGCCACTTTGGGCTCTTCCCTCCTTCCTCCTCCACTCTGAGGGGTCCAGAACAAGCTCCAATCACAGCATCATTTCTCTGCCCACCTTTCTTTCTCTGCCTCTCTCTATTTTGTTTGATCTCTCAGCATCGCTGGCCTTCTAGAGATCATGCTAAACGAAGAGAGCGTTTCTCAGCTCGCATTTCACTTGGGACGAATTAGCTCCTTTCTCACCTTGTTGACCTATTGCGAGAGCTCCTTCCCCCATTCATCTATAGCCAAATTCCCCTGTGCAGAATTGGGACGGTTGATCTCTCGAACGCGTGACAATTTTGAAGTAGAACTTCCTGGGTTCGACTCTTGATATGTGCACTACTGTTGCAATCTTTATTGTAACCTGTACAACTTTCTGCATTTCACAATGCGTTCTCCTCCAAAAATGGACAAAAATTGCCGTCACATCATGAATGATTCAGAATCGGAGAAGAAACTGTTTAGGAAAAGTATTTTGACGATGAGTAAGACGAATCAGAATTCCATCCACCCATTCATTTTTTTTCTTCAGTAGTGGTTTCCCTGACACCCCAAATACCTTTTCCCTCAACCCCTCCCTTCTTTTCAACCCCTCGCCCAAAGTGGTGGGCCATAGTAACCTGGGGAGTCATTCACTCACAATGACTCTAAGCCTTCTCAGCTCCCTAAATACGGGAAGTCGATATGGGGTAGTAATGGTCAGCCTTGGCTACTAGTGCTCCCTGGACAGTTAGGGAAAGCGAGAGAGCGTGCGGAATGGGGAGAGTGGATGCATTATTCGCCATTTCTAGTAAGGAGCCAGTCCGGAAGCTGTGACGGCAAGGCTGAGGGTGTGGCGAGACTCTTGTTCACACGTCAGCGACCTTGGTTGGCATAGGCTGAGCTCCTGGATTTCGGTTCTCCGACGTTGGAACATCTGAATTACATCTCACAAGCTCCGAAAATCTTGATTCTCTCACCGAACGTTGGAATGCTCATTTTTCACTTGTCTTACCTAGTCATCACGCTATTTAAATTTTTCTAAAGGTATTCCATTCTTCAAGGATCTCCCGCTATTTATGCCCAGTGCACGCGTTCGCAATCCATTTTCTAATCATGGGAACTTTCCCGCGAAAACTGTTTTGATTTCTAGATTCCAGTTCTTTCTATGAATGATGCGAAAATATCGCGCACTCTCATAAAATATTCCGCTCCTTCTTTATTTCCTCGTGAGAGCATAATGAATGCGCGCATTATTCCGAGGCTATCGGACTTCTTCTTCTGACTTGGAATCTTCTACGGACCAATCAATTTTCTTCACTTCTTTCACCTGATTTCGAGCTTAAAAGCTCCAACTGTTCGATTGGACAACAAATTGACCTTCTCCTCCGCCCAAAACAATCCCACGTTGCTCGCTACCCTTTTCGATTTTCCCCCCATCCCGTCCTCCCCTATCTGCCATCCCTTCTCAATCGCTTCATTCTTACGCCCATGACCCTTGCCCACCCCCTCTCGCCTATCTTCGAAAGTCATTACAAAGTTTCTTGTTGTAAAATCGCCACCACGCCTATTTGCTGTACAAAATCGTCTCGTTTTACGTGATTTTCGAATTTCGAAAAATCGATATCAGGGATGCGGCTACCGTACCTCCTCGTGTTCGCGGTGGGAGTCGCCTTCGGCTCGCGCATGCCCCATCCACCCATCTTTACCGCGGTCGAAAGCTACCCTAGCATCTGTTATCTGCCCCCAGGTGAGTTTAGCAGCTTCTGATCGGCATAGCCTAGGGGTATCATCACCGCCTTGGAAATAAGGGCTGCTGGTTCGAGTCTTATTCCCTGCGATGATTTTTGCCGCTTTGGCTTACTGTAGGAACCAAAGCAAGACCAGATGATGCTGAAAGATAAGATAGTTCTTGCGCTTGACCTTGCGTTTCCTTCCTTTCCTTCTTCGGTGGAACGTCGAACGAGTAACCTTATCGGGTAAACAGTAAGAGATTGAAGGAAGTAAGGGTGACTGTCTCTGAATTTCTTACAATCTCTCAACTGATTGAGCTATGAGAGTTGCTGCAACATGAGGGCTGTTTAGTTGATCGTCGTCTCTTCATTCTTAACGCTTACTCAACCGTAAGAGCAATTATAGTGAATGCTGCATCCGTCTCTCCATTTCATGCACTCTGTCACCAGTTAGAGCTATTAGAATGTACGATAAATGAAAAGACAGCTCACTGATATGCAGTCGAGAACGATCACCAGTCGACCTTTTGTTCCACTTTGCGATCAGTAATGGAGCCCAGAACCAAAGAGCGAACGGGTGATGGCTAGGGACACATGAACATGAGAGTACCCAGACAGTCCGAACAATCGAGAGAGTGCAGCACTTTGAGAGAGCACGGCGATCTCGAAACAGCAAGCAGTATAATTTCGCCATGTGACGGACTTTTTCGAGATTGACACCGAACTGGTTTGGACCTGGTCCCATGTGGACGTGATGGGGAGTACTGCAGCTCTTTTTGAAATTCCCGCCTTTGTGATTACGGTTTTTATCGGTCGCTTTGCAGACTCAGCTCTCTGTCCGACAACCAATCGGGATGATTCAGAGGAGACGCAAGACCTGCTCACAAGATACTACTTCGATATCGTGAGTCTTACCCAGCGAGCAAAAATTTGACCAACCGAACATACCGTAACCCCTCTTCAGGCCACCGAGCAGTGCTATCCGTTCGGCGTGCAGTCGTGCGGCGGCAACGAGAACCGTTTTCCGTCCAAGACCGCCTGCCTGGCGTACTGTAGGATCGAGAAGCCCGGCAGCAAGTAGCTGACCCACCGAACTACCGTATTCCCGAAATAGCTACTCCTAGCCCATAGTCACCAGTATCCCTACCGTATTCCGCACACACTATCGTACATTGCCACCGTAATCTCCGTATACCTCACAGCGTACTGTAGAGGTCTTATCAGCTCTCAATTATCGATTTTTCTCTCTTATTCGGCTATCGACTAGTACTCACGGGTTGTTTACTTTTAGAGAAAGTGTGTAAATTATAATAATATCCCTCATTCCCGAGCTTGACTGCGACGCTTTTCGAATTCCGCCCCCTGTGTGTATTTACCCAATTGCCTGCCGTTCATCTCTCCTTCCCGTGTGCTTCAATGTGGAATGTCCACACATCACCACCAATGGGTCTCCGATCGGTTTTACACAACGAATCTTTTTGTGATCTACGCTGTCTCTAGCTTTTGCATAATTTCCGTTGATAAATCGTGTACATACCGTAACCTGCTGTTCGCAAGATCAATTTCTCCAGCATGCCAAACTGTTTCCGTCACACTACCCCGACCTTGATACTAGACGTCCGTTCCTGTTCCACTCTCGATTCGAAAACATCGTTAAAATGTCCCTTTCACTCCCATCACTTTCTCCAATAAAATCCTTTATTCACTTACATTTCATACGAAATACTCCCAATTGCAACAATACTACGTCTATGGTATCAATCAACAATAAATTATTAGCATATATTATTATAATAAGGCATCACAGTAACATCCCAGGCAATGATACAGTTGTACGAAAAATCGATAAGGTGGGCGGAGCAATTAAAGGGGCGGAGCCAGGAAGGGGCGTGGCCTCTAGACGTAGATGCCCACCCAGAGGAGGAGGAAGACGGATCCGAGACCGAGGAAGGCGGCGGCCAGCGTGGCCACGACGGCCTCCTTCGCCAGCGAGCGAGTGTACTTGTTGGAGGTCACCTGGGAAGAGAATCCTTCTTTTTTTTAAATTGCTGGTTCAAAATAGCGGAGAGACGAGTAGGGAATATTCTGTTCGCTGATACTCCATCAGCTACTCATTCCGGATAAATTAGTTTTGCAGCGAGTTGTGAGAGAATAATCAATCAATTTACTTCGCCCAATACTATGTAATCGTTCATACTATTTAGAGTGTCCCACAAACCAACTAACAACAACTCGGATAAGTAAAGACTGGGCTATAAACAAATCCGAATAAGGAGCTTTCGGGTTTCTGCTTGAACCTATCATAGGAATGTTATTTATACAACACTGCGATCCTCAGCCGGCTCCTAGAAATCAAACCCCCGGAAAAAAAGCCGAGCCACTCTGCTGTTTCATCCACACTCTATTCGCTGATCAATCAGCAAAATTTCAATGGAAAGAAGTGACGACAAAAAACATTCCCACTATTTATTTAAATAATCAAAATACAAACCTCGTAGACGAAGAACCAGGCCATGAAGAGCGCGCCCAGCCCGCAAAGGCCGATCGTCAGCGAGGGATACATCGACGGATTGACCTGCAATTAACGTTTAGTAGACAATATTCTAATCGAAAAAAAGAATCTGAAATCGCTACACTATGGTTTCGCCTAGATTAGACACGGCGATGAAACAGGCAATTCGTGGAAACAAGATGCAGCTGAAAATTAGCGAGGCATTTATCGAGGGATTGACCTATAGGAGGGATGACGAGTATTGAGTGCATAGCATTTTTTATAAAAGAAGTGTACAAAATCGTTGCTCTACGTTTTCACAGAGACCTAACATCACGGAGAAACAGGGAACTAATGGGGAAGAAAGCGCAAACGACAATAACTTTTTTTATTACAGATGCACCGTATGCATTGCAGCCTTTCGCATTCCCTGTCATAAATATCACTACGAAACTGACTTCATGCGTCCGTTTCAAATAAGTGGAACGAATGTTGTCATCTTATATTCTAGTTATAAATCTAACTATCTAACCTTCACTCTTACCATAATTCGATCCTAACTACGGGTAAGAACTAGCACTGAAACATCACCTTGACGGTATCTCTAACACTACAAATTAGTTTTTTAAACGTACGGGTCCGACGTAGCGAGTCATCTTGGAAACGTCCATGGCTGATTCGGGTGGAGGGAGGTTCTGCGAAGATTATCGATTAGATCTGTCTACTCAGGCCAGAACAGATATGGGGATACCGTCGTCAACGGTTCATCCAGACACCCTACATTCAACTAACAAAGCTTCTTTATCGATCGGGAAAACGCGGGAAATATTCTGTACAACTTGGTTACAGCTTCTTCGAAATATTTACGAGTGTATTTACAGCGAGAGAGAACGGATGAATCAGTAGGAAGACAAGTGTATGAGAGTTACTGTATTATATGAATGGATTTGGGATAGTGCCAGTATGGGAAGTAGGACCAAGTGTTGATTCATTTTCAATGTGCGATAAGTCTCTATTTGGATGCAACAGTGGGTGTCGAGAATCGGAATGGGGGTATAGATCTCCTTGTAATATCTACAAAAAACTTGACCAGAGGAATCTGTCGGTTGGGAGGCAATCAGTCAATATTCACAGGTAAGGTACAGTAATCGCTCGATTGGGGGCTACCATACTCCTCATCTTCCGCTCAGAACTCGCGATCAGGGAAGAGGGCGGGCGCGACGAGCGTCCATCCGTAGAGGCCGACGCACAGCCAGGAGGAGATGATCTTCACCCAGACGGACGCCATGTTGGCGTTGAGGTGGGAGAGGTCCGAATCGGGTCTGCAGAGTATTGGAATACATTGTTATTCATTTTATAAAAAAACACCGATCCACCATTAGTTTCAGAGAATACAACCATGTTTCATGGTTGTAGTGTAACCAGAAATTCCCGGGAAGCAATTCAGCATGTTTTTCTATTTCGGAGTTTCGAACGATGAGAATAGTACACGTTCGATTCTAGCCTGCAAACAGTGGAATACTATTTACTTGAGATTCAATCAACATTAGCTTCCGGAAACTCTATGCTGATTTTGCAACCTGACATTCACGTGACACAATTCGGACAAGTTCACTATCGTGAGAATATAATCAGTTCCGGTAGTGCCGAATTCGATTCCGGTCGTTTGAAAACGAAAGTGGGAGGAGTCAGCACTCGCGTTGCTTTTCTGGCTCCGCCCACTTTCGTTTTGCTGAGTCTTTGGCTTGTTTTTTGCATTTATTTTTGCCTAACAACATAAAAACAAAGCCGTAATCGCGGAGGCAGTCGATAAAAGAAGTCGCGAAAACGTGTGACCGAAACAGCGATTAAAGCGTTCCGGGGCGCCCAGATAGGAAGGTGGGCGGAGTCTGCTGCTAAACACAGAACTTTTGCTAAACACCGTAGTGACTTTGCTGAGCATTCGAAACGCACGATAATCTATTCATGTTCGAGACGGTAGGGATTGGTGTGACATGGGACGGTCGAATCAAGAACGCTGACCCAGGCTGAACATCTATGCTACTGCGAAAACGCAAGACTCACTGGCAAATGTTTGCAATTTTTTTAAAGCACCAACGTTCAATCTATCAAAAATTCACTCCGAGTGACATTTTGTGACATCTCCAAAACACCGAACTCACTAGCTATTACACCACTCATCAATTTGCTAGAACCGCTGTGCAATCTACCGTAACCTACCGTAATCAATATTCGACAGTACACCCTACCGTAATCAATCAATAATCAACCACTCACTTGTACCAGCTCGTCAGCGTCATCATGACGTAGAGCGAGGCGAGCATGAAGATGAAGTGGAAGAAGGAGTACGAGTACGCGACGGCCTCCTCCTCGTTGTCGTGCACGCGGCCGCGCTCGGCGTCGTCTGAATGAGGGGTACGGTAGGCACACAGCCATTGTCAATCGACAATTGATAATAAATACAATCATCCGAGATTACGGTAAAAAACACAGAAATTGCTGATCGACAACTGACTACAATTGCCACGTCGCCTGAGATCACAGTAATTACCGATCGACAACTGATTTTAAATTAGCTCCAAACAGACGTTTTGGTAATGCTTTGATGGCACCCGGATCGACGCGATGATTAGTTTTGGCGCTGCACATTAGTCTAGGGGGACGGAGATAAGAGAAAAATGAGCCTGCGAGAGCTGATTTCAAGCACCGGAGAGGGGTTAGAACGGGAGTGAGATAGGAAAGGAAACGGACCAGAAGCGAGTGCGAGAGAAAGGAGCTGTCGCATGCACTAGGAATGCGAAGAAATTTATGCTCTAACTGATAGTTGTTAATCTTTTGAATGTGACCGACGAAAAATCACCAATCAGCGGTGCTCATGCATTTGAGAATTCCTCGAAACCAAAAATTGAAGGTTACAAAATAGTGCGGGTTAGTTGTTGCCACATTCAGCGTTTCAGTTACTATGCAAACAGAAGTTATTTGCGGAAAGAGAGCGGTGCCACATTTCCAAACATCACGATAAACCACAAGTTGAGTAGCGGTTTCACGAATAGTTCACAACGGTGAAGTCTCGTCGGTGCCGATTTGAAGGTGATTAGATATGAAGCAAAAGAAATTCAATATAAACCAAAGCTACCATTCCACAGCACGTGCTCCGTTCCTGTTTGTTTTCTTCCAACCCTCGAAAAATACCGCAACCCAAGAACGAAGCAAGCCCTTGCTTCACACCATACATTTTCATTGCCAACCGGGGTAAATATTTATATAGTGGTCTGAAACTGAGAATATATTGTGGTCTGAAACTGCTCATGGTCAAATTGCTCAAAAGATAGCTATTTTCCCATTTTTCTTCTCAATGCATTTCTTAGTGTTTGCCCTGTTAGAAAATTGTGGAATAAGTAGTCTACCGACCGTGGTAGACTACTTATTCCACAATTTTTATGAATATGAGCCAGATATGAATAATTTTGTACATAGTGTGGTCTGAAAATCAGAAAATATATAGTGGTCTGAAACCGGCCCGGTTAGCACTAAAATGTATGCTTCACACCACCCCATCCCTTGGGCCAGGAACCACCACCACAGATTAGTACACACACACAGACACAACACACTCACTCCCTGGTATCAGTCTCGCAGTCTCACCCTCTCCTCCTCCTCCGAATAGTCTCCTTCCACTCGCATTCTCACTCAGGTCAATCTCCTCGGGGCCGGTCTGGCTGCTGTCCGTCCTCGCCAGTCTGTCGAAGGACGACTGGTTGGACGAGCGGATCGACGCGTACAGCAGGCAGAGGAACCAGAGGACGAGCGAGACGATCGACTGCATCGGCAGCGGCGTGCCGAACTGCAATTGTTGTTGTTGTTGATGTTGTTATTATAGATTCGAAACAGATAATCTACGATTGAGATCGTCTTTTACATCGTAGAACTGTAGCATTCCAATGGCTAGAAAACTGCGTGAAACCCGAGACCATCTATAGTGTTTTGACTAGGCACGTGTAGTGCCGAACTGGAAAGAATAGGTGAAATGAGAAGCCCAGGAGAAGCAGGACCAGAACATCCCGAAATCCTGTGATATGAGCCAGAGGCGAAACCAGAGATTACCTATACTTTTTGAAAAGAAAAGGCTCCGTGAATCGAAAAGATCGACGATTTCGACAACCTTGATATACCAATGAAACTCGAGCTTTACAAGTCAATTTTCGCACAGAAAATCTATAATCAATAAGACCATGTTACCGCACGGACTATACAATGAGAGTTTAGACCGATTCGACGAGTATAAACTCAATCCTCGATCTCACAGACAGTGTACCGCTCCCCTCCTCGCCCTACCATACCTTCTCTCCCATGTATCCATGACTATAAACCCAGTCCTCGATTCCTCTTAGATACTGTACCCCTACCGTACCTCCTCTCCCTTGTGGCCGGGCGTGGTCGTGTTCGTGAAGAGCGTGATCATCGACGGGTTGCACGCCTTGTCTGGAAAATAGTATATATATTTTTTTTAACCAAAAAAATTTACAACCAGGCAAGCTGGCGGTGAGGACAGCAAACTTCGCATCCAGAAACCGCCTGCTTGCCATGCGACTCATTTTTCTACTGAACCCTCACTGACCGTGACTAAATTAATCACTTTCCCCTCAATTGGCACCCGCTCGTTTCAGGAATCACCTATTTCTCAAAGATCTGCTTCATAATGGAGAAGTAATGTACTGAACGCTCCAGATTCCTACAATCTCCTGTAAA
Source organism: Pristionchus maxplancki (assembly GCA_900490775.1). Classification (NCBI taxonomy): domain Eukaryota; kingdom Metazoa; phylum Nematoda; class Chromadorea; order Rhabditida; family Neodiplogasteridae; genus Pristionchus; species Pristionchus maxplancki. Next base: position 452,622 of record LS552703.1, on the reverse strand, counting down.
ATTCACATCACTTTGCATGCAGTTTAACCCTTCTCTACCCAGAGCTCAAAGACTAAAGATCAAAGATTAGACTCACCGGGATTGTTGATGAGGGCGGCCCAGGTGAGGTACATCACGTACATCGTGATGAGCGACGACTGCAGCAGACCCGAGCGAGGCATCCGCTCTTGCACCTGACAGTTATTAATTAGCATACTTAATTAACTAATTAATTGAGCGAAATTATGCTTCATAATCCTGGCAAGTTCAAGTTCCAACACTTCTGCAGTCAGAGGTCGAATACCCAAGCCATCAAAGCATTGAAAAGTGGTCTGCTTTTCAAATTTGTAAGTCATCACACTCTAAAAGTGGTGTGCTTTTCGAAAAAATCCTGTTCTCTCCCTTCAAAATGGTCTCCTTTTTTTTACAATTTTCATTTATCATCCTGCAAAAAGTGGTATGCTTGTGTCATTTTTGACGTATCATTTTTTTTTTGACGAACCCTGTCTGCAGTACTCGCTAGACTTTACCGTCCCAATGCGGGGAACTTTTGATCGCTTCTTCCTTCTATTCCTCAAAAATCAAATTTCCCGCACCTCGCCCTTTCCCGCTACATCCATTCTCCAAATAGCTATCCCGGGCAAACCCCACCGATCTGCTCCGCGCTTGATGGTCAAAAACCTATTATAATTCACCGAAAGCTATTATTATTACATTTCTGGTCAGAAAGAGCGAGATGTCACGTAGACTACAGAGAATCCCGTTCGCCAGATAGACAATTCCAGGGGTCAAATACTTATGTTGGGAAAATGTCAAAACGTGGGTAGCCTTCGGCAGAAAAACATGTGCCCCTGCGGGTTCCTTTTCCATTTTTTTGCCGAAATGTAAGCTGCTTATGCCATTTTTGATGGGTCAGTTGGCCCCCTTGTCAGTTGTCGATCGACAACAGTTGTGCGCCTACCGTAATCTCACTCACCGCGGGCAGGATGGATATGATGGAGACGCCGATGCAGAGGATGATGTTGAAGGAGATGAAGAAGGTGGGAAGGGCGCACGTGTCGCCCTGAAGAGAGTACGGTTATCGATTGATTCTACTCTACCGTACACCGATCTTAATCCAAAAAAGGTAGTTCCCGATAACTGTTCGTTCTGCCCCTACCGTAATCCGATGAAAAATCAGTTCCCAATGCCCCCGCTACCGTACCGTGGTGTAGAAGATGTACATGAGGACGATGGACGTGATCGCCAAGGCGTAAGTGCCGAAGGTGACGGACAGCAGGCCGGCGTAGCACCACCGACTCTCGTCCTCTTCGTATCTGCAAGGAGAGGAAAGGTTAGGACGACCATCGATCACGATTTGTCTTTTGAAAGATTCGTAGATTGAACAGTGATTGCAGGGTTTCATGCACACTATCAAGTTTCGAATGCCCGAGAAATATAGTAAAGCAGGACGGTTGAATACAGCAAATAGCAAGGAAAAAGTTCCCAGTGATAGCTATGTTTCAGCGGCACTTCTTAGTTAGTTGCACTCGTATGAAGGCGATAAGTGCTCAACATTTTTGATTCCCTACCGATAACTTCCACGCTTCACTCTAATTATCTACTCTTTATAGCTCGCACAATGCAATATCACCATGCTTGATGTGTCAAAACCACCTACTCTAATCTACCCCTACCCCCCCCCCCCCTTCTCTCCTTCCACTCACTTCTCAATCCATCC
>LS552703.1:390407-400847 GCA_900490775.1 Pristionchus maxplancki | reverse complement strand
AGATGTACAGCAATGAGATGTACAGCAATGAGATGTACAGCAATGAGATGTACAGCAATGAGATGTACAGCAATGAGATGTACAGCAATGAGATGTACAGCAATGAGATGTACAGCAATGAGATGTACAGCAATGAGATGTACAGCAATGAGATGTACAGCAATGAGATGTACAGCAATGAGATGTACAGCAATGAGTTCAGAGCGTTTACTTTGTCATAATATGCGTTATTTCATGCCAATTGAAGGCTTTATAGTTATTAGTGCGCAGATGAAATTACTTTTCAAAACTCCCCCCCCCCCTCCCCGGAGTTTCTATGTCGCGTTGTTTGATGGAGATAAAAGTGCGGAGTAGAGCGTCAATGAGATCAGCGCTGACCGTAACCTTTTCCAATTATCGAGGCGTCATTGAACTCGAGTTCAATGATTTCTCTGGCTATTCGTACCCGTATGTTTGGTGCCGCGCCGTTTAATGAGAACAGATGCGATTCCTATCTACTCAATCGAAACCAGGCAACGTGTTAATAAAATTATTAAAATATTTATTCTCAAATATCGTAGCTTCAATTGCACGTAATAGCTCCCCCTTCTTCAGATCCACTCGTCAGTCGGCGTCGATCGGTCTGGAGGACGAGTTCCCGTATGACGATGGGGTGGAGGGCGACATGGACGAGGAAGAGGAGGAGGAGGAGAGGGAGGTGTACGATGAGAATGAGAAGAAGAAGGGCAAGGACCAGGATCATCCTAGTCAGTTGCATGATGATTGACAGATTTGACATAGAACTGATAAAGTTTCGTTTGAGTGGGCGAGCACGTAGGTGAAATAGGGCAGCATGAGCAGGCCTAGAAAATGCCGGATTGTGTGGATCCATGGACTGCCCTTGGACGAAGCTCATTCATTCGTTAGTACAAGGATTGTTGATGCTGCAAGTATAGGCCTAGTAGAGACAGGATGGTGATGTGATGATCAGTATACGATGTGCGTCTCAGCGAAATAGTACAATCTTTAGTACATTGAATATCCGTGCTGCATTGATCGGATTAGTTTACCAAGATCGTGTGTGGAATGCTTATCTGATGGAATGAGGTTTTGAAATAAACACTATTAAATACAGGGGTAACACATCCGCCAGGTGTATGCGTGTTGCTTAGGTAGTACAACGTTGTAGACCATTTATGGTTTTTTTGCTAATTCTGAACTGTGTTATCGAAGCAAATTTTCTAATGGATAATTAATTAGTAATTTAATTACCCCTCCCCTTGCAGCTCTCCTCGCTCCCTCGGGAGAGGGCATCATCCACGTCGGGTCGGAGTACCAGGCGACGATCCAGGAGGGACGGGAGGAGAAGAAGAGTGCGAGAGAGGATGAGGATAGGGATGTGGTGAGTTAGAACACAATATTCTCCTCGTGACGCGCATAACTGCGCACGCTATCATTGAAGAAGGCAGGTTCACGGTGAGAGAACGTTGTAGATGTGTTGAAAGGGGGCGAGGGAGGACGAGGATAGGGATGTGGTGAGTTAGAGTTACTCTTGGGGCGATTGAGAGCGAGAACCGGTGCGTTGAGAGTTAGACAGACCATGCAAGATGGTCCCTTCACAGTAAGAGAGCAGCTTTGTAGAGTGTGGGGAATATTGTTGTTAGAGTTGGTGGCATATGGAATTGAATGCATTACTCGCTTATCAAGATTCGAGAATATGTGAAATGACCGAAACCAGAATCGAGCAACAACAATTCATTTGATTTTGTTTCGCATTGTCTGTAATGATTGTTATTTGGCTTTGGCACTTGTTCATCCTCATGATTTCCTGATTCAGGCCCTCTGGCTGCCCCCTCCCGGCGGTCTCAACGAGGACGAGCTGGTCGAGTTCTGCGAGGAAGCCATGGGCATCTACATGCTCTCCTTTGATAGGTTAGTTAATTAATTAGTCTAATTGATGCTAATTGGTAACTGATTGCAGGGCGCTCTACATCCTGCAGAGCTGCGACTACGACTACAAGAAGGTGCGTGTGGGTTACGAGAGAAGGGTGTAAGGGGGAGTTTGGTTGTGGGGTTTGATGACATTGATTTACTCAGTTCTAACAGATAAAATGACATGCCTACTATTCTGCTGGTGCGTGCGGGTTACATGGGTTGGGTGTAAGGAGCAGTTGGGTCGTGTGGTTTGATAACCGGGTTGTTCTGCGTGCTAACCACAGTAGAAATAGTACCGTAAAACCAACGGTACAATAACTCCCACCATGTGTTTTTAGTCGTCAAAAACTGTCTACCATGTGGTTTTTGGGTCGAATTTTCAACAAACCATGTGTTTTTAGAACGTCCCTATATTTGGTATTTCAACTCTGGTGCTAACATGTAAAATAATATTTTTGGCTATTTTGTTGGTGGATGCGGGTTGCGGAGATTCGGTGTAACGGGGGATTGGTCATGTGGTTTGATTATGGCCTTGTTCTCATTCTAACGCAATAAATATTTTTAGAAGGTGCACTGTGATTTTGAGGAAGGATTGATAGATATGAGAAAGTTTAGTTGTGATTTGCATTTTGCAGTCCGCTGCAAAAAAATTCTAGGCAGATTAGATAATTGAAGTTTCACACTATGAGTAAGAGGTAGAGGAGGGAGCTTGCATTTGATAGTCTGCGGAGTTCGTGCTCAATTAAACTTAATTAATTGGACTAATCGCAGGCGCTGGAGATCGTCTCCCTCCGCAAGAGTGTGCGCGAGGAGTGGAGCGAGGACGACAATGTGCTCTTCAGACAGGCGTACGCCCTGTACGGCAAGAACTTCGCCAGGATCAGACAGACGGTGGGAATGAGTGAATAGGGATAATGACTGCTTTCATTGTCAGAGTAGGCTAGAATAGTATTCATGAGGACTGGGTGAAACGGGGAAGTGATGGGCGATTGGAATATATAAATGTATGGGATGTATTTTGCGAGGATCAGAAAAGGGTGTGGCCTACTGATTGATAATTTGAACTCATAATCGCGAATGAATTGTTTTCTGCGTGGAGAATGGAGTATAAGGATTAGGTGAAACGGGATGGTATTCGAAAGCACTTTGCCGGGATCAGACAGACAGTATGAAAATGTTCTTGATTGTAGTGATTTTCCGACAAAAAGTTACGCATTCACTAGAGTCAGAGTGCTTTCTTTTCTTTTCATGACGGCAATCTCGTGTGCGCCATAGAATCTCTTCTCCTACCGTATGTTACCGTAACACTCATTATCCCTCTCAGATGCCGCACCGCTCGATGTCCTCCATCATCCACCACTACTACAGCACGAAGAAGCAGCAGGACTACAAGAGTCTCGTCGACTCGAAGATCGATCGCACCGGGTACGGTAGTATTGATTTATTGCCGTGTGGCTCTTTATTAGGACTGCAACAAATGCGTTTTAATGATTGATTGTTAAAAATTAAACTGGCTTTCGCCTAATGGGAACATCGAATGTAGTAGAAACATCAAAATATCATAAAGATGCAGTTAATTACATTTTAAAATTACTAATCTAAATCCACTTCAGCTACCACATCGAGGACGACTATTTCTCGCGCGACCTCGAGGGAGGCAAGTGCGAGAACTGCGAAGAGAGGGTACGGTAGGGAAGGACAGGGGTACGGTGGAGTATCGATTGGTGTACGGTATCAGCTGAGTATCGATTAGTGGACTACGGTAGCTTAATCGCGTATCGATTGCAGGTCGATCGGCTTTTTCTGATCGAGACGAGCAAGCAGTGCAACACGTGCCTGCTCTACTTCAAGTGAGTGCCGGGTCACGGTAGAAATATCGATTGATGGATACAGTAACCTAATCCGATCGATTGCAGACTGATGCTGAAGCCGCGCCCGGTGCCCAAGGAGGAGCTGCCTGAGGGCAGAAGCCGGAGGAGAGGACTCACCGTCGATAAGGGTACGGTAGTTGTGTTGTACAATAGAGATACGGTGGTTATCGATTGGCAGATTACGGTAGATCCTTTGCAGACTACATGGACATAGTGGACGACTTCGTCGCACTCGCCGAGCACATGCCCGAGCCTGACAAGTACGGTACTTTAAGGTAGAAGGGGAGGATAAGAACGGTAGATTAGGGTGGTTAGGTGTTATTGATTATTGTTGACTGTGTGAATTCGCCCCACAAGATTCCTGTATTAGCGGGAGATCGTGCATTCTACCAATAGTAGGGGCTTGTCGATGGTGTAGAAAATATTTTATTGGAGACCGAGAAAAGTGATGATTTGTTTTCGAGCGACCCAGCTTAGATCTAGAAGTGGTGCAACACCAACATTATAGGTCTCGATACAACAACAAGAACTCAATCAGGGTTTTATCAATTAATTAATTATCTAATTAACTAACCAATTCCCCTCCTGCAGCGAACCTCTCTCGAAGCGGTCGCGGCTGGACAACATCCACATGGCCGTGTGCGTTTTCCAGAGCAAGAAGACGAAGGTGCACGAGAAGATGCGGTGAGTGGGATGGTAGGGGTACGGTAGGTGGAAGAGGGTACGGTAGGAGAGAACTACTGTGGGAGGCGAGTACGGTACTTGGAGGGGAAGGAGTACGGTAGGAGAGGAGTTTACAGTGTGAGGATGGCAACGACACGCAAATTGTCAACATCCAGAGTCTTGCATTTTTAAGAAGATGGTGAGGCACAAATCGAATGGGTTAACGAATTAGAAATCGGTTCATCAAGCAGGTGAAATTGAGTTTAGCCCAAGTGATTTTATGTGAATATTTAAATTCCGAATCAATTATTTAATTGCAGTGAGCTGGAGCACGAGATGCTGCGTTGCCGCACGCGCACCGTCCGCCTCGAGCAGGCCATCAAGCAGCAGCGCGCCGAGTTGGCCGATCGGGTGAGCGAGGGGTACGGAAGTAGGTTGGGGTACGCTTGTGATTCATTAAAAAGTGGGATGAATTGGGATCAACAGGAACACCAGGCGTATGTTGGCGATACGAGGGCGATTGGTTTCAGCTAGGGTGGCGAAAACGACTCACGAATGAGTCGAGTTTACGACCCCCTCTTTCGAGTACTCGAAACACGCGCGCGCGCGCTCTCTCTCTCTCTCTCTCGCCGAGTGAGTCGTTTTAGGCTCCGCCCACTTCGAATGAGTCGTTTTATTTCGAGTCAAAAACGAGTCGGAGGTTTTCTCAGCTCTCCGTGAGCCAAATTACATAAATAAAACACCGTTGTAATCAGCTCGTCGAGCACTATCAAAATCATATAAATTTTAAGAGAAATCTGGCTTTGAAATTTTCGATTTTAGTCGCTCATGGGTGGGAAACTGTTTGAAAAATAATATTTTTGCCATTATTAACGGTGGAAATGCATTGCTCTTACCACTAAAAGTACTATTAGGCATAAAAACACTTCAGAAACGCATCTTTCACTCCAAAAAATACACCCGAAAAATCGAAAAATAAATATTTCTGTTGAAATGAAACATCATTTGATAGAGCTCAACGAGCTGATTACAACGGTGTTTTATTTATGTAATTCGACCCACGGAGAGCTGAGAAAACCTCCGGCTCGTTTTTGACTCGAAATATAAACGACTCATTCGAAGGGGGCGGAGCCAAAAGCGAGAGAGTACGAATATTCGTCAGACTTGAATCTGACTCGAGCGGGTTGTAAAAACGACTCATTCGTGAGTCGTTTTCGCCACCCTAGTTTCAGCGGAATGTGTGTGGTAATAAACTAATCCGATCGTATTGCAGTCCACCTTCGACCAGCTCCGCTCTCAGATCGATAAAAGTGAGTGTTATCGATTTTTCTGATTTTCAAGACTATGGTAGCTGATTACTGTACTCTCAATCAATCGATAAATGTTGCAGGCGACGCGCAGGGCCGCGTGCGCATGCAGTACACGTGGACGGACCAGGAGAAGATCACCGCCTTCCACTGTGAGCAGAAATTTGAATATTTTGATTTCCCGCCAGATCAATAGAAAAATAGGCGGCCCTGTCGAAATTTTGACAGGACTGCAAATTTTGGGTGATTACGGTATTTTTCTCTCAGGTTTCGTGCGGTACGGCCGCGACTTCGAGGCCGTCGCTGAGGTCGTCGGCACGAAGACGCCGGACATGGTGAAGAGTCTCTACACCGAGCTGAAGGACGACATCGACAAGGTACTGTAGGGAGGAGGGAGTACGGTAGATTATCGTGGAATGGTTTAAAAATAGAACACGCACTTGTGTGATTAGAGTTGTGGTGGACCTGTAAAGGTTGATGGGGGTTGTAAGATTTGATGAACAGTTGATGAGCTAGAGTACGGTAACGGACGTACATCGATCTTTCAAAAAGCTATAATGTTCAGATCATCGACGAGGCAGAAGAGGAGGACGCGGAGACGGCGGCGAAGTTGGACAGAGAGGCGATGCTGGACACGAAGAAACCTCTCGTAGAAGTGGTCGACCTCGAGTAATCGGAGAGTTACGGCGTGCGAGTACGCCCAAATCGCCTAGGTTTATATTATGAAGTTCTTTTCAATCGATATTTTAACCCCCTCTCCCCTATTTTCCAGTATACCCAATTTGAAGTTTGACAGAGTTTATGCAACATTGATTACCCTACCCTATCCTACGTATCTCAAACGGCGATTTCGCCCAGACTAGCCAGAAGTGGTTATATATTTAAATTGCTATTGATTGCTCAACTGCTCTAATTACGATGCTCCCGACTGTCCGTTGAAATTTTATTCACATTTCTTACTTTTCCTCATTCAAATGTTTTGAATAACAATGTATCCTAACCTCAAAAACTCTGTAACTTTGTCATTATTGAATCAATTTTCGCTCTATATTCATTGGAGACATGATTGGTTTCTACTATTATTCAACTATTATTATACTATTTCATGCTATATTGATAAACTAATTTGTCTGTAATTCCTCCTACATGGTTAAAGTTCCGGGGCATGGAAGAATGGGGAAAATCGTTATTTGAGCCGATCCACACTTCAAATTGAAGTCAAAGACCAAATCACACAGAGGAATGAAGTCAAGAAAAGAAAGTAGACGATAGAGGGATCAAAGCCCCCTCTTCTTATATTGTCCCATAGATTATACTCGGATTACTAGAACAATAATAATAAATACATAACGGCAGTCAAACAATTTTGTTTATTTGAAAAAGAGCACGGTAACAGCATTCCATTAATCAAGACGGATTTAATCAAGCAAAGTAGAAAGAAAACGCCAAAAATGTGCTAGAACTGACAGTTCTGAACAAACAGAGAGAAAGGTCGGGATCCAGCGCTGACATACCGCTCGGGGGTATAGCTCAGTGGCAGAGCATTCGACTGCAGATCGAGAGGTCCCCGGTTCAACTCCGGGTGCCCCCTACGTTCTTTTGCTGATTTTCACAAATGTATTTTTTTTTTATCTTGTTTCAATTCACAACCAAAGAGATATGGATACTTTGATCACATCATCTGTCGAAAAAGTCAATTAATAATCAGATTTATTCGATAGCTTATTATTTGAGTTTAATTTGGATGTTTGATCTGCATCTTCTGTTCCTCTATCTAAAGTGTCAAATTTAACTATGTTCCAGCTAACGAATCACAGTAATCGTTTAAAATTGAAGTTACTCGCTGTCCGATACTCACTTCTCATCCGGTAGACGGCAGAGGGGAGGTGAGAGTCGGCGTGACATTCGTGCTAGGACTGGCGTTGGTCGTCGATGGAGCGAGCGTCTCGACTGGCGGAGTGGAGGCAAGGGGCATCGGAGCGACTGGAGAGATCAAAGATCAAAGATCAAAGATCAGAACTGAAAATATCGCGATAAATCCTACCTTCAATCGGCCGGGGCGAGAAGAAGCTCCCGCACGGAGCCGGCAGACTGTACCTGCAATATCGATTATTCCAGGTACCGTGCCCATCAGCTACCGTATCGACGGGTGCTCGGGCGTCGCGCGGACCAGCGCCAGCCAGGACTGTAACCGATTACTGTAACTACACTACGGTAGGCTACCGTACCCGCTTCGCTCGGACGTTATCGACGACCGCTTTTATTGCGCCGACGAGTATGAACGGCCACAGCAGGAAGGTAATACTGTAGATGGCGGTCTGCAATCGATCGACAACTGACTGTTGACTACGGTATCGTACCGGAATGAAGGTAACGCTCTTGTCAGTGAGCCGTGTGCGCCAAAGCTCGAGGATTTTCTTGAATATGAGAATTTTAATCGAGCAAAGATCAAAGATCAGCAACCTTGATCAGCTTATGGAATACGACCGCTGCATAGAAGGCCAGTCCTGGCGCGACAAATACTTGTACCAGCCGAATCAGCAGACCGTACGGACTGATCCACTGCGATTATCGATTAGTACCGTATGCTGATTACTGCATCTCGATTGATTATCGATTGAATACCTGCCCGACACAGTTGACGGAGCGTCCCAGCGCGCCAAAGATGTCACGGTAGAAGTTACGGGGACCTGACAAGTACGGTAGGCGTTCGGTAGATCAAAGAGTACAGTAATCGATACCTACCGTATACGATCATCACGATCAATTCGAGGCCGACGACGTAGTTGCTGACGATGCTGTAGGCGAGGATCTCCGACTGGTAGAAGATGTTGAAGCCCATCTGGAATGGAGTAGCACCGGGTTCCACTCCCGTGCTGTGCATTAATCACGAATGAAATTGAAACTTGAGTTAGTTTCACACTACACAGCCCCAATACGGCCAGATCTCGGTACCAGATGGGAGTGCCACCTATCAGCACATCTACTTGCACACCTCATGTCAGTATTTCGTAGTGCCTAAGATGTAGACAAACTATTGATTATTTACCACACCTTTGTGAAGTTCGGCAGCCCGAACAGGAATCCAGCCAGACAGATCACGCAAATCAACACTGCTCTGTGCCTCCTGCACCATCGGAACTGGTCGGAGAGCGCGCACACGGAGACTTCGAGGAGACCTGCGAGGAGTTGAATCGATTGATGAAACACTGTTTTGTCGTTTCCAAAGCCATTATTTCCTTCATGAAAGCCAAGATTTTCACAGATGTAGGAAAACTGTATATTTGAAGGAAATCGAGCAAGCATGCTGACCCAGGGAACTACCGTACCTACATTACGATAAAAGGTAAAAATACTGACCGAACATGGTGGAGATGCCGATGCAGAGCAGCATGGCGTAGAAGACGACCTGCCAGAGGTTGAAGAGCGACATCTGAGAAGAGTTTCGAATTTATTCATCATCATCGGCATTCATGAAACATTCGATTATTTCAACAGATACTGATACAAAAACTGTAGATTTTTTCGGGATGGATTAAATCAAGAGATAGTGAATGGAATACCTCCCGCATGACCTCCGGCAGATCGGCGAAGTAGAACGCCTGGCCTTGTGGGCGCAACTGAAGGAGAGTTTCGTCATTATTACGCAATCATTGAAATTCCTCACCAGCGCCGAATCCCAGCCGGCGAACTCGTACTTGTGCTTGATGAGACCCCAGACGGCGTAGGCCTGAGATCAAAGATTAAAGATCAAAGATCAGAGATTAGAGATTAGAGATCAAAGATCACCCACCTCCAGTCCGGCCAGCGTGCTCGCCACGGTCATCACGATCACAACAACGAGCGCGTCCTGGAGCGAAAAGAAAGGTTACGGTAGAAATGTTGAGTACGGTGGTTCCCCGGGTCATCTTCCTTATTCTGAACGCATCTTCGCTTGTAGCGAGAATATTACGATGTTGAGTACGGTAGGGCAAGAGAGAGAGAGTCAGTTCGCTGGGTCATCATCCCTACCCGAAACGCGTCGTTGCTCCTCTTGTTGTAGGAGGCCATGGTGACCATGCCGCCCATGCCGAGGCAGAGCGACTGGCACGACTCGTTGATCGCCGCGGCCCAGGACTGAATTAGATTATTGATCTTTGGTCTTTGATCTCCAAGCATGGCACTCCTCTAATTCTAACAATGCGCGAATGTCAAAAAAGTTGTCGGTGATGGGACGTTTAGGAGCCTCCCCCCCTTCGCAGCGCCTCCGCTCCACCGCCTCTAAGGGGGTTCCTAAACGTCCTATCACCAAAATTATCAGTTGTAAATGGATAAGCAACCCACATTCAGATCCTTCATCTTCTCGAAATCAGGCGTGAAGTATCGCCCGATCCCTGCTCCCACATGGTCCATCGAGCAGATGAAGATGAGGAAGACCGAGAAGATTATCGATCTGAAAGGGGTGATCTTTGATTTCTGATCTCTGATCTGTACTCACGAAGTCGACACGATGTAGAGCGACCGCTTGCCGAGGAACTGCTGTCGACGCACGAGAGAGATGCAGGGGAACAGCCAGCAGAGGAAGAGGGAGAGGATGGGCTAAATGAGAGAGAGATGCAGGGGAACAGCCAGCAGAGGAAGAGGGAGAGGATGGGCTAAATGAGAGAGAGATGCAGGGGAACAGCCAGCAGAGGAAGAGGGAGAGG
>LS552703.1:314554-324660 GCA_900490775.1 Pristionchus maxplancki | reverse complement strand
CCATTTTAAATAGGGCATTCAGTATACCATTCGAAAGCTCTCGATGAGCCCGATCTTATTAGCCAATAAAATTTAGGGGCCCGTAGGTGTGGAAGTATTTGTGATGTGGATACAATACGAACATAAAAATCGATTCATTCTCAAATCAGTATTGTAGAGCAGCTCAAAACAAACATTTCATTTGTTGACATCAAGTTTGTAGCTCCACTCTGAGCGGAGATAAACGCGAAAAACCAAGCTTCGAAGACGACTTTCGTCGTGACCTCCTGGAGCGGCCTTTGATCTACCAGCTCTCTCACTCTGGGTCAGAGGTCCTCTACCCATAGGCTATCGAAAATCGTTGAGAAATCAGGGGGTTTTTTTTTAATGTGCAAAGGATTATGTGATTCTACCGTGAAACGCGTGATATATGGTAAATTCTGCTTTAGATCACCGAGGAAAATAAGTCGAAGAAGATCGCAAAGAAGGAGAAGGCGATCTCTACTCCCAATAGAGTACGTTATTACTTTACACTTGGCATATCTTTCAAATTTAATGTCTATTTCAGAAGGACGCTGATGTAAGGAAAACAGAGAGGACCCCGAAAAAGGAGAAGACAGTCGTCGCTTCTCCCAAGAAGGATGGTCTGAGCCTAACCAAGACTGAGAAGGAGGCGATTGAGATGGCGAAGAAGTTCCTGGTGGAGACGTGAGAACTTTTGAATTCCATGTTTTGTTTCGCTATCACTGAGCTAGCTGAAGAATCTTATTCACTTTTTTGAAGCCTTTTTTTTGAGTGACTCATTTCAATTACTCATTTCAAGATTCTTGAGAGTCTCCTCATTCGTCGATTGACCGAATGGTTTATTGAGCGAGACGAGAAGTGATAGGTTCAAGATTCTTAAGAATTTTGCCTGAGAACAATGATTCTTAAGAAATATGTAAAAGATCAATTGTCCCAATAAGATCTTTCTTTCTTTCTTGCCAAGCCATCCCTAATTTCGACAGCTAAATTTCTACAGCACATTTAAATAACCTTCATTCCAGATTCGCCGACATGGGTCAGATGCCCGCATTCGAGAATCCTGTCGATGCTCGTCTCCGTCTTCAGAAGTGGAAGATTCGCGGCGCATATCAGTCGAAATTGATGAAGAATATCGAGAGAAGAGCCTTCTTGGGAGGCTTTCTGATCACGTTTCCCGCCAACAAACCCACTTTTCTCGTTCCCATCGGTCTGACTGAGACTGAGATAATTGTGGTGAAGCTGATGAACAATGCTTCTCATGGATTCACTAAGACCATCGAGAAGATCAGTTTCGAGAAGGCAAACTCTGACGTGAGATATGTGTACCTACCCTCTTCTTCTCCGTCTACTCCTTGCCCCATTACTCCTTAGAACAATTCGTTATCATTTTCTTAACTACAATTGAAAATTATTTAATCATACTTTTTCGTTTCTTGATTGTCAGCTTTATGTGTTTTCTGAATAAGAATAAAAGAGAAGAAAGAGATGAAGCATTGGCGACCGCCAACTAACATTTACTAGGGAGCCGCAAAAGTTGTCCTCGTTCCGGTCGAAATTCATTAACATAGGTCGATAACCACCCCTCAGGGCATCTCACAACCGTTTTGAAAAGTTGCCATATTTGCTTCCTAAATACCGAAAATCGATAACGAAAAATTGCATGCCTCACACGTTAAAATCTGCATGCCCCTCTCGCTTGCACATCTACTATCTCTAAGGAGCCATGTGCAGATCGATAACGTAAGTTTAAAATCCCGCACCTTATTTTCCCCCAAAAATCTTTTTTTAGAATCACCCTATTTCGATCGAAGGGAAGAATCTTACTCAGCTGTCCACTTTTTTGACTGGCTCCACTATTAACAAGATCACGCTCGTCGTCGATAAATCGACAAATACTAACTTGTATGGTGCAAAAAAGCTATGATGAAAGTAAATTTGGTCGAATTTGTTTTAGGGACAAAGTCATTAAATTTCTTACTCTTGCCCGGGCCCCGAAGCTAGAATTCATCCTTCAAGAGCGTATGAACTCCAAGAACCTTGCTCCCCTTTTGCGAGGTCAGGTTTTCTACAAGAATCTTACAAAAAATATTAAATTTATCGATTTTATTAAAACAACAATTGTCAGAGAAATTTGCGTCCGGATTAGTGCAAGCTAGTGTCCAGGAGGTCGCCTTTACCGAAGGAGTGAAAAATGTTTTACTTGATTCAATTTTCCAAGAATACCCTACTGAAGAAGAGGTTTGAGAACTTTACCAGTAGTCAATTGCCGAGATTTTCCATTTGGCCATTACAGAAACTGGCTCTCGTCACTGACCTTCTACTGAATCTTCTTAATGCAGGAATTAAGAATCTAATAAATAACTCAACTGCTTTTGAGATGGAGATAGCGTCACTATTGAGCACTTCTAAAAAGAAAAGCAACGATGAACTGCCAAATCTCACTTTAAATTTCTCGTATGTAATCGCAATTATCTGATCGATCAGTGGATGTTCACAATTTTCGGATAAAGTCCAACAGTTACTCAGTTTATGAGAATTGATGTCTTACATAAAAATAGAGCGTATTTGGTATTTGTAATGAGTTCTTATTGAGAGCAAGACCAGGGGGTTTCTGGGCATGATAACTCCAGCGTCGTACGAGCACATCTCAAACGTTTAACAGTTTCAAACGAGGAGTTCATGAGAAATAAAACTAATATTAGAGACCGCAAGGTGGCATGCCGAAATGAGTTGACTGGGTCATTCATGTGCGGAATGTGTTGCTATCAGTCTAAATAACACCACACATTTTACCGTTTGTGAATATCTTATCTCTATCAAAAGTTATGCTCCGAAAACCACGCGCGCAAGGCACACCGGGCGAGAGGGAGAGATCGGGTGAGAGGGAAAAGGGGGCGGAGCCTCTCTAGCACGTGTCTCTCTCCCTCCCCCCGCCCTCTCGCTCCTCTCTCCCCGCGCTTTAGGGGCACTCCAGGGA
Organism: Pristionchus maxplancki; assembly: GCA_900490775.1. Classification (NCBI taxonomy): domain Eukaryota; kingdom Metazoa; phylum Nematoda; class Chromadorea; order Rhabditida; family Neodiplogasteridae; genus Pristionchus; species Pristionchus maxplancki. Next base: position 321,680 of record LS552703.1, on the reverse strand, counting down.
AGCATGACAAAAATCTGAAAAAAATTTCTAAAATTCCTGAAATATTCTAATTACTCGTGTATTCTTTGCGCAGCTATCAGCGAATACTAGAAATGCCCCAAACACCTATTCCGTCACCTTTTTGGTCGTTTTTGACCTACTCAAAGTGGTCCGATCAAGATGCGTCTCGGCTCACTTATAAAGGATGGTATTAGCTACACAACGATCACTTGATCGTCCAAAACGATTGAGAACTAAGACTGCCCCGCCTCGGCGCAGGTTTTCGTCGATTTCGCGTCCCCACCAAGTGGGCGGAGCCTGTGGTCTCTAACTAATATTCAGTGGAAATCTTCCACCAATTTTTCTCGAGGTGTCAATGTGCTAGTTACGACGATGGATGTGGATAAATTTTTATCATTAGCACACTCTCAATAGAAAAAATGACACAAGAGAACAGAACGATCAACGATGAATCTTGCTGTTTCCCCTTTTCTCGTCCTAATTCTTATTTTCCTTGTTCTCTGCCTCCTTCCTCCCTTTCTCCGAGGTACTGCTTCTCCAGAGCATTGATCTCAGGAATCATTGCGTGATTGTGAGCACGGAGAGCCTGAAATTTACTGATTATTTTCCCATCGCCTTTTCCCCGAATATCTCGAAGAATTCCTGCTTACATCGATCTTTGCCTGAAGGCCCTTCACGTCCAGCTCATTATCTCCTGCAGCAGCTGCAGCAAGGACGGAAGGAGTTGCTGCAGGAGTCAATCCGACGGAGACGAGGAGTTCCTTCATCTTGTTGATGTGGTCGATGCGGATGGCGTTGATGGCCAGAAGCTCCTGGAATCGATTTCTCTGTTCATTACTCTTCCAATGGGTCGACTTTTGAGAACTACACAAGAGAACAGAACGATCATCGATGAATCTTGCTGTTTCTCTTTTTCTCGTCCTAATTTTTACTTTCCTTGTTCTCTGCCTCAATCCTCCTTCTTTCTTCATTTTCCATCTTCGTATCTGCACCTTTCTTTGCCTTCTTCTCCTTCTTTCCATTACCCTTTCCACCAGCGAGATACTGCTTCTCCAGAGCATTGATCTCAGGAAGAATAGCGTGATTGTGAGCGCGAAGAGCCTGTAATTTTTCTGATAATATGTTTTTACTGATAATACAATTTAATCATACATGGACACATTGAAGGAATAGTAATATGAGGCTATTTGGTTATGACCAGAGTAATCACTCAGAAACTGTCATTGATAGCTGTTTACATCAATCCTCTCCTGAAGGCCCTTCACGTCCAGCTCGTTATCTCCTACAGCAGCTGCAGCAAGGACGGAAGGAGTTGCAGCAGGAGTCAATCCGATGGAGACGAGGAGTTCCCTCATCTTGTTGATCTGGTCGGTGATGTTGGCGTTAGTAGTCAGAAGCTCCTGGAATGCGATTTCTAACTCTATCCCAATTGTCAAGACCGACGCCCCTAAACCATCAGCAGTTTCAAACGAACCTGGTGCTTCTCCCTCAGATAAGTCATACGCTCATGAGTTTGTGCGGTAGACATTCTGCGGAAGATGAACTGAAGAAATGATAGAAATATACCGATTGCTCTCTTCATTCGGTGCACTATTCTAATGGGTCGAAGGGAATGAATGGTGACCTCGTACTTCTGTCTCAGATACGCGACACTCTGCTCAATCAGGGCGGCGATCTCGTCGTCAGTGGCCATCGTGATGGAAAAGGACAATCATCATCATATTTATGTTGACATTAGGCAATGATCAGGTAACATCAACATCGTAGCAGACTGGGCAATACTCATTGAAAAATAGAGGAAAAGTGAGGGGGGAGGAGAAGGAAAGTATGGAGATCAAAGGTGGAATGTTATAGATAGGAGCGTCGGCGTCCGATCCAAACGACCCGATGTGGCAGCGAGGCCAGAGGGTAATTGCAACCTTAAGATTTCGAAATAGGCATGAACCAAGAAAAAAAGACGCTTGGTTTAAATCAATAGTTGCGAGTTTTGGAGGAATGGTCTGACTCTCTCTTTTCCCGTGCTCTCTCGCTTCTCTAACCGACGAGAGAGCATTGCGAAATGAGGGATTGCTCGTTTTGAAGCAAAGTATTGGGTGAATGGGGAAAAGCCCCCTCAATGTGTGGAACGAGTGAAAACTAGAGAGGCGAAAGAGGAGAGAGTAGAAAAGGAATGGTGATTGCATCACACTGATAATAGCGAGTGTGTGCTAGTTTCCCCAGTTTCCAATTACCGCAATGACTGCGATACCAGTCAGCTTGATCAGAAAGTAACAACGCGAATAGACTGGTACTTCTTTACTTTAGGCGCCCTTGCAAGAGTACGCGAATTTATCAGTAACTATCTCTCATTCGTCTCCCTATCATTCACGGTCAACTTTCTGAAAAAAATAGAGAAAAGTTAAGAAGTGCCGAATAGACTATTAGACGAAGATGTGACAATGTCAAATTGCAAATGGTGCGAGTACATCAGGACAGATTTCTCCAATTCCATGACTTCCATGCATACATGTGAGTATAACAAGAACAAATAGCAAGCAACGCAGCACAACTTTATCATCGTTGCGTAAAAAACGTCAGAATTGCCGTTTTCTATTATTTAATTAATAAGGTGGGCGATCAGGCTTCAGCGTCGCAACGGTATGTACCTGCAATGATGTTTGATGGTACCATACGGTGGTACCAAGGTACCGTATCCCTGGTACCGTACCATTGATGATTGCGAGCTGCACGAGTTGTCTTCTTTTGTGTTCATCATTCGAGGGAGTCAGCAGCTTGGAAACGGCCGCGACTCCACGATGAAGCTTCACTTCTGCCAGAGCCTGAAGGGGATACGGTAGGGTACTGGGATACGGTAGGGTACTGTATCAGGATACAGTACCCTGTCTAGGGCAACAGTATACCTGAGAGACGTCGGTGGCCTTGATGAGTACATGGAGGGGCTCAGTGAGATGCTCCCATCCAGGATGATTGAGGAGACGAGCCTCACGAACGGGATCCTGAAGGGAAAGAAGGGTACGGTAGGTACCATGGAACCATGGGTACGGTACCGTATACCAATCGATGGTACCATGATACGGTACCGTTTATCCATCTATGGTTCCATGATGCGGTACCGTATACAAAGTGATGGTACCACTTGGTACCGTACCCTAGGATCCAGTCTACCGTATACCTTGACGGATCCTCGACCCCGCACGAGAATATTGCAATCGGTTTCACTCTCGATCTGCTTCACACTGATTCCACGCGGCCCGAGGATTCGACCGATGAAATTGCATCTGGAGTACGGTAGAGGTGCGGTAGGTCTGATCCATGATACCGTACCTCGGGAAGTAGGGAATGGGGATCTTCTCTTGCACGGTGACTCCACCCTCGAATGGATCGAAGTGAGAGCCAACAAGGGTAGCGTATGCTCTGGAATACGGTAGGGGTACTGTAGTCCATAATGTTCAGTTTGCAATGTCATCGGAGTACGGTAGTCTCCTCATCGGTTACGGTATCGGACCTCTGAATGGCGATTATGTTCTCGTGTGCGCTCATCGTGCGAGGAGACGTGGGAGTGAACGTATCCCTCTGAAAGTACGGTAGGATTACGGTATTGATCGATAAGGGTTGTGGCTATAGTACCCTTCGATAAGGGTACTGTAAGATTACAGTATCCTCACCAGACTGGAAGGATTGAAGAGCGATGCGGCAGCAGTGTTGGATGGAGGGAGCAGCGGGGGTACGGTAGTCGAGGGTGCTGGACCCTGGTTGCTGTTGCCACTTGCGACTCCTCTCGGGTACAGTACGCACCTGAAAGGGGTACGGTAGGGTACTGTAGTCGCCTCGGGTTACGGTATCCGTACCAGACTCGATCGATTTCTTCGTTGAGAAGGCGAAGGGCGTGTGGATAGGCACCGGACAGAGCATTGAGCTCGCGCATATCCTGGGATTGATCTTTGATCTTTGATCTCTTCCTCCGTCTACCTTGACCAACTCGTCCAGATACTTGGCACTGTCCTCCATTGCGTCGCCACAATAAGAGGTGTCCTGAAGAGATCAAAGATCAACCTACAGTATCCCAGGAACCATGACTACAGTAGCATATCTACAGTACCCCTACATTATACCTGTTCGACTCTGTTATTCCCTTTCGCTGCGATCATTTTCTACTTCGATTCGTCGCTATGTTCGTCACGCGATGTGAAGGAAAAGCTCGGGAGAGTGATCCGCGGAAGCACCGATACTGAAATGAAATCAGTTATCGATCGAGTACCGTAATCAGAGGAGTGATGATGAGGTATGGTAGGGCAGGATGAGGATAGCCAACCATACCCAGGGATCCTAGGGGTATTGGGTGAGGGTACCCCGGGGTACGATGAGGACCCCAAAGATCCCAAGGGGTATCGATCCGGGGAGGAGGGGAGAGGAGGGGAGAAACGTACCGGCGCCGACGCGAGAAAGTGTGAAGAATAAAAAGAGAAGAAGGAAGAAATCGATCGATCGATGGAAAAGAGGAAAGAATGGAGTTTGGTGCAAGTGCAAGACTCCAATTATCCCCTTGTTTCAACAAATTCAATTTAGATACAGATGACGATTGATTGAGTTAGAAATTATTATTCGAAGTGATGGAATGGGGAAATGAAATGGAGAAGCGACTCTGACTGTGGGTATCACGTAGAAAAGAAAGAGTATAAAGCGATCCCCTATTTATTCTACTTTGAAATGGTATTTCGAAATTGAAAAGGATTATGACTTGTCTCGACTATATTCTTCTGTTTTTTTTTAAATGTGCTTTCTATTGCGGATTGGCGAAAATTGATTTACAGGACGATTGATTGAGTTAGAGACTGTTATTGAAACGCAAAACAGCGGAATAAAAAAAAGATTAGCGTACCTTTCTGGACTGTAGGTGTCGTATGGAAGAAAACCAATGTTCTGGAGTTCACCCTTTATAGAACTATGAAATCGTATTATGAAATCAAATGAAGTCCAGACTCGGCTACAGTGTTGTGCTCATTGTGTTTCACAAATCTGCAGAGTGATCCTCTTGAAACGGTTTATATTTCACCTCATTAAAAACTGTCGACATTGAGTTGGGAGAAGTTGGTGGCAGTAAATCATTCGTGAGGTGTGTTAGAGCAAGAATTGGAATAGCTTAGAAGATGATAGGGAACAGGCAGCATTGATTTTCAACGAAAGGACTACGAAAAGAATTATTACTATTGAGATCAGGATATATCCCATATATGTTGCATTTTACAAAACGGCAGTCTCCCTCATTACCATCCAGGTCTAATCGAATCTGTTAAATGACAGGAAGAGTAGTCTGGATTAATTATTTCTCCAACATCGAAATGGTTATCCTTGAGCCAGATCAGAACATTTTTCTGAAAGTATGAATGGAACTTATGCGAGAAAGATGGTTGTTTTTACCTTATACTTGTCCTTGAACATCACAGGGTTTTTAACGAGAACGAGTATCCATGACTTGTTGCAATTGGACATGATAACATACTCATACTGAATTCGGCCAAACGAATCCTTGCCTTCCGGTCCCTCCTTGTAGACCCAAACTGCAATGTAAATATTCAATAGATGTTGGGCAAGTAAAGTGGGAGTTGTTTCGCCGCTTGATAGGAAAGAAGTAAAGAATGCAGGCTACTTACAATGGCTTTTTGAATCTTCTGATCTGAATTTGGGAATATCCTGATCTGAGGTCCATTCCATCGTAGGATTCACTTCTTTTCTCAGAGGATACCCAAATTCACGATATGTCGTCACTCTTTCAAATCTGATATTGTAGTGGCCATCCTTCGTGTAATTTAATCCAAACATGTCGAGGTGTCGATCTGAAAAAAGAATTGCATGGGCGACAGATTCTTTTTGCTTAGTGCAAATTTCGTATTATTAGTCCTACCCCGACTCACATTCATGAACGATACAGGTGTGATTGTCAGTTGGGGGAGAAGTGAGACCCTCGAACCATCTGTGATAAATAGTACACTCGTAAATAGATTTGGAATGCAACAAACGACCTTCCCATCATTTTTCGAGTGTCCAAGTCTTGAGCGAGCGATGCGTTGGCTAGTTTCGGGTCGCAAGAATCATTCGAAGATGAATGCGGATGGAATGATGAGGGGACCTCTTCACTCCCTTGGTCAGAAGCCCCGATCGTTTCGGCAACAGAATCGAAATAGCAGTCAGAATATGCAGGTTGAGTGTGCGGATACTCTGTATTAAGCCAGATATTATTAGCTCCCATCCAACTCAGAATCTCCTTCTGAAATACTATTTGACAATTAAATCATCGACTATAATTTCTAATATAACCTTCTATTTTTCCTTATAAACTTCCGGGTCTCTAACGAGAATAAGATCGGGAGATATGTGGCAACCGGAGACGATAGCGTATTCATATTGCTTATTTCCGAATGAATCAACGCCCTCGGGTCCGACACTGTAGATCCAGACTGAACAAAGTTTGTGAAAACGTTTTTCAGGCAGATTGTGGTACGAACTAAAAATGTACTCACACTCTTCACCCTTTTGCTGGCGGTACGTTGAAGAAAAATGCTTAAGCATGGCATTCCTCGGTTCGGTCGATTGAATGACACCAAAATCCTTTGCTTCTCTATTTGTTGCACCCTTGTAAGTCAGAGTGAGATCGAATGAGGTCGTATGGTGAGCTTGTATGAGTCGTCCGACTGAAAACTGTGATCTGATCAGTTGCATATTCCTTGCTCAAGTCTTTCTATGAATAATGGGTAATCTTTCTCCAAATATATTTATCACATATATGCAAATAGTGCAAACATTGCACTCACATTCATAGATGACGCATTTGTGGCCACTTTTCAGCTGTCTATGATATCGGGGATAGGTCAGCCCAATGAACCATCTGACATTGAGCATCATTTCCCCCACTTTTTCATACCGAACATCTAGGGACCACCACCGCTTTTAAACGGTTATGGCGCAGAAAATGTTGAATATCTCGAAAGAGGCTACTTGCCCGCGTGTTCTGATTTCACAGGTATCTAGCACACTGTTTGGACCAACTTTGCTGAAAAAATCAGCCAAATCAATGGCCTCCTTCATCATCTTTTATCCTGAACTACCTCCAAAAATGAAAAATTTGAAC